>JAMWET010002666.1:392500-812500 GCA_024036415.1 Prochilodus magdalenae
CATAGAGTGCTAGGTTTAGTTGTACACAATGAGATCCATCTATGGACTCTTACAGGGACAATCAAAGAAGAAGGGCTCGAACACCAGATTCTTTGTAAAGATTCTCTGTAAAGCTGCTTTGTGATAACGTCTGTTGTAAAAAGCGCTATAAAAATAAATGTTGATTGATGATTGATTGATTGTTATCTGCCCTGGGTTCAGGATGCAGAGGAATCTGCTTACTGAAGCTTGAAAATAAGAAAAGCAACCAGTCCTTGTCCACCCTAATTTTGTGCAAAGGTCCAAGACCATTACTTTTCATTTATATGTTAAAATCATAAAAAAAATAATTTTAAAAAATGATTTACTCAGAAGCTTTTGCACTAACATGTGGAGTCCAGGCCCCAGCTTGAGTGCACGCTGCTGTCAGAACATACCAAATACTGGTAAATTTTGAAATCCTTGTAAACGTCTTTAGAATCTACCTTTCACAGTAATTGTCATGCTGGTATCACTTCTAGTGACAAAAAAAATAACTTCATATTTCTGAGGAGAGATCTGTGAGAAGAACACAAACCTCAACATGACCCAGTGAGTTTGGGATTACTTTGTGGGAAGCCTAAAATGCAACCTACATCTAAAAATGAGCTTTGAAAGTGCAGAAGAAATCTCTGAAGATGCTAAAAGCAAGTCTTCCAAAAAGGATGACATGGTGATAAAAACAAATGCTGAGTGTCCAGGCATTGTCCTGGAGAGTTCAGCTGCAACCCCAAACTAACACACCTGATTCAGATAACAAAGGCCTTCAGGAATATCTGAACGTTAGAGCCAGGTGTGTTGGATCTGTACTTTTTAGAGTAGTGGATCAGGATTGGGCACTCCTGCACTAAATAGTGTTATGATTTAATGTTTGGGAGGAAGACCATGCCTGAAGCCCCTCCTCCTTCCAATCCAGCACCCTACACATTACCAATTTCCACAATTTGTTTCCAGTGATGAAGGTTTCACACCCAACTACCAGATCCACATCCTCTCTGTTCTTTAGTCTTATTTTTCAGTCCCATGTCTCTTCACCAAAAAGCCTGTGTTCAGGCGTCTAACTCAAAGCAGAGGCTGCATGGTCCAAATGTTCATTAATTCATTAAACCTCTAAGTTGCTTAGCCTTCTGGGTCAAAATGGGTGCAAGAGCCAATCCCAGCATCCATAGGACACCCTGGCCAGCCTATCACAGGGCAGACACACAGACATACACATTCACTCACAATTCCCTCACTTTTAGGGGTAGCTTAGCACTTCCATTTCACCTGACTGCATGTCTTTTGACGGGGGGGAGAAAACTCACACATGGACAACATGCAGATTCCACACAGAATGGACCCTGTACACCCCAGCCAGGAATTAAAGTCAGGCCCTTCTTGCTGTGATGTGACCTTTATATTTCATACTTGTCTTGACTTCATATCATATTAATAATTGCATGCGTTTCTGCTTCTTCCTCCTACTTGAAAAATAGTTTATATATAACAGGTCACAAAATCATTATCTCATCATCCAAACAATATAGAACTATATAGCAACCTGTTATTAGTCTTGGCAACAGTAACCATATACATGTAGGTGTTATAGACCTAAGGACGAAGGTTCCAAACACATGTGTCATTTAGCATGTTAGTACTAATTAGTACCTTCTTCTCCGGAATTCTGAGACTGAAAGAGAGGGCCTGTGCTTACTAATATTATCTCTATTACCTGGAAACACAAATAACTAAGCTTATTTGATCTTAGCTGTTTATAGGCATTTAGAAAGGAGTTTTAAATCACAAATGCAGGAGCTATTGTACCTGGAAAACTATTCCTTAACCTGAATCCCAATGTCAAGAAGCCATTTCATCCTTTAGTCCTAATGCAGGTTCACTCTTTCCCTCAGGCCATAATAGGGAGGGCTGTCTTCAGATATTCACAGATATGGCTTTTTCTTTAGGCTGTCACTCCAGTGATCTCCCACCAGTCAGAGGCCGTTGTCTGCTTCCTATCTGAGCACATTATGTATCCAAGTCGTTCTGCTCTGCCTTGCTACACTCTTACAGTAAGCGCAGTCAGCTGATGTAATCACTCCCTCACAAAGGTTCCTGTTATTCGGTGGTCAGAGATGAAGGCAGGGCAAGAGTGGGAGACTTAATGGAACATAATGAGACAGGCGAGACAGATTCATCCTGAGAGTCATGTGAGTAAATGTGAAAATGTATAGATACAAAATAAAACTACGCCAGAGAGGAGTGTGGCAGGCAGGTAGTTATTCTGAGAATGGAAGAAATGAGGGTTTTCTTTGTTTTCACATTTCTAAAATGTTTTTGTGATGAATGGTGTTGCTGGCTGGGGAGTTGTTTTGCTTCTGTGAAGTGGAGCGAGTCATTACACAGCACAGCACATTAACTGTTTTATTCACTCTAGTGGAGTTGAATTAAAAGCCCTGCAGGGAGTGGACCGGACTACAGAAACTTCTGAGAACATTTTTCTTTTGAAATAGTCACCTGATTTAATAGGCCTGAGTGGTAACGGCCAACAAACCACAGCTTTATCTGTTAAAAGTGGTCTTGGTTGTGTGCCACCATGCTTATGCCAGCCTCACATGCTCAGAGCAAGCCAGCAGACAGAGCCTTACTTTGGGTGGGTATGTGTGGTTAGGGGTAGCTCTAAAACTGGTCGCTGATAATTTATTAAGTTCTTAGGGCATCAGTCCCAGAACTTTCAGACAGGTTTACAAATAATCCAGGGACAGAATGAGAGCTAGCATTCAAACCGCATTTTCACAGGTCATAGTTCTGTATGGCTGACACCAGCCATCTTCTCACTTTGCACTGTATATATGGCTGGCATCAGTCATCTTCTCAATATGCACAGCAAATGGTATACCTCTACCTCCATTACACAGTCACTAAACGACTCTATTTTCATACTATCTATCTATCTATCTATCTATCTATCTATCTATCTATCTATATATCTATCTATCTATCTATCTATCTATCTATCTATCTATCTATCTATCTATCTATCTATCTATCTATCTATCTAGTTTTCAAGCAGGAACCACAAAACTGCATGATCATAGATACTATGCGGGAATGATCTTGTGCTTTTGGGACTGATTGCACATACAGCTTTTGAATACCATTCAGGCAAACTTGAATGAAAATGATAAATTAAAAGTGAGTAACAAATTATTTCTATATATTCTACATTTTTAATATATTGTTATACATTTATGTATATTTAATTATTTAAGTACTGCTGCTTGGATGTAACTGGGTCCTTGAGTACTACAATTTCGTTCCACCCCATGTACCACATGTGATGCGAATGACAATAAAGTCTCCTTAAATCCTTGAACTATCTAAGATACTACAGTAATGGCCTGTCAACCCTCTAGCAACCACCTGGGTCACAATAGCAATGGCGTAGCAGCTCATGGGATAACAGGCTTTGTAAAGGAAACCCATTTAAAGTTTGTTCTTGAATATTCTCCTAGTTTAAACGTGCAGCAGTGATGGTTTGCACTTTTCATAAACAGCCTTGTGAGAAGGGAGGATGTCCACTCCTGCCTCCCCATCCCACCATTTGGGCACCAACTCTAAAACTGGTCTGGACATCCCGCTGGTTAATCAGGAAGATTTTCACACAGCTCTGCTAGATGTTTCATGCAGGGTTAGAAACATGCGGCTGTTCTACTTCCACAAAGCTCTCTGAACTGGGCAGATTCCTGTCCAGTTCAGAGTGGAGGCCGGTGTCAGTTTACATTCTCTCATTGTCCTGACAAATGCGGTGCTCTATTTATAGCAACGCGCTGGCCTTCGTCCAGTTAGTGTGGACAGGGCGTGGTCGAGGTAGGGATGCAGCCAAAGGCTAGTGGAGGACCTTTTTGCTGAGTCAGCTCAGGCTGCAGCGCTGAAAATACCAGAAATCTAATGTGGAGGATGGAATGACTCAGCGGTTGCAGGTCTACCTTGTTGGAAAAAAAGTCAAGATGATGAGCACTCATGCACACTCATTTTCAGAGTCACAGGGAATCGAACATCATGAGCGCCCTGAACAGCTTCTCTGCTGTTTTTCCCGGAGTGAAGGAAAGATCCCCTTAACTGCTCTTTGGGGGGATTCAATTCAAGACATGAACAATATAATTCCTAAATGCTCTGTATCCATTTTTATAAATGTATGGATATTGTTGCGGACCAAAGAAAAACAAGTATCATTTACACTTACATTTGATTGTAATGTAAGTCTATGGAGACAGACTTTTTTCCAAGCAGTTTTGGACCAATTCTGTTGGTCCATTCATCACAAAATTTTCAAACAGTGGTAATATAGCATTAACATGTCTTGGATGTGTAAAACTCACTTCCAACAAACTATATCACACAAAACATGACATTTCTACAAACTGTATCTAGTGCTCTATAATGCTGTTTCTGTGTAGCCAAGCCTGTGAGCTCATTGGGAGCTGTGCGTCAGGCCTTTATAGAAGATTGGAGATTGATCTGTTCTCCTTCTCTGCAGCTCCATACACAAGGGAGGCCTGAAACCAGTGAATATACAAGGCTGTGGTGCACAAGGTTTTTCTACATGTTAAATGATCTTCATTTTTAATGACCTGATGGGAAAGTACGTTTTACTTCCTCTGCATACACTAAATTATTAAGGTTATTCATTTTTCAGCGACATGACAGAAGAAGAAAACCTTTAACAGAAATTACACAGAAGCTTCATTAACCAAACATAATGTACACATCTGCCCCATTTAGTGTGTGCACCCTTTATCTATATGACAGCCTTTGGACTTTTTTAGGAGACTTGCTGCAGGAAGTTTTTTCACTCTTCCAAAGTTTTTTTTTTTTTATTTGATTTTTGGATACGGCTGTTTTCTCATTTTTTTGTTAGCTCAGTGGCTGTTTTGACTATAATAATAAAAAGAGTAAAAAATTAGATATTCATGAGTGTTTAGGCATTAATAGAGATTTGAAATTTAGTGTTTAGTTTAATTTTGAAAGGTGTTGTTAAGTCACTACTGAAACATAGTAAGTTTTAGTTCATAAGTAGATGCTTGTTTTAGCCACACCCCTGCACTAAACAGTCCCAGAGTCTGTAACCATAGGAACTGTCATTACCGAAACACATCTTTTTCACAGTTAAGTAATTTATTCGCTTTTTTTAATAAAGATACTGTTATTATGTGTTGACATCTGTGGAAAGCTGTGTTTGCTAGTTATATACTGGCTATATTGTTTTTGTTTATGGCTAATAATGCTCAAAATGAACTAAAATGATCACAGGTAGTAGGAATAAAAATCATATTTTTATTAAAATAAAGTAAACATAAGGTATAGGATCAAAGCACAAGTCTACAATCCAGGTCAGTTAAAAGTCAGCTCAGCACTTTCTGATTTATTTCTTTATTCTTTTACTCTAATATGCTATATTTAATTAATGTAATGGAATTTGCTATATGACTATAGCTCTGCATTTCCTTTTAGACTAAATATGAATATACCCTGTCATTCCGATGACAGCTTTTGGATTAGTGTGCAAAATAATTATCCTGAGTTATTCAGTTGATGAACAGGGCAGTGCTGGTGCTGTTACTGTGATGGGATCATCAGGCTTTAAATGTCCTTACAGCTATGGGCTTTTATTAAAGCTTTATTAGAAAATATAGAAACCTGTGAACAGAGAGTGCCCTTTATGAGAACAGATGCATTTCTATATCATTTTTAGATTATATCTGTCACAGCCCAGCACAGCACAGAAAGAGAATACATTACTTTTTATTTAATCAAGAAAATATATGCTTTAAAAATTAAATTAATGACTGATGTTTGGTTTAATGAGTGTAATAAAAATCAAACTGAAAAAAGTGGCTCATCTGTAATTTCTTTCCCCACATTCTTCATTCAACCACTTGTTTTACTCTGTCTCTCTCTCTCTCTCTCTCTCTCTCTCTCTCTCTCTCTCTCTCTCTCTCTCTCTCTCTCTCTCTCTCTCTCCCTCTCCCTCTCATCAGCTCCACTGCTCTCCTTGTTAACTGTGTCTCAATCTGTAAGCGCCAGCCCACTTTTATAAGAGCCAGTCTCTTGCACACACTCAGACACAAACACACACGCTTGCCAGCAGCCCAGCATACAGGCCGACACACAGGCAGCTCCAGTGACCAGCTGTAAGACACAGGCAGTGAAGGACACAGCCCAGCCCAGCGTTCAGGATGGATGTTCTGAAGAAGGGATTCTCCATCGCTAAGGAGGGAGTGGTAGCAGCAGCCGAGAAGACCAAGGCCGGGGTGGAGGAGGCTGCTGCCAAAACTAAAGAGGGGGTCATGTATGTGGGTATGTACTGAACGTCTCGGTTACAGAGCAGAGAGGAACATACATCTGGTTACTGTTCAGATCTGAAACTTCTCAATAGGAGATGTTAGAAGTTAAAAGTGTTTAAAATATCAGTTCATAAATATTAATATTTGCACTAGTGGTAAATGTGTCAGTTCGCAGATGATGTACTAAATAAACCATGATGTGTTTTAAATGAGTCGACACATAAAATTGCATTTATAATAATATATAACCTATAAATATAAATTTTTGTCATTTATGATCTGAGCACTGCATATATACAGAAATGATAAGAAATCTGATGATGAGGCGCAGTTATATAGAGCAGAAGGAACAGGAGCGTGCCAGTTGTATTACTTTATATCTGTTAAGATTAGCATGTGCAGGAGGACAGCTGATGTCATTATCAGAGCTGGTGCATGTTATCAGATTGTAGTCCTGATGTGAGAAGCACTGAAAGGTCTCTGGACTGACCAGTGCCCACCAGCTGTCCGTCACACCGCTTTATCAGCCACATTTATCATCCTGAGTGACTGTATTACAGACACATTCAGTCAGTACAAAGCCCCTGATGTGCTCCCCGGTGTCGTTTCACCATGCTTGCCCTGTCCAGCCCTGTGGCTCTGTCTGTACTTTCACTGACCGCAGTGGGTGGGGAGACAGAGAGTGATGCAATCAATTCACACCAGAACAGCCAGGACGCAGCCACTTCATGAACTAGCAAAGACCGGAGCCTTTGAAACAACTGGGAAAAAGCCCTCCATAGGCCTGTCACAATCATGAAACTGTGTCTGAGGAGTGATCATATAACTGTGATTATTAATGCATTCGTCTTTATTAGAAAGACAATGGAAACTGTTTTAAAGTCTACAATGGCCAGTCTAGCTGATTAGCCATGTCTTAATCAACTAGCTCTCAATACTGAGTAACCCCAAACTGACTAAGGAAACAGCTCAAGCTCAAATAAACAAACTCACCGCTGCTCTGTACAGGTGTTATAGCACCAGGCAGTAACTGGGGTGGCTCTTTTTTTTTTTTTATGATCCTAAGGTTAAATTAGGAGTCATATGAAAATGGTCTCATTGTTCTGACATCACAACCATTACAATTATTTAACAACAAGCCTGTTTTGCCTGAACCAAACTTGAACCACTTAATACTTTTAGTTGTATTTCAGCATTAGAAATGCAAGAGGTCATTTTAATCAGCTCAAATAAGAGTGATCAGACTGTTATGTAGTAATTATGATGGACTTTTTAATTAAAGGAGCCATATTCTGCGATTTGCAATTTTCTTGTTATTTAAACAGGGGTGTACTGAGATGATCCTCTGTACTGATACTAGATCACTGAATCAGATATTGGAAGCACAGGATTTAATATGATCCATCTGCCCAAACTAGCACGCAAACACTTAAATAAAGCTTTTTATGAAGTGGAACTTTTAATAATGAACTTTTGGAATATCTGATGGCTGACCAGTCAGACACACTGCCGAAAGTATGGTGAGTCAAAAAATGTACATACAAAGAAACAGTAGCATTGTGCTGAGTCATATTGTGGGCTGTATATCTTCCTTTAGGGAAATATTTAGTGTATAGATTTGGATGTATGGGTCCTGGATTCTGGAAAGCTACTGAATCAAACTGTTTATGATTTTTTTATTTTGTCCTGTTTGGAGAATAAGCTTAGGTAACCTGTAAAATGTGGAACAGGAAATGCTGATATGAGGTGTTTCTCAGGTTTAAAAATATTCAAGATATTTTCAAGTATTTCATTTTTACTCTATGAAATGTATGATACATGCTCCAGTGCTTGAGTCAGGTGGCTGGGTTTTACACATGTCCTCTTTTTGTATATTACACTTAGAATTGAGGTCAGGCTAGTGTGCAGGACATTGTTAGCTAAGCAGAGGTGATGAAACACTCATCTCTCATTGTGCCTTCTGCCCTGCCATGGGACATCACAGGAATGAGCAGAAAGGGCAGAGGTGGCAACACATGGTGGTCATCACAGTTTAGGAATGTGGTGTCTGTACTCTAAGTGAGGGACAGAAAGAGAGAGAGAGACAGAGAGAGAATTTCTCTAAAGGGTATTACAGGTAGAGACTGTGTTGCTCTGCTGTGTAGAATATGCGTGAGCACTACTCTGTAATATTCTTCTTTCTTGATCAACCTGTTTGTGTGCATGTACCTTCCTAGCCATAAAGCCAGCAGCTGTAGCAGAGCACAGAGAGCAGCGGGCTCTGGGATGGCTGTAGGGAGGGGAGGGGGTGGGTGGTGCACTAAGTGCATTAGAGCCAGCAGTAAAAGCTTTAGCCCATGCAGACTCACACACACACACAAACACCCTGCCCAATCAGAGAACAGAGGTCAGACAATGCTGTACAGTGATAGAAGCATCATGTTATGCTTCTGTGTCCTGTAACAGACCATGTATCTCTGAGCCGCCTGAACTTACATGCATTACACTCAGACTCACATTACATTTGAGTAATATCAGGACGAGTCCTTTAAATTCATTTGGCATATACGCATTCATCCGCATGTCTTCTTAGTGTTTTTCCACAGCTGCATTAAAGATGGCCAGTGATCCGGTTTTATACATCCATTATACAAGTCTTCAGCTGTGCAAACATCTGGGGACTTTGCTGCTGTATTTTGTACCTCATTGTCAATGGGGGGCAGGTCAGGACTGCAGGCAGGTCAGTCTAGCACACACTCCCTCTATTTCCGTAGCTATGCTGTCGTAACACATGCAGCATACAGCTTTGCATTGTCTTGCTAAAATGAACATGGGCATCACTGGGCAGCATGGGCGTCACTGGGCAGCATGGGCGTCACTGGGCAGCATGGGTGTCACTGGGCAGCATGGGCGTCACTGGGCAGCATGGGCGTCACTGGGCAGCATGGGCGTCACTGGGCAGCATGGGTGTCACTGGGCAGCATGGGCATCACTCAGCAGCATGGGCATCACTCAGCAGCATATTTTTCTCCCAAATGTATATATATCCTTCAGTAATATTGGTGCCTTAACAAAAAAGTTAACCATGCCCCGCCCTCTCCCTTAACCATGCACTTCCATACCATGCCAGATCCTGTGTTTCAAACGTTACAATTGTTCTGTTTCCATTTTAACCCAGAGACAATGACTCATTTCCATAAAGACTCTAAGAGGTGGACTCGTCAGACCACAATAGACGTTTCTATTGTGCATCAATCCATTTCAAATGGGCTTGTGGTCAGAGAATCATTTTCGGATGAAATGTGGCCTCCACTGTGCATTTGCTTGCAAAATGGTTTCTGTTTTTATAATGGTTTGTCAAAGCATTTCCAAGTCCATGCAGTCATATATCACAGAAGCATGGTGGGTTTTAATGCGTGACTTCATCATCAAAGTTTACTGGCATTCCATTATGGCCTGTACCCTTCACACATAGGGATTTCTCCAGATTCTTGGAATCGTTCAATGATATAATGCACCCCAGAGGGTGAAATACTTCAAATCCTTGTAGTTGCTTGTTGAAGAGCGTTGTCCTGAAAAGCAGCTGTATTATTGATTTTGTTTTCTGGCAGAATGGTGAGCCTTGACCCATTCTTGCTCATAAAGGACTAGACCTTTCCTCCTTTTATATCCACATCACATCGCATCCCTACTCTTAAAAACAACCCATGTCCCAATCTCTTTGGAATGTGTTGCAGCCCCAATTTCAAAAGAATGAGTGTATGAATGGGGGTTTTAATGGTGTCCTCAGTATTAGAATGTTCCGAATATTAAATATCTTGTCTTTGTACTGTTTTTATTTAAAAGCATGTTGACTTGCTTGCTCATCTGTTAAGTCACAAATTCAGTTTGCTTCTGATGTTGTAAATTACCCACATTTCCATTGATATAAGTTGGTAAGACTTCACTGTAGGGTTTGGTACTGTTCATAAAGCTACATAAGCTTGTCATGACAGCTGACATAACTGCACATATAAAGGTTTATAAGGCATAATCTACCAAAAGGCTGCTTTTGCAGACTTTGACAAATATCAAACGACACCTATTACAATCAGCATTTATCCTAATTTACTGTTATGTCAGTTGTCATGACAAGCTTATACAGGTGTCATGTGGCTTAATGAACAAGAACCTACAATAAAGCACCACTGATATATTTCAATAGAACTTTCAGCCAAGATGAAAAATAATGGGCGTAGTTCAATTACATCAAAACAAGTGTAAATCACATTTTATGGTGAAAAGGGTTCATTTAGATTAGGGGGGTTTTGCGAAAGTAATGTCAGTTTCATCAAAATTTTAGAGTTTACATCTTTTTCAATAAAACAAAACTTTATTAATGCATGCTTTTGCTCTGATTCTGTAAAATGCTTGTTACATCCAAAATAGTTATAGTAACCAAGATCAAGGCCTCCTACTATCAAACTTAACTGGCAGTTTACTGTCCCTCCATATAATCAATAAGGTGGGCCATCTGAATTAAAGAGACCTTAGAGAGCTTCGTTGTGATATTACTTGTTACTGCAGCACTTGTGGACCACCCTCTGTTATCATGCTTTGTTTCTGTAAACCATAAAGTCCATGTTTCTCTCCAGGCTCTCAGGAATGTGCGTGTTTTGATGTTAAATCAACTCATTGTTCTAGAGAATCAGGACAAAGCTTTACTTGAGGGCTGCATTTGTATTTCTGTGCGTGTGTTTGGCGTCTGGCATGACAGACGGACCATGCTTGAGATGCCAGGCGGGCTGTTCAGAGTGGGTTTTGTTCAGAACTGGACCAGATCAGGGTCTTCAGTGCATTAAACATCTCTGATGCATGGGGGTTAAATTTCAAACCTCACGACAAGTCAATGTAGTTTCTTTAAGAAGGGTCATGAAACTCTCAGATTGCACCATTATTACATTAGATGTTATTTGATTTGTGGGTGATGAACACAGTACAGCAAGCCAGTGAGCTTTTTTATTTATTCTAAAATAAAATATTTTTATACTGACCAAGAAACACTTTAGACTATATAATAGATATTATATAAATTGTCTTTACACGTAAATTGCAAAGACCAAAGCAGTTGGCACACATCTGGTGATGATATGATAACACTTTAATGATCAGGGGGGAAATTAGTGTGTTACAGCAGCGTATATACCTGTGAGACATATGGAAACTACAAATATAACAAAGCAAAAATAGATCAGGAATAAATTAAACAAAACAATATATATAAAACAAACCAAATAACCAAAAGTAAATATAAAACATAAGGATGTATTCGAATACAATAAAATGGAGATGTGGCTGTTCTTAAAGTGCAAAGGTACAAAGAGAACACCATATTTCCAGTTGCAGATGGGAGCAGGTGATGGAGCACGGGTGTATGGATTAGAGAAGAGAATTGTAAACAGACCTTATTCACCTGTAGGTGACTTTGTAAACTGGCCTGGGCTGCACTTTAGAGCAGAGGGTAGCCCATAGACAGAACTGACCCTAATACCACCAACAAACCAATGTGTGCCTCAGTTTAGGGCAAAACACAAGTGCCTGAGTAAACAGCTGCCAATTAAAGAGGATCCATTATGCTTTTCTTTTGTTTTCTTTCCTTTGGTGTGTTGTAGGTTTTTGCTCATATAAACAGTCTGCAAAATTATAAATCCAAGCATTTAGGAGCAACACTCAGAAACCATTTTTCTCATCTGACTGAAACACCTCTTTGGAATTCCAGCCCTTTTCTCTTTTACAAGGTCACGTCATCTTGTAACGCAATATTTATTGCTCGCCTACCAGCAAGCTTGGCGCACCATCACATACACACACACAGAGAAGAGACCTAAACTTACCACTCTGCTCTGCTTTAGACTAGCAAGTCAAGGTGGACCAGGAGGATCAACTTGCTCTACCTGACTTTCTGGATCAGATCCTGGCTTAAATTGATTCAGCAGAACCGACACCATTGTATTAATAGCAACAGCAGTGTGAGGACATTCCTCTAGTTGTTGACCAATCAGATCAGAGTGGGAGACCTAACCAGTCTAACACACACACAGGAGCTCTAAGTTTCAGACAGTTTAAAAAATACTGTGGTTTTGTAAACCTGAAGCAAGTAATTCTATTCGAGTAGACCCACAAATAAGCTTATGAATGATGGAAATTAGTTTTGCTGTGTCGAAGGTTTTGTTTAAGTTACAGTGCTTTACTGTGCTTCACCAGTTTAACCTTTTTTGACTTTTCTTGTAGGTACAAAGACAAAGGAAGGGATGGTTTCAAGTGTAAACACAGGTAAAACCACAGCAGCGGGCTTAAACGTGGCTGTACATGTAGCTTTGTGTCTGAACATAGAAACTGAAATGAACAAGAAATGTGATGTCCCTAGTTGCTCAGAAGACGACTGAGCAGGCCAATCTTGTGGGGGAGTCAGCAGTAGCTGGAGCCAACCAAGTATCAGAGAAGGCTGTGGAGGGTCTGGAGAGTGTGGTAGCATCAGCTGGACTGGTCAACCCGGTAAAGACACACATAATCATTCTCTTCCTCACAGAAGTCTAAAACTGGAATCTAATAATCATACGTGTCTGTTAGGGGTAAATCTAGAGTCTCCAGTTTTGAATTATGAAGTCAGTGTTAATGATGGTGTTCTAATGTTGACTTGTTTTCTTTATGTGGCCAGGATGAACAGCTGGACACTGAGGTGCTAGCATGAACTTAAATATCAAGCATGGTCATATGCTTGCTGAAATATACCTCAAACCATTTCACACATTTTAATCAAGACCTAACAGCCTAAACTGACCTTTGCTAGCTTCCAAACCCAGCCAGAGTTTGTACAAGGCCATTGAGCAATTCAGTTTTCCCAATAAAGCAATATGATTTTAGTCGGATGATCTCACTCATGGAGGGCAACGAGGACCATGTTAAAATTCCCCTCGTGTCTCCTGCAGTCTGGGATCTCTGTCTGGCTGAACAGGATTACTGGGACAAGGGTGACTATTGGCAGTGTAATTAGAGGAAGCCCTGCCAGCACTGCCGAAAGCCTTGCTTTAAGAATCTGTTTTTGGTTTTATGAGATCCAGCTTGGTGGCTTAGTGATCAGTAGAGAATTAGGATGGAAGGAATCCATCCACCTGTGATGAAGCAAACAAAATGCCTTTATGTCATCCGCCAGAGAGAGGGAAAGATTGTATTTCTAAAAACAAATGTTCCCAAAAAAGGATTCTATGAAGCAACCTCAGGAGAAAAAATATACACCAAAGTATGCTTAATTTAAGTGTACTTAGTATATGTCCTCGCAGTCGTGATTAATGTACTGAACGTGTTTAATATACTAACTATGTACTTAGTATGCTGAATATATATAATTAGTGCTAACAAACTTAGATAGAAATAACTGTACTGATCTACTATTTTAAGCGACCTCTAAGATTTACTTAAATACACTTAAGTACATATAAACATATGTAAACCTGGGAGTGCAAATTAGTACATTCATAATAAGTACGCTGAAGTACTACTAAGGTTAAATGTACTTGTTATTGGTACATATATATATATATATATATATATATATATATATATATATATATATATATATATGTATTTGCTGTTTTAGTTTGAGTATAGCCATCCTGCTGGCTGGGCAGACAGGTCCTTACCTCTCCAGTTTCCAGTTTAACTGGCTTCCAACTTGTCCACCCATAGGATCCCCAGTCTGGCACCTTTGTAGCACAGTTACACCTGCCAGGGTATATGTGTACCCAGCTAGCATAGCTATCAAACAGCTAGTGTCACTGTTGCTCTACTTTGAGGCACTAAAGTAGGGCTCGCAACAGGTCAAGAAAAGAGTGTACCATTTGCCTTGGCCAGCCTGATACAACAGACTTGTATTTAGCACACAGTTGAGTAATGTACTGATATTAAAATATACTTTGTTAAAAGGTACTCTGTTCTCTGGGATGCCATAAAGGAACTGTTTGTGTATATATTTACTGTATATGCAGGCGTGAGGGACCTTTTTAAAGATCAAAGACATTTAAGGATCCATAGTGATTGACATTTTTTTGTCTTAGAACTACATCTTCAAGCTAAGAACCATTTGGGAGTCTTTAATGTGTTTTATTATTTTGTAGTAAAGCTGCATGTGTCCTACTAGTTAGGATCGAACTGCATTTTCAGCATCAGAGCTCTTATCTGTATGCCTATCCTTCTGAACTGCAGTCACATTTCCAGTAGTTACTTACAAACTCATGCATATCCATCCAACTAACCACCAACCCATATGCACTGCAGCATTATGACCATATTGCAAGTCTCTATTACCTACAGTAATTATTTTTGTACTTTTGTACTAATTATTGTACTTTTTCCAGATAATGTAAACAATGCTGCCTGCTTTACAAAATAATGCCACTAACAATCACAAGCATGATGGTAATTTTATCCAGTGAAATTATTGTATTCTTTAATTTTACTGGACAAAATTACCGTCATTACATTGGATAAAAAAAAACTGTCTAGAAATATAATATTATAATATCACCTGTCCAGGGTATTTCCTCCCCTCTACCAAAGAGCCCTCGGATAGGCTCCAGCATGCCCCATGACCCAGGAAAAGAAGGGGCTTGAATATTGAATGAATTTATTAATATTACAATATTGTTGAAATCTCAAAATGTGAATATTAGATCTTTTGAGTAAATTTAAGATGATCTTACTTGGCAAAAGGACACTATTGTCTTTTTTTGCAGTGTAACATTAGTAATGATTTACCAGATAGTACAGGAAAATAGGTTTTACAGAGAACAAACTTAAATAAGCGTTGTTGGTGCACAACTTATATTTATTTGATTTGATTGACTGATTTGGTTGAGTTGTAACGTTTTGGTTTTATGTTTTATTATATGTTATTTTGCTGCATATGTTCAGCAAAGAAACAATAACTGTGCATTACAACGTGTTCTCTGTAGACGATGGGCACATATTCTCAAAACAATTATAGCTATGCTATGAGTGCCCAAACCTTTGCATATGACTGTTTCGCTGATTTACAAATGCAAAACTCAGAAGTCATCAAGATCTTAGAATGCTTCTGTATTTTGAGAGTTGTAAGGTAAGGTGCAACGTCATCATTTCATTTCTATTATGTCTCTTTAGGCAGAATTTCCTAAGACTGAAGGAGCAGCAGAGCAGCCTACAGACGCAGGACAGTAGGTAAGAGATAAGTGGAGGAGAAACAACAGGGATAAAGATAAAGGGAAGGAAAGGAAGACAGACAGAGAGGTGGGAAGATATTGGCAAGAGAGCAAAGAGAAGGAGAGGGTGTGTTAGACAGGAAGGATGGTGGAGGAAGGATTGGAGACAAAAATAAAAAGAAAGAATTTTTAAAAAGGTGGACAATTGTAGAAGACAGGAAGTCAGCTCCACACTCTATATGGATTTAAGTCAGGAAGAACTGTGTAAAGCTGGGCTTTAAACCATGTGCTCCCATTCTTCTTTTCACACTTGTCTCTGTCTTCCAGGGTTGTGTCCAGTAGGATCCCAATCATGCTTCCTAAATGTGGTGCGCTGGCTGTTCAGTAGGAGTGTCCATGTTAACTGCTGTCCTCACTTTACACACCATTACCTGTACTCTGACCCCTCCAGCAGAGCCAATAGTCTGAAGCTTTTTAAAAATGACTCAAAAGACACGGTTCTAGAAATGATCCATAAATCTGTGTCTATTCCTGTGAGGTTTGTGAGAAGTAGTGTCATGTAATCATCAAAGCTCAGGAGAACTTCTTCTGGCATATGTCCACTCATTACTACCTTTTAGGTCTATTGTATGCTCCGCCTCTGCGTCTCCGCCCATGTTGTTGTCAGACTTTCACAGATGTTGGCCTTTAAACAACAGCAAGACGTGACCAAGATCTCCAAACCCAAAAACGTTCTCTCTGTCCTGCCTCGAAAACGTGGTCTCAACTGATCAAGTCTTAGAGATCAGTCCTTTATACTCAGAAATGAACATGGATATACATGCATACCACACACATCAATGAAAGACATGATATAGGCTAATACTTTTCCTATTGATTTAGTTCTGCATTGTTATAATACCTGAGTTCATAATTAGCTTGAGCTTATGAGCCTATTTGTCATGCTAACTCTGTGTTCTATTGACTGAGACCATGGAGAAACCAGAGTGGGTAAGATTGTACTCTGTTGCATGATGTTGACATAACCATGCCATACATATGGCATTTCATCACTGGATATCAAGCAAAAGTGATTTCTCCAAAATAGTCACTTTGCATAAAGAGGGGAAAACATCCTTTACCTTTAATGTAAGTTAGTGAAAAGAGATTTCGTCCCAAGCAATTTTGGAACATTTCTATTGGTCCATTCGTCATGACATTTACTCTACTTATTTAAATCTATTAAAATATTATGCCATATGTGATCACAGTTGTCATTAATGTGGGGAATTTGTTAGTTAGAGTAGTTTGAGTGAAATTATCGGCTCTGTAAAACGAACCAAGTGAGAATTGTGAAAATAATGGTGGTGATAGGAACCAGATGTCTGAAGAGTTTAACACTTTCAAAAGCTCCCGCGCAGAAAGGTATTACATGAAGCAGTTATGAATACCCAGCATGATGCCCGAGACACAGTTACAAGAGTTTTGAGAGAAGCTTTTGGCCTTTTTGATGCTATATTATTAAAAAGTTTTACCTATTCAGATTTGAGAGTATAACACTATCATTATCTTCATCACAGTACATTAAAATGCTATGTTTGTATTTATTATAGACGCCTGGTTCCCTTCAACATGACTGTAAAGGAGGCTCAGTCAGTTTCTCAACAATGAACCATTTCACCACTCAAACCACTCTAAATGACTTAACTCACAGCTCAATCAGTGACTTAAGCAGTTACTTTATCTGTGATCAGAGCATATTGCATCTACCATGACATTTTAAGCCATGGTTATGTCAGTGTTATGCAGCAGGGTTTTGTTAAAATGTTCCCAATGCCTGAAAACAGGATTTTGGATTGGAGCGTGAAGGAAGGTACAGCAACATTCCAGCTAAACTGCCATTCCAGCCTTCTCCTTTGAGGTACCTTATATCCTCAGAGTGTTTTTAGACTGTGCAGAATGCAGGACTGGATAATGGGGAGAGTGTGTAGAACTCTGATAATGACTGGCTCGGTCTGTTGTTGACAAGTGATGCTACTGAGTATCAGTAATACCATCAGTAATGATGAGTATTACCTGATCAGTAATACCTGCACACCTTGTTTGTTGTTTTAAGTACAGTTTAAGTACGCCTCCTAAAGCTACTGACTAATTACTAAACTAAGCCTGCTAGCTCTTCTGCGTCTGGAAACAAACAGAGATGAAACACTGAGAATGGGTGTGCCGTTCTGCAGATGCCATGCATGTTGCCTTAGAGACAATACACTAATAACTGATCATAACTGCATTAGTGACTTACCATCTATGAACTCACCTTCAGGCTGTCTTTTTGTTTTTTTATGAATACTGCAACTGTAATAAATGTTTTGTTAAGAATTAAAATGCCCGTCGGCCTTTCTTTTCCTTTAAATTATTCAACACAATAAACACAGAGAAAAGGAGTGTTTATATCATTCAATAAGATCCACTGTACAATAAAAAGCAGGTGCCCAGGTGCACTTAAAAGGGGATACCGTTGATATTTTAAATAACTGTTAAACAGTTAAATGGATTAGATGCAAACACGGTCATTCAGAGTGTTTAGTGTGAAATTCGTAATCCTAAAGAAACTTGTCCTGCCAGGATTCCTCACAGTGGTGGAACCAGATTAGTCAGATTTAAAAACTCTCGCAGAGAAAGTCAATACATGAAATAGTCAGAAGGCTTTGATCTAAAATGTTTTCTGTTGGTGCATGCAGTACAGTATACGAAAGACTCCTTGGAGTCCCATGATGGCTGGTGACTCCAGCATAGGCTAGAGGCTACATCACTGGCCATATGTGGAGCTGATTCTACACTGTAAAAAGGTTTTGATGGTCCAACCTAAAACAAATTACTCTAAAGTGTTACAAGCAAATGAGTTAGATTTATTTAACGTAAGAAAGACTTTAACTGGATTGTTTTAATCAAATGAATCAAGTCATTATTTCAGTTGAATAAAACGTGTTCAATTCCTTGTAATACATTTTTAGCCTGCTCTTTTTTGTAAAGTGTACCTTCAGTGACAACTAGATGTTTAGTTTAACAATTCTGCCTTTTTCTCCAGTGTTATAATGAGTCTTTCACAGATGAATTGAGATGTTTCACCTCTCTTTTGTCTCCAATTTGAAGAAACAGTAACAATTCACTCTTTTCCCTGTAAACCCTGTAAAAAGTGTTTTAATGGTCCAGCTTAAAATAATTACTCTAATTTGTTTCAAGCAAATGAATTAGGTTTATTCAACTTAAAAACAGACTTTGAACGAGCAGGTCCTTCAATTAAAGTAATGAATTAAGTTGAGTAAAATCACTGGAACAAATTAGAGCTATTTTAGGTTGTACTTTCTACAGTATTTTAGAGGTATCCCGGACATATTTACGGTTGTTAGGATGTGAGCGCCAATATGGGTAAACCAGTTTGCTCCAGCTCCACCCTAAGGCAGATCAGTGCTGCATCTACAGATAGTTAAGAATACCAAACACAGAAGCTTGCCAGCTACACAAAGACTTTCACTGAATTTGTATTTGGGTCTGTACGAGCACGAAACCATTTTCATGATGCTCCAGGAGTCAGAGAGGTTAATTAGGGTTGGTGTAGTATCACCCCCTGGCTGATGAATAGAACTACAGTTGGCCAATAGATCTTTATCTAAATAGCTCATTTACATATCTGGATCATTGTCAAAGAAAATCAATGAAGACCATACCACACTAAAGTGGGTGTCTTTACATTGTCACTCCTTGTTCTCTACAAAGGTGCAGTATTCAGTACATAGTGTACAGTTCCACTTTACTTCTATAACCCTAAAGGAGGAGGGACCAAATAATTCTAAAAGCTAGGCTGCAGAAGCTCCCTGCCCCAAGGGCTGTTTTTCAACCCACGCCCTTCTCATGACGATCATATGCACCTGATGATCTACTGCTCTGTGGATACCATTACACGCCACAAGAAAAAGCATATAGGATAACAGTAATGCAGTCACCCAGTAGGTTCAGTGTATACCGCCTAGACGTTCAGTATAAACCAGTAGGTTTCTTATAATAAGACTGCTGAGGTGTTGAGAAGGTGTGAATGTCCACCTTGCATGGTGCTGTTTGATCTATAAGGGACAAACATTCCAAAAGAGGGAGGAGACGGAGTAGCCAGCCGGTTGGTGCACAGGCAGATACACACCCACCAACATACAAACAAAAACAGAACCGTGAACTGGGTAACAAGCACAAGAGTCATGTTTATTATGATGGTAACACATGACTGTAACCTTGTGGGTGGATTTGATTCCTGATGTAACATGAAGGCTAACTAGCCCAATACACAGAGTAGAGCCCATTTACAAAATTCCCTTAACACTGGTCTTCATAAAACATCCTGAAACATCCCATATTATAGTCCAGTCTTTAGATGGATGAGGTCCAGGAGTGTAACATATCCTCACCTGCAGCAGTGTTTTTCAGCATACAGTATTGGGCCTATACGTCTGTTGTTGTGATGACACTGGCCATGGCCTTACACAAGAGGTGAGCATCATGAATAGTTTGATAATGAGACAGAAGTAACCAGTGAAACTAGTCCAGCTCGTCCTGCTTGAAGACACTTTCCACTCCGCCCCTCAGCTAACCAGCCAGTAAGCTCACAGCTCGGATCTCCAGGTGTAACCCTTCATAAGCATCTGTGCTCACCTGTGTCCCTTACGCATACACATTCACCCCTGCAAGAAGACTGACTGAGGACTCCGCATCCACCAACACCATGTCTCTGAATCACTTCGTTGACAGCGCAGTCGACAAAGCAGGTGAGTGAACGTGTGATTGTGCGGACTGATTTCAGAGCAATGGGAAAAGAAAATCTCTGAAGCTAAGCCTGTGTTTCAGTGTTACACAGCATCATATCTACAGATTAAAACTAAACAAACAGCAGCAGTGTTATATACAGTATATCTCTGTTATATATCAAACCTTTTATTTGATAATGTCTGGTATGCTTCATAGTGGGTGTATATTTTATTGAAAATGGAGCAAAGAAAAGGACTTGGATAAAAGCTCTTATATATTGACTTACATCAGAAGTAAAGTTTTTAATTCTCCTGTGAAGTTATCATTTTGACGAAAAAGAAAACCTAACAGTCTTATACTGTATAAATGAGTATGTTTCTTTTTCTAAAGATGATGGGAAGAATACTAACCCTGTAGCCGGTTGGGCTGGGTGCTGCTTTTTGGTGTCTCTCAGTCAGTGTAAATTAATTTGGTGTGACAGGCGTAAAAGTCTTCTCTGAAAAATGGCTCTGGCTTTGACCACCATAATTAAGGCCTTTTGTTTTGAATCTCTCATATCAGAGCAGAACGTATGTACAATGATAATAAAAATGGAGTGAATGCAAATCAATGAAGCTAAGTATAGCAAAGCTCTGTGTGACTTCAGGTTCTATTCGTTGACTAGATGAAAGCTTCTGACAAACGTCTTATGCCTTGTTGTTTATCCTCTAGCTAATGTGGCCAAAGTGAAGGTGAAGTCTATGTTTGGAGGAGGAGATGGAAAGAACAAGTCTGGGGGAAGCAAGTCTGGAGGAGGCATAGGAGGTCTTTTCCCCTCCTCAGGAGATGGGGGTGACAAGGGCAACAAAGGAGAGAAAGAGGCGACAAAAGGAGGAGGCCTGTTTGATATGCTCAAAGAAGAGCCGAAAAGCCAAGGAAGCGGAGGGGCAGGAAGTATGCTGCTTTACTTTTATTCAAAAATACACACATTTATTCATCCCTCTAACTGCCTGTAGGTGGCTCCATACAGGTTCTCACAGTCATAGCTATATTACTTACATTGTAGTTACACAGTCATTACTGTATAAGATGCCTCAAACTATAGTAACTGAACAACAGATCTGCCGTTTACACTAACACTAAACACATTACAGAGCTGGTGCACAGTGCACATTTCTGTCTGCCTACCTCATCAGACTGGTGGAAACAGGTGTGTTCGAAACTAGTAGAGCAAGAAAAGGCAGTCTGCCAGTATGAGGGAGAACCATTGCTTAGCTTAAGTTATGCTGTACAAAGCAGAACCTAGTTACCAGACTGCTGTACATTACTGAACTGAAGAAAAACGCAGATGAAAAGTTTTCCCTCACACCTGAAATCCAGTTATGCCATCCCTATAGATGAAATACATCCATACACTTGTCCACCATTGTATCAATATTCAAGTCACTGAGTCACTTTAGCCAGTGCGTGTAGTTTTTGTGTTTACATTGAGCTGGTTGATGATAACACTTTGTTTTGCCTCCAGGCTCAGATTTCAATTCTGCAGTAGACGAGCTTGCTGATTTATAAGGCGAGTGACGAGGGGAGGACAATCATCTATCCGCATATCCGCCTGTCACCAAGAGACAACTACTACCATTATTCAACCTCATCTTAGATTCTGAGTGAGGCTTTTTAGTGACATAATACAACAAAAGCCAAAAAGGCACATGGTGTATTGTATATATACTGTATGAACGCATGAAAAATGAAGATTAAAATGTTTTTTTTTTAAATGTCAATATTACCAGTTTTATGTCACGTTTAATGATATAAGTACTAGTAATATTACATTAGGACTAGTAATATTTTTGTATATAGCCTACATTTTTAAAACCTTAATAAAATGATGCAAAAGATTCAAAATGTGCACCTTTCTTCTGAGTTTTTCCACATTTACAGCCCTGTACAAATCTGAAAGATTACCCTTCCTTTTCCCTGGCAAAATGATCAACATTTTCACAGTATGGTAACATTTTGTTTTTAAGTGTAAGATAAAAATAGAAGATTTAGCATACATTTATATTTATCACAAGCACATTAGGCCTCTCTGGGGTGTTCGCTGCCATCCGCCCAGTGAATGCTGGAAAGAGTTCGGACCCCCAACAAGACCAAAAAAGATAAGGAAGTTTAAAAGGAGTGAGTAAAAGGTTCCATCACAAAGTATGATTAAGTATCTATCAGTGTTTCATTCTTTATTTGCAACTGCCACTTTAACATCGATCTATCCAATCCTGAAGTGTTCTTCCACAAAAGCTTCCCAATTAGTCACAGACATATTTTAACTTCCAATGTTCACATTTCTTCCTTACTAATATCTTAAGTGACTACAGGAGAAATTCCTTACATATATTAACACTTAACAATTTCTACTGTTACAGACTGTAGTCCATTCATTACTCTGCATAGTCTGTGACCCCTTTCACCCTGTTCTTCAGTGATCAGGACTCCCACAGAGCAGATATTATGTGGGTGGTGGATCACTCTCATCACTGCAGTGAAACTGATGTGGTGGTGCGTTAGTGTGTGTTGGGCTGGTGTGGTAATATTTAGCTTAAGAGACGATCACCACTTCATGTTCAGCCTGCACTTCCCTCATTTCAATCAAAATGGGTCATTGCTGCATAAAGGTTTGCCAATTAAAGCTCTGAAAGAAAATTACTGTAACGTGAGACACAACAGACTCGTGTTTCAGTTGTATTTTATTTTATTTTAAACAAGGCCATATAAATTCTCCCCCGCCCCCGTTTCATACTTAGTGCTGATCTGAGTCAGAAATAAATCCTTTAACCTTTTTACCATCCCTTCCGTATACATAGTAGTTGCATAAATTTAGCAAGTTAAACATTAAGACCTGGTGTGCACCATTTAGAATGGAAGCATCTGGATATAGAGATGAATGGCTCCCTATCAGGCAAAAGAGCACCAGAATTCCGTTTCATTCTGATTATAAAGTGATAAAGCCATCAGGGTGAAGTGCAGCATAAGATAAATGTTTCTGTGCAACTTTGGTAACATATGAAAAGCCTGAGTAAGTCATCTTTCATGCATTTGCCCTCCTTGTTGACCATTCACATGCCGCTATTTGGGTGAGTGTTTAAAACACAAAGACTCGGAAAACAGAAGCACTGGTGCTTTGCAGAGTGCTGCTGTGACATTAAGGCTTAAGTCTTTGTATCTGATATGCTTAAACAGCTGGTGTTAAGACTCCCCTGAATACATCCCCACAGAGCAGAGTGTACAATAACAATGTGAACTATAAGGTACAAAAAAAAAAAAAAAAAAAAAAAAACATTTTTGGTGTTTTCTGTCAAGGTATTTCAGTCAGACTAGAGTGGTGGTGACAGCATCACAAGAGAAAGAAGCAGCTTTGGCTTTACGGCTTGGGTAACAGCCGTGAGTTAAGTTTAGAGAATAACATAAGTAAATGAGGCCAAAGCCGTGTGCGTATATAAACAGTATATACTAATATATGTAATGTAAACACTTATGATGTGAAGGTGGTATTTGGCTGGACAGGAGGCAGGCGATATGCAGACAGACAGACAGACAGACAGACAGACAGACAGACAGACAGACAGACAGACAGACAGACAGACAGACGTTTATGTGAAGGTAAGGCCAGCCTCGTTATACACTTTAAAGACTTTCTCAATGGCATTGACGTAGGCTGCTGTTCGCAGGTCCAGCCCCAGGTTGTACTTGTTGGTAGTGCGCATGATTTGCTGAAAAAAATAAAAAAATAAAAAATTGTTATACTTTCTGAAAAATATCTTCTTAAAAAGGTAAACAGCAAAGCCCTCGTGATTTAAATGCACAATATACCCAGACTCAAAGCACTGGTATGAGTGTGAAAAGAATAATTTATTGTAATGGCACAGTAATTCTCATAACAACGTTAATCTACTAACCCTGGCAGAACGCTCCATGGTGTAAGCCAGTCCAGAGTGAACAATGTCCTTCTCAGACGCTCCCTGTAATACATTTCAAACACACCAGTGAAAAATAAGTAAAGCTTGAGGCCTCTCACATTAGACCATCAGAGCTTTAAAACAAAGACGGAGGAGCGTGACAGCAGTAATCAGCAGGGCTGCAATGATTAAAAATGATGCAGTGTGTCTTAACACGATACAAATTTTAATATAGCAAAAATAGTACCTGAATATATGTCTTGCGTTCATGTGTTAATGTTTGCATCTTGTATGTCTTAAATCTACGCAGCTCTATTTACAAATGAATTCAGGAATGCTATACCTATACTGGGTAGGGCCTCTCTTTGCTCTCAAAACAGCTTCAGTTCTTCATAGCATGGATTCCACAAGATACTAGAAACATTCCTTTGACATCTGCGTGCTTTTATGCCCTGCCCTGCTGCCACACTGATTAGATAATTACCCAAATTAACAGATAACCGATATTCCTAATAAACTGCTTTGTGAGTTTAGATTCGTTTGGCTCAGTTTAGTGTTCAAATATCACAAGAACATTGCATGCATAACATAAGCCCCTCCCAGTTCCCCAAGCTTTTGACAAATGCACAGCTTTTGATGCACCAGGATGACTAATTTGATGACCCATCTTTATTTATCGAGATCAAGGCATACAATTTAGGTACAATTATGCTTTTCTTACTCATTTTAGAGGGTTGTGGATATGCTCAGAATTGTGTGTGTGCTAGCTGCTCTTTTGTCTTTTTTAAAAACACTAAAGCTTCAGCAAACATCAGTTTTAAAAAGAAATGGCACATGGGTGAAGAAGCGATGGGGTGCATTTAGTACATGGTTTTGGTGGCACGTTACTTGTCTCACAGCAAGTGGCAAAAAATGTTCTGATAGTTTTAACAACGAAGCTGCAGATATTACAAGCAGTTTCCTATTTATAACTGTTCTACACAGAACCTGTGATTATGTAGGACAGGCAACACCTGTCCCATTAAAATGTGAGAAATAGACATGCTAAGATTTCATACACATCACAGATACATTATTACAAAACATTTTAAATATCTAAGGCCTTTCTAAGGATCTGAAACACATTAAACTCCACTGGGTTGGAGAGAGTAAAAACACTAAACTGGGCTTCTCAAGACATATGAAATGTCAGACCTGTCCTACATTCTGCACACCTAGCACCTGTTCCCGCCCCAGGGTGCACTGGACACACCTGAGCTATTAAACGAGGAGTGGAAGACACTGTCTTTGACATATGGATGCATACCTTCTTTCTGATTCATTTAAAATTTAATAACCAGATCTCTGTCCATTATATGTGCATTCACATCAGTAAAGTATGGTTTGGCACTTACAGCAATCCTGGCTTGGAATTCAGAGGTGGGGACAACAGGTATGGATCCACCATGCTTCCCAAACTTCCTCTCCAGACTCTCCTGCACAGACACTGTGAAGAGAAACAATCTTATGTTGGTTTGTGCTTTAAAATCAGTTTTGAAATTCTCAAGAAGGGGCAAGAAATGTTATTTAGCTGCATTAGTCATTTTAAAGCTCGGGAGAAGGATTCAATAGGCAGCGGAAAAAGTACAAGTAACAACCAAAATGTTGACAATCATCTGACACAAATTAACCAATGTGACTCACATCACCAACAACTGCAGTTGTTTTGAGCCTCTTTTAAGATGGCCTGATGAACATCAGTAGTTTCACTTAGTCAGGACGTCAGCTTTCAAAAAAACTTTGCTTCCAGCACCATCACTGAGAGTGCTCTAAGCAACTACAGAGCAGACAAACAAGTGTGCTGGGAGTGGACCACAGTACTGCAGCACAGAGATGCGGACAAATGCAGAAAGACTAGACAGGCTGCAGACAGCAGCCGCCCCTCTGTGCCTACTCTTCCTGGAACAGATCCATCATGTGACCAGTTATTATGTGAGCTCCACCAGCACATGGTAGTGTGTGTGTGTGTGTGTGTTTGTGTGTGTGTGTGTGTGTGCGCGCGCAATTTCAGAACACATGGCAAAAAACAAGAGCACCTACAAACATCAGGACCAGCAACATAATATGGTATACAAATAACTGATAGATTTGTTGGTATATATATGTTACATGTAGGTATGTTTGAACTGAACACAGGGCTAAAGTTAGGCTTATGCTTGTTAATCCACTTCCCCTCCCAAAGTTTAGCATGAGAGCACACCAATTCTGGTAATTATATAAATAATAATAAATGAGAAAATATTTTTTTAAAAATAAATTAATGAATACTACACTGTACTTACTGAGCAGGTGGTAATTGGAGTCTCTCTCATATTTAAAGGTCAGTCTTCCATAGCTGACGTGATTCAGGTTCTTAAGCCACTCGAAGTAGGAGACCGTCACACCGCCAGCGTTCAGGTACATGTCCTATGAAACATCATAGCGAACTCAAAAACCACACTAACTTTTGCCCCAGGAGATCAATCGTTGGACGTTCACTTTAGAATAAGAATTTTATATATCTAATACTTAACATAAAAATGCATTAATGAACAGCTGCAAAGAATCCTGAACTTACAGGAATAACCATTATGTTCCTTTCAAGGAAAATCTTATCAGCTGCTGGGGTGGTGGGCCCATTGGCTCCTTCAGCAATGATCTACAACAAAAACAAAAACAGCTACTTCATTTGAACTGGAGAAGCAAAACAAATTTAACACACACACACACACACACACACACACACACACACACACACACACACACACACACACACACACACACACACACACACACACACACACACACACACACAGGTACTGGAGATTATGCCAACCTTGGCCTTGATCTTGCTGGCATTGGTTCTGGTCAGCTGTTTCTCGCTGGCAGCAGGAATCAAAATATCACAGTCTGCCTCCAGGATGCTGCCCTCATAGGGTGTGGCCTTGGGGAAGCCTACAATAGTACCATGAGCCTGAAGACAGACAGGTCAGACATCATCGACATGCAATGCATGGACACAGTGATCTTTTCAAGCACATTCTTGCATTTATACTCCTGTATAACCACTAGATGGCAACCTTGCCATTGTTATAGGAGAACAACTTTGGCAATCTGCCCAAACCTTAATAACCAAGGGACAAAGCAACTCTAGTCCTAACAATTAACTCTCCAAAAGATGCGATAACAAAACCATACTGCTGTTTAACATAGTTTCTCATTAATATTTCTCATTGAAACAAGTGGAAAAAATCTGACAAAAGCGCAGATTCTAAACTGACTGGATTTGTCAGCAGATATTTCATTATTTTTTATTATTTCATTATGATTTGGGTTTGATGAAGTGCTAGCACTTTGCATTTTATTTTCCAAGTTATCTTGGTCACATCAATGTACAGACTGGTCAAGTAAATCAAATGTAAATAGTTTCTTTGCCATATGATTTTACATAACTTACCAGTTTGTAGTCTTCTAGTTCTTTAGGGTCAATGCCATTAGGGTTCCAGATAGACCCATCCAGCTCTCCTACTCCCACACATTTGGCCCCAAAGCGGTGGAGGTAACGCATGGAGTGCAAGCCCACATTACCAAAGCCCTACACCAGAACATTAAAACACACAAAGAAAGTCAGTTTTATGCATATAAGATATTCAAATTCAAGTTTCACCATTCAAAACAGTCAATCCAAGACCTCACACATGCCACATTTACATGATTTTCTCACACCTGTTTTTGCAGGTAACATGCTTGATGAGTGGAATAGCATGGGCAAAAACTTATTACAAGCACATGGAATCATGTCATTAAATGAATGGGTCAGACAATAAAACCCTCAGAAGCAATTCAGCTTTCAGTCCTCAAGGCTGGAATAAAGCACTGTACTGCCTAATAGCAAATATGCAGTTTACACTCAATTACCCAACTGCATTTTATTCCTCTGCATAATGATACACTAATGCCACCTTGTGGCAATGCTCAAGATGTTTCTCAAAAGCATGAAAGGACAAACAACCTAAAACAGTAATTACACACAGATGACTGTCTTCTAACAGACCACACATTCAGTGCTGCAGCAGCGTACGGTTTAATGTTTGTTCTGCTCAATGATTATGTTTACATTACAAGCCATACTCTCTTGCACACAGCTGATCTGTCTTCATGGACCACATTTCGTTCACAACTCAAATCGGTCATTAGTGTGAACACAGTTCTGCCTGAAACTGCACAATTCATCACCAGATTATCTGCTGTCAACAGTGGACGATGACAGTAAAACATGCAGCGGAAATAAGATCTGACTTCTCATAGCAGCTGCGTGCATTTCTCAATTATTCAGTTCCTGATTACAGTTCTTAAGAAGTTTTTGCTTGATGACAGTTAGGTTGAGGAAAGGGGAGGAGAAACATGATTAAAACATGGTTAACATTTTTCCCGACTGTTGCTGTAAGGTGATGCGATCAAAAACCTATATGTTTCAGGTATGGGCAAATGCTAAATTTTGATCAAAAGTCAGAGGGAAATAAAATAATTTTTGTGTTGATCAGGTAATGCCTTGTGCTGTTTCAAACACTATTAAATATGGCTGCTGTTGTTGAGCTGCTGTGGCGGATCTGCCAATACTGGTGTTCTGTGGCAAATGCCAATCGAGCTCTACGGTGCTGGCCAGTGTGCACAGGGCCCACTACAGGACGTCAGGCCGCCCTCATGAAGCCTGTTTCTGATTGTTTGGTCAGACACATTCACAGCAGTAGGGCTCTGGCAGTGCTCATCTTGTTCCTCCTAGCACAAAGGAGCAGATGCCGGTCCTGCTGAGGGGTTAAGGACCTTCTACAGCCTTGTCCTGCTCTCCTAGAGTAACTGCCTGTCTCCTGGAATCTCGACCGTACACTTAAGACTGTGCTGGGAGACACAGCAAACCTTGTGGCAATGGCACATATTGATGTGCCATCCTTCAGTAGTTGGACTACCTGTGCAACCTCTGTAGGGTCCAGGTACCGCACCATGGTACTAGTAGTGACGCTGACCCAGGTCAACTGCAAAACTAGTGAAACATCAGTGGGAAAAGATGATGGGGAACAAAATGTCAATGACCTCATCCTTTTAAACCATTCCTGTTTTGGGTTGTGTCTCATTGTTGCTCCTCTAACGCACCTGTTGTTAATTTCATTAACACCAAAGCAGCTGAAACTGATTAATAGCCCTCCCTAGTACTTAACTGACCAGATCAATATCCCTGAAGTTGAACTGAGCTGATGCTATACTCTGATTAAAAAGTGTTCCCTTTATATTGTTGAGCAGTGTACAATACATAAAGTTTTTTAAGTTGTAGGTTTTAACTCAAAACCTGAAGATAACAACTCAACCCAAAGTCACAGTTCAACTCACATGGCAGAAATGGGCCTTTATGTAGAAAGCACGTGATACACGTTCGGGCTGTGCTATATGACCCACAACCTCATAAGCAGATATAGGTCATTTCCTATCCGGATAGAGAGATCATAACGCATCACAACTCAACCATTAATATAAAAATCGTTTATATATATAAAAAACAACCACAAGGAAAGATCAATTCACATTACATCAAGAATTATACACTCTACAAATAAAAAGGTACATTATTTCTGATGATTTTCTCCTTTTATTTAGAAACAAATTTGTCAAAAATCTCTTACTGACTTCCTCTTGTACTTTAGCCCAACACTCTTGACAAATGTGGAAACTCGGTGATGGCTGTCTGCCTGGCATTGTGTACCTTGGGTTAAGTGTTTTTGTGATACAACAAATTAAAACAATAGGGAATTAAACAACAGACCTTTTCTGTCATCACACAACATTCATCATTGTGTCGCACAGCCTCGTGTTTGCCTTGAGCTGGTCATGTGATACAATGTTAAGACTCTGCTCATCATTTGCAAGTTCTTAGTAGATAACCTGTTAAACTGGCCACCCCAGCAGCGTTAAGTGTCAGTAGGCTGTTGGCAAGTCATGCTCCTCATAGTAATTCTGCACCTTTGTCATAAGTGATATGAGGAGTTGTGCCCAACCACAGACGTGAACTAGCAACAATAAAAAGGTCAGTTTTTAGTTTCTGGATGCCTTTAACAGAGAAAACAAAGGAAAAGAACAAGACCTGCTAAGAGGGCATCATGCCTCAAGACAAACTGCAGTACACGGTGAAACGTCTTAAGTAATCAAAGTCAGCAGCAGAGTCAGCATTTAACCATAAAATTGGCCCGTAAGCTGCATCACATCACTAATGCTCTCTGTTGCAGTAAATCATATGCTTCCCCTCACTTAAAGAACAAGAAGGCCTATAGAAGACTGCTGGGTTTAAATTAAAAGGACATGTCCTGTCACCAGCTCCTCAATACCTATACAGATTAACAAAGCTTAATGCTGCATCACTAATGAAATATGCTCATCTAATTTTCACTAATGAAAGACCACCCTTCCTCACTCTCGTTCCAGTGCACACATGATGTGAAGAGACAACACTGTGAGTGCATGGCACGTTTCCTCATACCTGAATGACAAAAGTCTTGTCTCCAAAGCCAGGGGTCAAGCCCAGCTGACTCATGTAGGCAGCCTCATTGACAAAGTTCTCGATTCCGTGGAAGACTCCTCGGCCAGTGGCTGAGATTCTGCCGTGGATTCCACCCTGACTGATTGGCTTTCCAGTCACACAGGCATGAGCGTTGATATCCTGGGTGCGTGAGTAAGCAAGACAGAAACAAAAGAACAAAAGAATCAGGAAAGAGTGAGCGGGAAAGAGCGTCACAGAGGAGACGACTTCCAAGCAAAGCTTCTCTGTATATTTAAGAAAGCTCATTAAACTGCAGACCTGTTACTACAAACTCCCTGAAACTCCCTGACTCTAGTATCTTAGAAAATCAAAGTCAATACAGTGAAGAGAAAGACAAGAATTAGGAGACCATCACAAACAGCAATTCACGATCACCAATCATCGCCAATATCTGATCATATCACCCCTAAAGCAAACCTTTCAACCACATTTTTATTTAATTACATTAAACTGACTTTTATATTCTCATGTGAGAAAGTGACAATGGCTTTGCTTCCTTCCACTTTCTGTGCCACAGATGTAATGAACGTGATAAAATGAAAATGGATTAAACCATGCGAGTTTTGTTTGCTGCAAACTTTCTGTAACAGCTGAAAATCAGCCTTCATTTAAGACCTTATCCTCTTCTCCTCCTCCAACTCCACCTCTATTTGCATTTCAGGTAAGAATGAGAACAAACCGTCACATTACACATGCCAGAAAAAGAAGTTTTGCAGCTTCAGTATTGCTCCCTGTACGCCACCACTTCAGGAGAACAAAGACTACATGTTTCTGAGGCACATGAAATCTGCCACAGCAACACAGCACTGCTTACTGCTATGAAGCTGAGAGCAGTTAGTATGCGACTTTTCTTACAATGACCATGCTAATCTGAGCAGTGCATCACTACATAAATAACTCGATAGCAAACCACACAGCTAAGATTGCTGCATGCTGGATTTTTCCTTTCTTGGCAGTGTTTTTGCGAGTGAACCTCTGGAGAGAATTACTCATCTACAGTTTTCAGCTTGCTCCTGATAACCAATACAGAATGCTGTTTACATTTACACTCACAACAGTATGTATAAGCAGACATTTGGCCCCATAAAAGCTCAGAGATAAGCAGAGCCCCGCACCCGCAGGCATGCAGGTCGCACAAAAGGGCAACCAGGCATGGGATGAGGCTCCACTGTGCGGCTTTGAATTAATAAAGGCAGAAATACATTGCGCATCGCTGGAAAACAAGTGTAGTCACGTTCACAGGAAGAACGCAGACAGTTTTTGGCCATCCGTGTTCCACAACAACACAAAACTCCACAACACTAAGACGCTGTAGACTTTCTACACCTACATTTAAGTTTCACTGATTTGACCTGTTTTTTCCCCCTTAACCACTTCACTTACAAAGTACGGAGAAAAACAGTCTCAGAGCGTTAACAGGCCCCCCACCAATTCCATGGTAATTTGAGGTCACAGAGTTCAAGGCCTGAGAACAGGTCAAAGAGTAACAACCACTGATCTAAATTAGGGAGTCTATAGAGGAGGTGCCATGAGTAGAACAAAGAGGAATTTTTATTTTATGGTAGGGATAGTGGGCAGCGAATATTCTCATCGGGATATTTATATAGTATACAACGGATAAAAATAACATCTGCAACTCTAAAGAGATAAGCTTTACATGACTGTGTTAACCAGTCAGCCTCGGCGCAGCTGATTTAAAGCCTGGTAACACTTTACTGTAGGGTACATGACACTCACATAAGTTTGTAATGACAACTGATAAGACCCTGTGTAAATGTTTACAAATGCTTATTCCAACAGGCACCATCTGTTATTAAGACTACTTTGGCTAACTGATAAAACTGGCAGATTTAACCATTATAACCAACAACGCCTATAGCGGAGGATAAAAACACATGTATAAACATTTACATAGTTATACATATGTAGTGACGTCAGTTGTCATGACAAACTTGTGTGTCATGTACTCTTAAAAGCAGAGAGCTCATTCACCATCAACAGAAGTCAACAGACTGTCCTTCATTCTATAAATTAGTGAACACTAATCAACTTGACAGTAAACTTACGTGGTGGCCCATAGTGTTAGCGTATGTGTCAGCAATCCAAGACATCTCCCTCTCTCCAGTGCTCATATCAGGAGCAGGGACATCAATGCCAGGTCCTGAAGATAGAAACATATGCATATTTAAAGATTTATTTATTTTTTTATTTCTTTCTATTCATGTTTACTTACCAAGTGACTTCATTGTACACAACTCTCTTACTGTAATGGGAGCTTTTGGCATTTATTTTAAGTAGTATCATTTTAAGTAAAATGCCTGAAACCAGCAAAATTATCTGTCAATGTACTAAGAGATTTGAGAGTCAAACAGAAGACGGGGCATTTTGGAGAAACACTATCCATATGGTTTATGGTTTCCAGGGGTTACTGCTCTAAACAATAATACTAATATGAAAAATAATAATACCAATAATACTACTAATACTAACAACAACAACAACAACATGCAATCTTAAAATAAAATACATTAGAAATATAACCTTTATTTCACTTGACAAGGTTTTTTTCAATGTGAAGTGGGAAACGAACGGGCCAGCAAAACCCCACTCAGTCAGAGCCATACTGCCCTGAGATGGCACGACCATCACATTGCAGTGTTGACGCTGTTGCCAGGGTTGCGTGTACAACATAAAAGTCCCCATATTAGTCTGCCTGGGAGTTATGTGACCTTATTTAAGCATAAAACCTAAACAAGGCTAAACCTGACTCACTTCTGGAGAAAACTTTCACCACAGCACTTCCTTTCTAGCACTAGGATGAGTTTTCCTTCCACTTTAGGCTGGTAGTAGTCACCGAGCTTATAGATAGATTATTGTTATTAGTTGAAGAGCACACCACTGTCTGTATTTGAGAATGGCTGGGGAAGTAATAGATAATACATTGTCATCCCTACGAGAGCCTAGTCCAGAGAGAGAGAGAGAGAGAGAGAGAGAGAGAGAGAGAACCAGACTGATCTATTTCTCCACCACATTACCTGCCCTAAGCAATACCACCCTGATGTATATCCTTACCAATAAATCCCTTCTTAGCCAGCTCAATGGTGAACCGTCTAGTGATTTTCTCCAGCTCATTGTCCTAAACAACAGAAAACGACAACAATGTTCATCAAGATGCAACAATCATTTAACAAAACCCACAGTTGGTTTATCTTCTTAGTAATGGCTTCTTGACAGCTACACATCCTTTTAAAGTCTCATAGTGTCAGGTCATCTTCTCACAGTGGAGACTGGAGTTTTTTCAGAGGTTTTAAGTACTATACTTCTGATGGTGTCATTTTTGGCAGTCTACATAGTTTTGCATAGATCCTAGGAGTCTTGCTTTTTTTCTATATTTTGAACTGAAAAAAAAAAACAAGACTCCTAGGATCCTGATATTTTGGACTGAATGCTTGGAAAAAACATCTGTTAAATATATGATCCCTGTTTGTTTCTGATGCTAGTATATGTTATAAATATATTATAAATAATTTTTTTTCCTACAGTTTCAACATATCTGAGAAATGCTGGACTTACAGACTTTTAGGAAGGGAGGTGTGTGTTTTACTTACAGCAAAACATTCAAAACCATTAAGACTTATATGGTAATTAGATTTAAGTCAAAATAAAATCAACACAAGCCATAGATACCGCTATAGGCCTTTACTTGTTTCTTTGTGCCAACTCCTAGGCAGGGGGCTTTCTCAGCTGCAGTAAGTGCCAACTGATGACTCCACAACTTCCATCCAAGCACTTACTGCCAAAAGTAAGAGTGCCGAACAGGCAATTATATGGAGCGTTAGCAACTGAAAGTGAGCCAGTCTGTACAGCTAGTCCAATAACAGTAAAATTCACAGGTCTGAGGGCCAGTCTAATTCAGTCAGGAATTCATACTGGCATACATTTTAGATAATCAGCAATTTTGCATTTCATGATCTCATATGATAAGAGGACCTAGGAAGTTTAATCACCTTTATAAGACATGACCATATACCTCATTTTTATCTTTTCTTGTTCTTTCAAAACACAGCAGATTTTAAATAAAGCAACAACTTACAGAGTAATTCTTGGGGTTGATCTTCACTCCAGCTTTTGCTCCTCCAAACGGTACATCTGTGGATGGAACAATTAATTGACATCATGGCTATCTGTGGTAGGGCATTTAAATTCACAAATTACTTCTAGAAGTTAAATTTAAAAAATATATATGTTAAAATAGATGCATTTAAAAACAAATTATATAAAAATAATAAAATCCCCACTTACCGACAACTGCACATTTGTATGTCATCAAAGAAGCCAAAGCCTTTACCTCATCAACTGATACCTCTGTGCTGTAACGGATACCTGAAAACAAATGCAAAACATGAACGTGTGACCAACTTTAATGCACAGTGTACAATTCTGTCCTATATATGCACGGCAAAGATCACACCTTCTGGTCATTTTAGAATTGCCCTTAGATGTCCCCGCTCTCATTAGCCTGACCATTCTAATCCCTGCAAGTACAGTGGATCCCCTGTAATCCTATTAACCAGAGAGCAGTAGGGGAAAAGGTGTGTAGGTCATGCTCAATAAATATTTTAAGAACATTCTACAATATTACCTGAAGAGAGTGAGTAAAAATAGAAACGGTTAGGGTTAAAAATACAGTGAAACATATTGAACAGAACTGTACTGTACTGAATTGTCTTGTATTGGAACTAGCATGTTAGCTTGAGGCTATACTGTCAGATTGGGACCGCATATAGTCCAGCTTCAGTTTCATAAATTGTACTTCTATAATGTTGAATGCTCTAATTAACTGACAACAGACATATCAGCATAGGACATTTAAATCGTCCCTTGAATCAAGACCCTGCTGTGTACTGCAGCCAAGACAAATCTGCATTTTGTGGATCACTGCATCCCTGAAAAATGGGCCGGCGTGGAGGGTTTTAAATAGTTTCAGCCGTTTTACATTAAAAGAACCACCAAAAGCAGGGAAACAATGTTTGGCCGAGCAGGCAGAAAACCAGCCGACACTATGACTCACTCCCTCCGCTGTTTGGAGACAGAAAATTAGGGGAGCCTGTATCTGGGTGTGGCTGAAGACAAACTATCCCAGACTTGCCTGCAGCTATAACCATTTGAAGCAACGACCAACATAAAGTATAATTTGAGAGTGTGTAAAAAGCTTTTATATTAAATGGGAAAAATTATGAAGGATTACAAAATAACAGGACAACAGAAACTAATACTTTAAACTAGAGCAAACTTTTTACAGTGAACCATCCCCCAAACAGTGTTCCCCATTCTCCATAAGTGAGGCACATACAGAGTCAGATTAAAATTACAAATTACAAACATCATCTTTACTAGTTGGTGAGTGACGCATCAGGAAAAGTTAGTTTCCTCTTGAACAATGAAACAGGGTGTGTTTATGCGACAGACTGAACTACACAGATCAAGTGAAGAGAGATGTCCTATACCAAACAAGCACAGCATCTGGTTTTGCCTGAATACAGCAACACAGTACAGTACAGATCACAGCAGAGATTCAGCCTTTCATCTTGTTCCTGTTAATAAAGCATTACTGGTGAAAACCCACTTCAACTATTACCTTACAAACACTGGTGTCCTACAGTAACTGAGTCAGTCTGCCTTCTGATAGGCCAAAGAATATTTCTAGTCCTCCAAAAACCAGAGTTTCAAAACGGGCAACAAGGAGCAAGTCAGTTCCACAGTCCATATGTACAGCTGTGAATGTGCAGTGCATTAGAGAAGTCAATGACGTGTAGATCCAGAAAGCTATTTAAGTTCAGCTAAATGGCAACTCATAGAAAAGTAGTTATGGATATTCATCCGCAGACTAATCAGCATGAATGAAAAAGATCTAAGAGTGTTAAATAGCATACTGTCCAGTGCTGTACAAGACCCTTTCCCAACAGACAAGGTCAGGAATGTCTGACTATGCCTGTCTGTGACTCTTATATACAACCTCCTGCATTATCATATCATATATGTACCCGCACAATTAAAGGACTGAGTTTCAGCAATCAAAATCAAGGAAGGCTTAAAATCGAGAAAATCTGGAATAGCAAGACTTGTAAAAACATCTTTGCAAAAGTGAAACAAGGCAGTAAGGCAGATGTCCAAGATTCTTTACATAGAAACTGGGGTTTGGTGCAACTGTCAAACTGCAAAAGGTTCATTTTTAACAACAGCCACCTTTACTAACTACATTTCCTAAACAAAGTTTAAGTGGGAATATTTCACCTCATAACAACACAGCCTGTGAACCACCTGTAGAGGAGATGAACAATTAGAAACAACTCATGTGCTGTAGAGCCATAATTACTGGCAGTCTGGCCTGTTACCTGGCTGTATTAAATCTGGAGACATTAATCTTCTCCTGTAGGGTTTCGCTTTATAATATTATAACCGTCATTAAAATTCCGATATTCGTCAGAAAAACATCGTTTAAACTTTTAACACTGTGCCCAAATCGGTCAGCCCTACAACAAATGGACCGGCCAGAGAACCGAAATAACCCTGAAACAGGCCAGCAAGGCCATTCCTATCAGCATCAGGTGTGACCTGTACGTACAGTGGAGAAAACATGCAGGCAGTGGTCATCTGTGCCGCCACATAACTAACCAACCCAGCCGCAGCGCTGTCGGTCACACACCGAACTGAACTAGCTTAACTTCACACGCTGTTGACAGACTGAAGGCAGCTCCACAGCAGGGAGGGTCTAGGGGGAGGCACAGGCGGAAACACTTACACGATTAAAATTATTTTATTTGAACAACTTGACAACTATTTGGGGTTATCATCAACTTTCTGCCCACGTTCCTTCACGTCGGCTTTCCGAACTTGAGCCTGTTTGCAATTAGCTAAGTTAGCTAGCATGTTAGCTAGCGAGCTAGCTGTCTGTCACATAGAAAAGCCTCCCCGGTATTCCGTTGTCATTAGCTAGTTTGCTTCTGTAACTTACCCCCTTTGCAGGGAGTCCTGTGCTGGCTGTGCTGGGCCCTGTAGCCCTCTATAATCTCCCACTCCCCGTTATCGCGTTTCAGAGGGAAGGAGACGGCCAGGACGTGGTTGCACGGTTTGATGATCTTCAGGATTCCCCGCACTCTGTGCCTCTTCTGCTCCGGGGTCTCTCTGGTCTTCAAATCCTCCACGAGTTTGTCCTCCACTATCGCCGCACCCTTGTCGAAGAAGCCCTCCACCATCCTGAAGAAGTTCGGGTCATCCTCTTTGTCCACGGCCTGGCTGTAGCGCCGAAGCCGAAGCAGCGAGGCTGAGGCCGGCAGCCCCGCGTCCGCGCAGACCGAGGCCAAGGCGCCGCTGCCGGCCGCCCTGGTAAGCAGCTCCCCCACGTACCTGTACATGTCTCAGCGCACAGAAAAGTTAGATAGTCGGGGAAAGCTCACTGGGTTTGGTGTTACCGGGCGTACGAGCGAGGAGAAGAAGAAATGAAAGTCCTCTTTCTTCACCCTCTCTGTTCAGTGCTGAACTGACACACCATCTATAACGGGTGGCTGTTTTTAAGAGCTCACAGGGAGGGGAGGAGGGGTGTGTAAGGGGGGGTGGTGGTGTTGGGTCTGGCCTGAGAGCTGAATAACAAGCCTCCAGAGCAAATAACACAGCCCAGATCACTACCAAAAACTCTAGGAGAGTGTTTTTCTGCTAAACTGAAACAGTAATAGAACTTAGTTGAAAAAGTTTTAATGCCATTTGGACACTTTGCTCATGTCAGCTATGGCTGGGAGGTCAGTCATTCCATGAGTGGGTGACCATGAAGTTTTGAACATGTTGTGCAAGTGATGTTTTAAATTGGTCACACTGTGATTTGATGGGGTTTGCAGAGACAATAAAATTCTTAACAGGGTCTGACCTGATAATGTTATTAATGTAAAATAATAGTTATCATCACAAATAAGTACAACCACAATTCTAAAAACAGTTGAGATTGTATGTGAAATGCTTATAAAAGTAGAAAGACTATTAAATCTGTATTCAAACTGAAAATGGTATTGTAACTCTATATTGTTTTTGGTAAATATATATATGCTTGTTCCAAAATTAATGCCTGCATCACTTTCCAAAAACACTGGGGGAATATTTATCATTGCATCACAGCACCTTTACTTTAAACACCTTTACTTTTAACTTTTGTTATACAAGCTGTTTAAATTTTATAAGTCTTTGGCAGTGCTGTATTTCAAGCTTCAAGACACATGTTTTCAGTGGGGAAACACCCATGCTGTTGTCAGTCATTCAGAATGTGGCTTGACATTGTGAATGGGCATGTTGAATTGAGCATGGGTGTCTCTGAAAAAGGCTCCAAAATGTGTTCAGCATTAATTGTGCTTGTGACACACTAATACCTCTCTATACCATGACAGACTCTGACCTAGGGACTTTTTGCTGGTAATAATCTGGGTGGTCCAGTCGGCTATTTCCAAACAGTCTGAAAGGTTTAGTCAGCAGGACACAATACCTGTTTCCACTGTCCATCAGTCCATTTCAGCTCAGGGTCAGAAAAGACAGCAGCGTTTCCAGGCACTGTTGACATATGGCTCCCAACATGCATAGTGCTGCTTTAACTTGCATTTGTGCATGCATGAGCAGATGGTAAAAGGCTTCTGTCCCAACTTTTTTGGAATATATCACAGGCATGAATGAGAATGAGGATATATTTATAAAACAAGCCTATATTTATAAAACACAAGAAAGTTGATAAGAAAACATAAAGTATGTCTGTTTATTTAAAGGTCAAATTTGATTATCACTTCCTGCTATTTTTGCATTTTACCAACTGTTTAAATGTTTTACACTCAATATGTAAATGTAAAGTAGCAATTCAACAAGGCTTCAGATGAGAGACATTCGTTGGTGGACAAAAAAAAATATTCCTTTTTATTTACAAGATGCACAGAATGACTAACAGCCAAAAAGTCCATCAGCTTAAACCTGTAAGATGCAGCAGAAATTCATAGTCCAAGATCTTTGCATCACTGCCCTTTGTTATCTGCCTGACCAATGGTCAGGTACTAACAGTGACGTAAATGGACCACCCCTGTTTTTCACTCTCTGGGTCTGTGAGGTCATTTGTTTCCTATAAGTCAGTCGTGCTATATTGGAAGTCCCTTTGTCTTTCATGCAGGTGATCAGTCTTACACACTGGGGTCATATATCACAAGGTTCAACCACTGACCCCTTGTTCCACACTCGCTGTAGTAAACAGACTCTGACTGGATAATTTTTTGGTCAGCAAGTTCCAAAAGTCCATCTGCTGCTTTTTGCAGAACACACATAATAATCAACCCGAACGCTTTACACACGAGGACGTAGCATGAGGTTCATCATGTCTTTCTTGAACCTGAAGCTGTCCAAGAAGCTTTTTTTGACTTTTTGCCAGGATGCCATGAAGATGCTTATTAGTTTGCAATGCTCTGTGTGTATATGCTAGAGAGGTTTGTCAATTCAAAATACCATTTAAAGCAAATTCAGTACAATTTAAATTCTTTCCTTTCTGCAGGTTAACCAAAAGCAAAGACTGAGGTGGATTGAGCCTATGATTTAACGATTACCCACCAGAAAACATTCAGTATCAGTGTTAGTAATCTAATATCTGGCCTTTACAGCAACAAATGCTGTCACTTTGCAGATTTAATTATGAACAGCGGCACAAAGCTATGCCAGGATATCAGAGCCATGTTTTTAATACATGTGAAATAGACTATATCATAGAAAGACAAAATCATAGAGGAGGACATTGTTGTAAAAATGTCTTGTAAATAAATTATAAATATCCTGCTGATAAGTGCATTAAGGGTCAACAGTGAACCGTAATTCAACTGAAAGGCACATGCTTAGCCTTGCTGCTGCTGAGATTCTTTGAAATATAAGGAAGATGAATCCATGATACTGTATCTGCATTCTGTTTCTCCTCCCTCTTCCTGCCTGCATGCCACCCCAGTCCTCCACCCCACACTGGAGTTTCCTGTCTGTCTTTAGGCAGTAAGCCATCAGTTCTTTCAACACACACAGGCCTGTTTTGTTATTGGCTCGCATGTGCCAACACCCATCACCTGCTTGGTGATTTTTTTTATGTTGCTTGCTTAGAAGGAATGTGTACAGTAAATGTGTTTTCATGATTGTTACCAGGTGTAGTGTATGGTGTTTTTCTGGACACTGTCCTACAACCACATTTGTTACAGCAAACCTTTTTGTCTTGTTTTGTGAGACTTTCAATTTCACAGAGGTCCTCTTGTATTCATGATAAATTGTGATTTAAATATATTTTTTTTTACGATCGCGATATAGTAAAAAAACAGAGACTTATGAGAGGGTATTTCAAAACAAAACCAGTCACTGGCTAACAATGGATTTTCATTTATGAATCCTATTAGAGTAATTAGGCTTAAGTTGACTCATAGGTGTCTGAACAAGCAGCCACATGAACTCCTAGATCATATTGTAACAATGTGTTTGTATTTTTCAGGAGGGAAATGCCTCTGTCAAGAAAACAATAAAGCTTTGGATGAAATAAAACTGAGGATAGGAATACAACTACTGAGAAATATGAACACTGTGAAAGAGTACTAGTATGATGGATAAGCCGAAGATCCATGTGTTTCTGGGTGCACCTCATCCCTCATCACTGTCTGACCAGGCTTCAGAAGAAGGGCCCTTGCAGTGGAAGACTCAGGAGCTTTTTTGGAGTCAGGGTAGTCTGAGACCCAGAAAGGACGTTTATGGACCCCAAAGACATTCTGAGCGTGATGGAGACACGACACCAAAAGATCTAGGTGGTATACGCCCAGAAGATGCTGTAGACGTCATTAGTAGGCTGAAACCAGCCAATGTTCATGAGAAGCATAGTTTGTTAGTTTCGAACAAAGGTAGCAAGACAGTGTCTGAAGATAACTTCACATCCTCAGTTGGCCTGTCTAGTGGCATAAGAACTGATATTGCTGAAGAAGCCGTTGATAGGCTGAACCCGACCAATGAGCATGATAAGAACAGTTTTTCAGCTTCTCATGAGGCTAACAAACCAGTATCAGATGATGACTCCACACCTTCAATTAGTCAGTCCAGTCTAGCAAAGCAAGCAAAGGATGACTTTTGTCCTGGGGTGGTTACCGAATACCTGGACAGCTGTTTTCCTTCCCCACAACCTGGCCCAAGTTCTGATCCTGTGATCAGACATCCTCAGCCAATTCCTGCCATCTCTGTGGAGACTGAATATTTAACCGTCTGGACCAAGAGCCAAGGTTTGCTCCTGAGAGGTAGAGCTCCTAAGCAACCTGAAGCTGGCTCACTGGAAACACCCAGATCTCCCCAAACCCCACCAATGCAAACACCTTTAGCTTCTGTGGGCTCCCCAGAACTCTGTAGTCCAGAAGTCAGTCCAGGGCCTCGGGGCCTCGGGGGAACCCTGCAAGGTTCAATTGATCTTTTCTGTGGGAGTCTGAGCCAGAGGCACCAGGAAGGATGTGTGGTTTTGGAGTGCACACCTGATGGGATCCTGTGCTCTCAGGCAGGACCTCCAGGTCATGCTGAGGTGGCTGTGGAGCAGGAGGGCCCTGGACTACTCCTTTGCTCTCCAAACTCACCTGTAGAAACCTCACCTGCTCCCAGCACCACTAAACGAGCAAAGCTATCTCCAGCCGCAGCAAAGAGCCATCTGCAGATAGCACAGAAAAGTGGGTTGCCACTTAATGGTCCCACCACTCTTCTCTCTAGGTGCAGGAATCATGGTGTGCATTACTCTATTTTGGTCGCTGTGGTGCACCCCTGGCACCTGAAGGAGATCAAGGTGAGGTCCGGAGCATCAGCGGGATCCAGCGTTGCCCTGGCATCATTGATTGTTACTGACCAATCAGGAGTGGAGATGAAGGTAATGCTGTGGAGGACAGCAGCCTTTTGGACCCTGACTGTATATCCAGGAGACATATTGCTCATAACAGGTGAGATTTATGACAGGCTTATTTAAAAAACTTAGACACTTTTATAATTGGTAATATTAAATCCATATTGAATATCAACACACAAAATTGCTTTTCTTTTGCTACACTATTTAAAATAATAGTGATTGACAATAGCGTAGTGGGTAAATGGTGTTTTGTATTTAGTGTTTTTGTGATGTCATGAAAACCTATGCATTTACATATATTTGCCTGTGAAACCCACAGTCATGCCTGCTCATTTATGTTGAAGTGTTTAATCCTGGACTGCTTTTTAAATCAGGCACAGTATAGGGCAGCATATCAGAACAGATTTCATTCAATTCAAAAACAATGTACATAAACTGTGCAGTAGGATATGTGCAAAGTGTAAGAGCAGTATCAGTAAGTATGGTTGTGAGAGGTAGAGCTACTAAGCAACCTGAAGCTGGCTCACTGGAAACACCCAGATCTCCCCAAAACCCACCAATGCAAACACCTCTAGCTTCTATGGGCTCTCCAGAACTCTATAGTCCAGAGGGGCCTGGGGCGAACACTGCAAGGTTCAATTTACATATTGTCGCTGTCCACAGAAAAACCATGTATCTCCAAAATGGCAACTTTCCAGGAGAGGCCAAAAATCTAATTTCATTTGAATGGAAGTTAATGGAACCAGACGTATTTCCAAGCAGCTTTGGGGCATTTCTGTTGGTCCAGTTATCATGAAATTTCCACACAGCGTATACAGCAGCTTAAGTGATCAAATGGGGCATAAAAGTAAAAACTGAAAAAAAAATGGAGATACATGTTTTTCTTTGGACAGCGGTGATATATAAGTCAGTTTGAGTCTTCGCAGGCTAAAATGGAGCAGGCGGTTTTCAGCTTCCTGTTCTTTGAGTAAAGGTCTGCAAAACTTGACAGAATACAGACACTAAGGATTGTGTTTTGAGATGATGTCACCTTGTCACAGAGATGGAAGAAATTCCAGTAAGGCATTGGAGCTGGGAAAAGTGATTTCTGTGAAAGAGAATTTCTACCTCTTGCAGACTGTTTACATGCACAAAAAGCATAACACACTAAAGTGAAAAAGACAAGAATAATAACTTCCTTTTACAGAGCCTACACGGTGTTCTAGGGGTTAAATATATGTTGGAAACCGATCATATGAAAAACATAATTGTTAAATCAAAAAATCAAAAAGGAAAATACAAGAAAATTTAGAACAAGAGCTCTGTCTAATAATGAAGGAGGAGCTTTGCAGTACTTTGTTATTGTTGTTACATTATTACTGTTACATCCCAGTGTTACCCAGTTCCTCTTAACAGTGTGTACTTTTATCAGGTGTGACAGTACATGAGGACAAATGGCGAGGAGAAACTGTACTACAGTCTTCTTACATCAGCCGGCTACTAAACCTGGGTCAGGTCACTCAAGACCGTACTCCACAAGGTAACATAAAGTAACTAAGGCAAATGATTTATTATTACTGTGGTTTTTAACATTTCACTACCTTTGTCAGTGGTAATTTCTCACCTGTATGTCAGAAGAACCTGATGTTCAGTCCTTTAATGTTGTTTCTGTGACGATGTCCAGCCCCACACAATGTAAACATTCATACTCTGAGAACATTGTGTACTCATCTGTATGAGAAGCACCCTCTGCTGGTGTCTCTGCCCCTTCGCACTGCTCAGGACCTGCACTCTATCCCCTTCACCCGCCTCGGCTCTCTACGGCCTGATACACTTGTTCATGCACTACTAAGAGTCAAACACACCAGGACAATTGCAGGTAATTCTCTCACTGCATAAAACACACTAGTACAGTGTCTTCCATAAATTCAAGCATCTGTTCCAGCTCATTAGTTTATATAATGTTTAGGTGCAGCAGAATTCAGTTAGAGTATAACTTATTTTGGCCAAAAACTGCCAAAGCACACGAACTGACAGCATGACAGTGCTGTGCCTTAGTGTTTATCAGTATGTTATTTAGCTCTTTAATAAAAGTCTTAATTATATACTGAACCTTGTTGTTTTTTTTTGTTTTTTTGTTTATTTTTTATACTGAATTATATAATTAATCAAAGAATGTTTTTTTAATTCTTAAAAAAACTGCTTTACAGGGTTTTTTTTTTTGCTGATTTTTTTTTATCTTAACAGTAGCTACTGGCAGAAGTTGTCAGTGCTTTAAACCAAAGTAAAGTTCTGGTGTAAAAGTGTGGAACTGTGTGTTTGTTGCTCTAGCCTGGCGTGATGAGGCAGAGGGTGTATCTCGGACAGGCAGTGTTCTGAAGGCTGTGTTGACAGTGGAACAAGAAGATGGCAGACAGGGTGCTGTGGTTCTTTGGGGATCTGCCCTGTCTTGGCTACAGCGCTTACACAAGAACAAGGGTGAAAAATGCTCATTGGATTCTACTGGATATTATTGCAGAGACGACTATTGTTTAAAACACGCAGCACAAACAGTTTATCTCAACACCAAATGTGAATTAGCTAAGACATGTTTAGTGTCCATATATGGACAAAAGTACAGACAAAATTCAAGATTCAGTATGGCTGCTATACAGTGTAGCTTTCTGCATTTTATAGATAAATTCCAGTGTCTGAAAGTCAGAGAACAGAATCAGAATCTTTATTTTGCCAGGTATGTCACACATATAAGGAATTTGTCTTGTTCAGAGCACAAATGTATGACATGTAACAGGAACACAGACTGTTAATACTAGTTAATGCCAGTATTACACTGGGGGAAAGTACAGAAAGTAAGCTAAAAATAGCAGTCTCATAGTGACAGTGTTGGTGGCCTACCATGTCTTGCACTGTTCTTAGAAGACTCAAAAAAAAATCCAGTTTTTGTTAAAGAAAAAAAAAAGAGGGGCAGCTTCAGACCCATTGCTGGAGATTTTACAGATAACATCAGTATCGTCAGTATGTCAGAATAACTGTCAGAAACTATATTTTTAAATGCTTAATAATTTTACCTAGTTCGAGGCAGATTAGTGTTGAGCAAAATCTAAACATGTCTTGACTGATCCGCAATTTATCAGGCAAAGAAACATTTGAACATGGCTGAGCTGAATTTTTGGCTGAGCAGCTGTAATGTAACGAATTTTAACTCTGTGTTTTTGTACATGATGTTTAAGTTATTTTCCAAAGAAATATATTTTTGAATGTTTTCATTCTTGTGTTTGAGCAATATTTAAAAACATTTCATTTAGATGCTGTTTGGGAGTTCCGTCTGTTTTTGGTAAAACAGGATATGACCTCGGGTCTGCTGGAGCTTCACTCCACTCCATGGAGCTCCTGTCAGCCTCTCTTCCCGGATGACACGCGATGCAGAGGGTTCTACAACACTGCTTGCTCACACAAAGGCAGCAATAGCTTTGAGATTGACCTGCATACACTCCTGTCCCAGAAGTACACAGGTAGTCAGTTCACATGGATGGAAATTAAAAACAGGTTTCTAGGACTTTTTTGACTGACAGTGAACCAATCACTTTGCTATCTCTATCCATTAGGTGACGTAGAGCTGAGAGTTCAAATCACAGCGTTTCAGTTTCACAGCAGTCCGTCCCAGGAAGCAGTGCAGCCCATGGACAGAGACACACCTCTAGAGAGAATTCTGGGAGTTGTGTGTGGTGACATCACTTTCCCCGGTTGTGGCCGGTGCTGGGCAGAAGTGGACACGGATGAGAATGGAATCTACAGACCTTGTTACCCCTGCCTGCCTCACACTGGAGTACGCCGCTATTACAGGTATGAACTTCTCTGAATGTCTGTCAGCCTTCATCTATGTCCTTCTTCCTGTCAGTCTGTCTGTCAAATCGTGTGTCAATTTAAAAAAATTTCATTAAACCGTAAGTCTTTAGGAAGTGATTCATGACATCTGAAATTGCACAGCTGCCACAGATTATTTTCTTTCAATCATTCAATTCTTTGGCGGCAGTGCAGAGCATTAAATCATGCAGATACAGGCCAGCAGCTTCAGGTAATGTTCACTTTAACCATCAGAGTGGGGGAAAATAAATCTCAGGGATTTTGACCATGGCATGATTTTTGGTGCCAGACTAGGCTACTAGGTTTGACTATTTCTATCAGTCTACTCAGGATACTGCAGTTATTTAATTAATCAGAATGCACAACACATCCAACTTGAGGCAGAGGGGTTGGCGGATTCCATTTCTGTCAACCAAGGAGAGAAAGCTGAGGCTATAAAGCTTGGATAGTCCTGGACTGGAAAATATAGCGAGATCTGCTAAATCTTAATTTCACACAGATGGTAGAGTTAGAATTTGGTGCCAACAGCATGAATCCATGGCCTCAAAAGTACAGACTGGCAGGGGTGGTGTAATGATGTGAGGAATCTTCTTGCCATACTCTTGGCCAGTTAATACCAAACGGTCATCTCTAAAACAGCAAAGCCTATTTAAGTATTGTTGCTGACCGTGTGCTTCTCTTCATGGTCATAATTTGCCATCTTCTAATGGCTACTTCCAGCATGATCATTTCACACAGCAAAAATAATCTCAAACAAGCAGTTCAGTGTTCTTCAGTGGTCACCCAATGTGAACCTTATAAAACACCTATGGAATGTGATACAACGAGAGATTCACAGCATGTAAACTTGAAAACTGCATTAATGTGCAGTAATGTAATGCAGTAATGTCAACATGGAGCAGAATATTCTAGAAATATTCCAACATCTTGTGGAATCCATGCCACATAGAGCCCTAACGAGTATTAGTATTGCATTCCTCGGTTGGTATATAGATAGATACAAAATATGCTTAAATGGAAATGATTCTGGAGTGTTGTATTTTTTTTCTCATGTACATTTTTTCTTTCACTCTTAGTTTATTGTAAGAACACTGGCTTGTTTTGCTTCCTCTGTCTCTCTACAATCCATTTAAATAAGAAACAGCTGTTTGTATTTGCAGGCCAGCCATTCTGACCGTGAAAGAAGGAGAACATCGGGTATGTGTGCAGGTTCCACCCATTCTTGTGCAAAAGATCCTGATCACCCCACCAGACAAGCTGAACAAGCCAGTAGGTGAGACATCAGAGTAACAAGCCCACTTCCTTTTCAGCATCTCTGCCATATTCACACGCTGTATTTAGTTAGGGTTGTAAGAAATAGCATTTATTATCACCAGCTCTAACAAAAACATGCTGAAATATGATAACAAATAATTTCTCACTCATTGAAAAAGAGAAATGATGTCAAAAGTGCAGATTCTTTCAATCGAACTTTTAACTGAGGAGAAGGGGAGGGGATATATTGTAACTTGAAACTTTTTGTCTCCCAGTCTGACCTCCTTTAAAATTTTTACTGTTTGGTCATTTATTGACACCGAAAGAAATGCAAAAAATGCGATCTTGAACCTGTAAAGCAAATCAGTTTGTGTATAAATAAATATATAAATGTAATTCAGATTGTGACTGTGTGACTAATTATGTAATTACTTAAATACATTTAAAACATAGGCAAAATTAAAGTGCTTAATTTCCCACTGCAAAGATTAAATATTTCTCTCCATGCTACTGTTGTTCCACAGCTCCTGCATCAGAGGAGAGGTTTGTCCATGTTGTATCTAGGAGGATTCACTCCATGCTGTCCCTTCCCCAAACCACATATCACCTGACTGTGCGCAGTCATTTCGAGTGTGATGAAAACGACATCCCAGTCGCTCAGAATTTCTTGCTGTTGGACTGTAATTCACAAGAAGCATAAAAAACTTGTGTGCTTAAAGCTGTGGCTTGCATCATGAACAGAAGTTATTTTTGGGGCAATTCGTATCATGCCACGTGCTCTTAATTTGTACATATTGAGCCTGTATATATTTTCAGTTCATTAATTTTGACCAAATAAATCTGCTTTGTTGTTTAATATTTTAATGTGATGAATCACGAGCAAACTGTGCTGTTTTAATGGAACATAGTCTGCCTTTTGTGTCTGACCCCTAGACTTTGGTATTCTGTACGCTCAGTGTGACAGACTGACTGATATGAATCGGTGGTTGTCTTTCATTCAGAAAGAAATGGTAGACTCCACATCAGGGGATTTTTCTAGTACTTCCTGTTGAAACACAGGTCATGATTACTGCCATGACTTTGCTTTAAAAAGAACGCTGTGAGGTCTCAGTCCTGCTGCTTAGTGTTCATATGACCTAAGCAGTCCTGATGGGGCACTTCTTTCACATTGTCTGCTTCTGCAGAACGTAACTTCCCGCCCCAGACTGATACAGTTATTCCAGTGAATCCTTGAAGTAAACTTTCTGAAAATAAGTTGAACTGTTTTCCCCTCATTTTCTGTGAGGTTCACGTGGGTTATCTCTTTATTCTGTAGACTTGTAAACCTGTGACCTACAATTATACAGGCTGTTTTTAATACTACTGCCTAGGTGTGAGTGTGTCTGTGAATGAGTATGTGTTTGCCTTGTGGTGGACTAGTGGCCTCTCCATTGTGTTTCCTGCCATCTGCCCAGTGAGTGCTGGGTTTGGCTCCAATGTCCCCTGTGGTCCAGAAGGGTAAGCAGTTAGATGTTAAGTGAGTTGCTTTTATAAATGTGTCTTTAAAAGTGACCAATGTAAATGGACTTCAGGTTCTGATTGACTGCCCTGTACGGTTTGACATTCTTCATTATTCATTCTTATAACCTCAATGCGAATGATTGGGCTAAACTGTTTCTCAACCAAGGTCCTGTATGTCCTGGTATTCGGGGACGCTAATGCTGGCTGGTTACTCCAGCACTGGCTGACAATTAACTAGGGCTGCCCTCTAGAAGTCGATGAGTCAAATCGTCAGTCAGAGGCCCTTTAAATCGGCTGGGAACCTTCAAGTACACTGACAACTGACCTTTTGTTTCTTGTTAAACAGACAAAAGCTTACAAAAATTGCACATTAATAAGTATTAAATAGGGGAATAATAAATATATATGTAAGTTCTAGCTGGGCTGTGACGCATGCTTGCTAAAAAATTAAATCCACGTGACAATGTGCGCTGGCGGTTCACCGTTGAAGGAAGCTAAAACTGTGACGCTGAGAAACACGGGTGGAACGATGTCTCAGAAAAAGTCTGGAAGAGCTTGAAGACAATCCAAACAAATTAAATCAAATTCTGTTCGTCATTTAGTCAGACATCCAACACTGCTTCAAATGAGTGAGCTGACTTTCGTTTTAGACATAGTGGCTGTTTGCGGTGAAGGAAAAACGGACCGAAGATTTTTGTTTTATTATAATTTCATTATTTTAGAGCCTAAATTACAGATATTTTTATTTATTCTTCTACAGCTAAGATTATTTTTATTTAAAGATAAGTACAGTCACTTAATATGCTTGCTGTTAAAATTTCAGCATGGGTAATATAATAATTAAACAGTTTCAGGTCTACCATTCTTCTTTACATCCAAACATAATTTAAATATGGACTAATTTGTTTTTATTTAGCAGTTCATTATTTATAAGAGATGAAAGATAAAGGGTCATCCTCCTGAAGAAGATGTTAAAAGTGAAATTAAAAAGACTGTAAGCTATAAGCGCTAATTTTTAGCATCATACCCCCCGCCTCTTTTAGTTCAGAAATATGTTCCTGTGACTCTGCGGACTTTCTAAATGAGGTGGACATCAGATCTGAAACGTATGCAAATTGACTTACTGATTGCTAGATAATGTACATGGAGAAAAAACATAAACGAATAGTCGAATTGTCGGCCAGGACGGGCGAATCCGCTTCGACTGGCAAAATTCTGACTTGGGTACAACCCTACAATTAACTCACTTACCACAGCAGTGCTGGTAGTGACTTTAGCGACAGTGTTTCTTCTTTTGGAAATGTTCTTCTCTAGAAGCTAGTGTATTATTTGAGTTTTTTAGACATTTTCTCTTTAGTCTTCAGTTTGAGAAATTAGCAATATATATATATATATATATATATATATATATATATATTTTTTTTTTTTTAACCAGTTTCTTGAGAAATTGGGTAGATTCACAAATAAGCCATGGCATGCTGTTAAGTTGTTCTCAGGTATTCCTGTGAAAAGAGTAGTTACAATTGCTAGGGTATGACAGACCTTCTGGGGGAATCAATTTGCTACAGCGGCACCCTGAGGAAGACCAGTCCTACATCCATTCAGGTTCAGAACACTAAAGACAAAGCTTGTTTAATGTGACTAAACAATGACCTTTACCAAAATATGTTTTTGCATCTAATGTACTGTAATGAAGAGCATGATCTCAGTTTATTTTCCAGTAATCCTGCAGAATTTTGATCTTGAGACATTCAGGGTGTCCAAAATGTTCATTATGGGGGTCCACAAGCTTCCACTAGAGTCCCACTATTTTACATCTGGATTTTAGTTATTTTACTGCCACCTAAACTAAGTAATGTGCATGAAACATGGGCTTGAAACAGAAGCTGTCCAAGGATGGTATCCAAATCTTTGGTGTATGTATTTTATAGCAGCAAGCCAAGGTGACTGCACTAGGTGTAAAGTCTTAACATTTCATCAGTTCAATAATAATGACGTAATAAACGTAATAATGGAGAAAAATGTTTTACAAACACTGATAGATGCTGCATGCATTATTGTGTTACATTGGAATTCAGTAAGGAGTGCTTGTGGAGTTTTTAAACCTGATAGGTCCCATATTATAGAACTCATTATTTCATTATTTCATTATTTTAATGGAGCACCAGTTATATCTAAGGCTGTTTCTCTCACCTGTGATGCTCTTACTGATATTCATATGAGTCTAAAAAGGATGATGTAACAAACTTAAAATGTCATCTTATACCAGCATTTCTGAATCCTGGACTTATGTTCATCAAACTTCACAGAGTAAGAATGCTGATTTAGGATCTGTGTATGACTGTGTCATGTTACACATCCAATGAGAGCAGATCTTGCATCCCAGTTTCCAAAGAAGTTTAGACACTGTGCAAAATGTTAATAAAAACAGACTGAACTAATGTGTAAATCTTTTAAACTCTGTGTTTAATGGAAAATAGTGCAAAGACAACATATCAGATATTGTAACAGAGAAATGCTTCATGTTTGTCACTGTGTTTATCGCCTGATCTTTTAACAACAGTCTGTAAGCATTCTGGAACTGGGGAAACCAACAGCTGTCGTTTTAGATGTGAAAGTTTCTTATTCTTGCTTTATTTAGGATTTCAGCTGCCCAGACTGGACTGCAGGCAGGTCAGTTTAGCACCCGTACTCTTTTACCGAGAAGCCATGCTGTTGTGATATGTACAGAATGTGGTTTGACATTGTTCTGCTGAAATAAGCAAGACCTTACCTGAAAAAGATGTCGTCTGGATATATCGTTTCGCATTAAAGGAGCCTTCAAAGACATGCGAGTCACCCATGCCATGTGTGCTTATGCACCCCTATACCGTCACAGATACTGGCTTTAGAAGTGTGTGCAGCTAACAAGCTGGATGGTCTCTCCTCTTGCAGACAGTGTTATTTATTTGCATGGTAGAGTTTTGTTATAAAGCAGTTAATTCCTGCCCATCTCTGCTGAAAGACTCAGCCTCTCTGAGATGCTTTCTTTATACCCGTCATGGTACTGGCATGTTGCCAATGTGGTGAGAGCTTTTCCACAAGGCGTTCTTTTTAAGATTGCACAACTTTTGTTGGAGTCAATTTTAAAATGCGTACGTTTTTCAATAAACAATAACACGTCCCCGTTTCAGCATTTAATGTGTGTTTCTGTACTATTATAAATTAAATACAGGGCTTATATGATATGCCTTCTGCTTAAAGTCACTCTTTTCAAAAACGGTGCTGTAGTAATACTTCATCTAACTTTGACTGCATGCTAGAACAGGGGAGCTGCAGTACAACACCAGGAAAAAATGAAACCAACCTCTGAATAAAAGGCAGCTGTTTCTGAAATATCTGTGGTGTTTAAGTCTCAGCACTGCACTGACACACATGGGCTCGCGTTCAGACTCCTAAGCAAATAAGCTTCCAGCTCGACTCTCTCCAGCCAATCGGAGGCGCTCAGAGAGCCCACGTGACTGCGGAATTCCCCCAGAGTGCGGGGCTTTCCAGCGCCTATGGCTGCATCTGAAGCTACACGTCGCAACAGCCAGTATGAACGAAGAAATTCGACTTTTATAGTCCGTATTTTTAACCATTTGTATCTGTTTTTCATTTTTTAAGTTTCTCGCTCGCCTTCTGTCTGAGTGCCGGGCGCTCGGCGACTCAATTCTCAGCCTTGAACTTTCTCAGGTAAGAAGGGTTGCTTTGGTACACGTACGTGGTTTGTCTTGATAGTTGATCTGTCACCCATGTAGCCTGCAAGTAGTGGCTAGTTCAGTATTAGTCTAAAGTAGCTCACTGCTTAATGCTGCATTATGTGGAAGGGTCTTACTGGAACCAGTTGGAGTTGACTTGTCTTGCTTATGAAGTATATCCTTAGTATTGGGTCCATTATCATCTGGCGTTGTGTTTTTGAGCAGTAGGTGACAGGTGAGGTGGGTAGAAGAGCCTAAACCCCTTTTTCTTATGTGAAAGTGTATCTAGTTCAGTGAGTCAAGTAAAAAGTAGCTGCTGCCAAAGAATCCTGAGTAGAAATTACATAACACCAGGTCCAGTGAACTCCCTGTAAAACTGCAAGTGTAATGTGTTTTTGGGGGGCTTTTTGGTTTAAAATGAAGTGCCAAAGCTCCAAAGTGAGATATCAGGTGAGCAACATCAAAGCAGTCCAGGTGCTGAACCAGCCAACCCAGAGTTAAAATATGATAGACAGAAATTTGACCTGCAGATGGGATGAAAAAGGAGGGCTAATATATACCTCAATATAAGTAATATATATCCCTCTTATCATTTGAAATACTCTAGATTTTTATATATATATATATATATTACTTAGCTTAGGTTAGATGCTCCTCACATATACCTGGATATCAAAGAATTGATATGTAAATGTGATGAAGTAGAATTTTTCCCTGTTTGGTTCAAGTGTGATGTTTCAGTCAGCCCGTGGGGAGCAGTCGGTAGGTGAAGGCTGGAAATTCCCGCAGAAAGTCTGCTGCGCTTTTTGGAGTTAACGCACTGCGTGTTTTGCTCTTACTTGTGGGGCTGAAGGGGGAATCACATCCACAGGAAGACGCATGAGTGGTGTTTGACATTTTCTTTTATTTCAGCCAGCTTGGAGTGCACAGGCTAATTTCGGATGACCGTCCGTCTTGCAGGATGGCTGGAGCTTTGAGGTAAGCCACATCACTTCGAGCTTCAACAGAGAACTAAAATAATAGGGTCCTGGGTCCTATGCTATGCTATATAGAACCCTTCTTTAAAAACAACAGGTTTTTGATTACAGGGAAGAACCGTTTAGATATTCAAATTGATATTCAAATTGCTTTTTGAGCTGTCATGTTCCTATAATCCTATAATCAATGCGTTTATTAAAAGGACTTTGGAGGAGCCACTTTTCCTTAATGTTGTAATAGGTGTGCGGGAACTGTGTAATGATCACAGATATCTCAGAGAAAAATGTTTTAGCATCCTGTAACTGGCACCAGGTTTGCAGTAGTTGTTACAGTAAGCTTACCTGGATATGAATGTCTTGTCATTATTCAGCCAAAAAGGATTTCCTAGAGAGCTGTGAATGCATAAATTTCTTTTGTTTGCTCTGGAGTCGGATAAAACTGAGGTTTCTGCTTAGCTTTGGTCCAGTGTTACTTTTTGTACGAATTGAACAGCTTTGAGGTAGAGATCAAAAGCCTATCGTTTCAAAGAAGTGGAACAGGATGTGAGGGTGATCTAGATGAAAAACACATATTCTCAAATCAGACGTTGGCCTACTTTCCCAGATACACAAGCAGGGTAATGATGATTTATTGGTTTTGGTGGGTGTTTAATTCATATGTATATGTGCATAAAATAAATTCACAAGCAGGCTTACTGATTTATTTCATATGTATAAAAACAGGGATGTAAATTTATCAGTAATGCATGGATAGAGACGGATCACCTGTAGTGTCTGGAGGTGGGACGACATTATTTAGTGCTAAACTCACTGTGAATCCTGAGATACTTCCCCATTCTTGTCAGTAGTGGCTGAGAACGAACCTTGTGCAATCCCACCTTCCTCTCAGACAATTAACAGCACAGTACAGTACAGTGTACACAGTGTACCCAAGCCCAACAGACTTATGAGCGACACTGTAGGGAAAACACAAATAGTTATATTTCAAATTTACAGCTAGAAAGTTCACAAGAATCCTTTGAGTCACGGTGTGTGATATAAACAAAAAAAAAAAGAGTGTTTCTGGGATTTGGGGTTGAGTAAGAGAGTAAGTAAGCCGCCAAAATTTGGGGGACTACCCCCTCTTTGGTTCTTGGGTATTCTGTACTTTACACTAAGTTGCACATTGACGGATCGGAGTCGTCAGTTGACTAATACAGTGACAGAGACTGTCTTTCATTCAGAGAGACATTCATTTGAATAAATTCCACCTGAGTGGAGTTTTTTAATGCTTCCTGTAGAAATACAAGTCATGATTACTGCAGGGTTCACATGAACTGCAGACAAAAATCCCTCTAGGAATTTTAGGGAAATAAAAGTCATAGGCACGCAATTTGCGGGAATGTAAAACGCAGTGCCTAGAAAAGTTGGGTTGAGTTTAGTGGTGTGGCTGTCTGTTTGTGTAGGTCACTGCTTCTGACATCAGAGGCAGCAGAGAGCTGGTATTCTTGGGGCTTTCCTCGCTGTTTGTTCACTGCCCTACTTCCTGGAAGTAACGCAAGCGAGCGAGAGCCAGGGAGAGGGAGAGAGAGAGAAAAAAACCTCAACCGCATATCCTTGTTCTGCCTTTTGAAAGTGAAACTAACCTCGTCTTTCGTAAACCTGAAAGCTTCTCTCCATTTTGTTTGTCAGGTACACTGCGTGGCAGCCTCTCTTTCTGTGTCATGGGTTTAGAATTGTAAGATGGGGAAAGGCAGTAGGAATTTTAGGCTGGCCTAAGTGTTGCTAGAGCTCACTCAGTGTTTTCTGATTCACCACGATGACTGTATCAGCCTCATGACCTGTAGGGGTTTTCAGACTCTCAGTTTAGCATCTGTTTAGTAACTGTCGAATCTTCTCCTTTTACATTTACAGCATGGACGAGACGCAGTACCCCATGAAAATGTTTGACGATGAGGTAAGACATCAGGTAAGACATTTTGTTTAGACGTTGCCTTTGCTGTTGCCTAAGATGACTTCCTATAGCACGTCTTAGCCAGAATGTTGCTCAGAATGCAGCGAACCGGATTTTAAAAGTGACCCTTGAGTTGTTTCAAATATAAACTGTATGTTGGGTTGCATAGGCTCATCTTTGCATCACATAAACAAGAGCCCAACTACTGACCATTGTTTACCATCTGTGATAAAAGGAAGTTGGACCAGAAAGCCTCACGGCAGCTCGCACGAGTCGAGAAGATTTTGTGCGTTGTTTGAGCTGGTGCTGTTAGACTTTGATGGTTAAGCTTTATGCACCATGGCTCTTAATTCTCTTCAGAGGAACTCTGGTCTGCAGTTTCTACAGACTTAAGATACATTACAGTTAATCAATGTTCATGTCAAAGAAAGAAATCAAGCCTTGTTCTAAATGTAGGTACTCTCTTACAGTTTATGATGGACATCTCCTATCAACCAATAATGCTTAATGAGATTAAGAATGAGTTTGTTCCAGAAACAGGTAAGTTAACCCTATTTGCATTTTTCTGTGAATGTGTGAATATTATTCCATGGTATAATTGCTTTATTGTCAGTGTTGTGAGGATTTTTGTGCTTGGACTGTCAGTGATGACACGGTCTCTCTCGATTTCAGTTCATGGACCGTACCTACAAATAATCGAGGAGCCTAAACAAGTAAGTGTGGATTCTTAGAGAACAATGTCTAAAAATATCTGAGTAATCTAACGAGTGAGATGTAAACATTGCGTTCAAATGGTTGACTGTAGAGAAACAACTCACCATTTACCATCCAAACCAATCTACACATATTTGTGTAATATTGAGAATGACAAAATATCTGGCATGTCTAAAAATAAAAAGTTTAGTTAGTTACTATATTCTTTACAACATCCTGCATAAGCTGCACTATTATCAATAGCTTTAAAAAAACGTTGGTGTTAAACAGAATCAGGCAGCGTCATTTGTGCAGCTTTCTGTAAATTAGAGCCACTCATGTTTGGTTTCTATCACCACCAGTGTTTCTCTAAAATGGAACTATAAAATTACTTTATTTATGTCTTAAACGTTTAATAATGTGGAATTTTTGGGCATACAAAAGATGGATATTCCCCTGAATGTGTAAAATCCCCCCCCCATGGTCAAGTCCTCCGGGACTGTAATGGCCAGATCATTTGGATCAAAAGTCTTACCCTGTCTGTTGCCATTGCTTTGCTAATTCAATCTGTCTATGGGTGTGTGTTTAGTAATTAAGGCTGTGTTATTACTATTGGCTAACTAATCTGTATGACTAAGCTCTTGCAGTAAACCATGTGACTGTTTAACAGCCTTACAGCATGTACCTTGTGATATAAGACAAGGATCCATATGGGCATATGATCAGGGGAAATTCCAGTGCTGTTCTTAGTATTAGTCCTGGGCATCACCTTTAACCCCTTACATTAAAAGGGCCACATGTTAATTCCATGTACATGCGTGTTCTGTGTTGGCAGAGAGGCTTTCGTTTTCGTTATGAGTGTGAAGGACCATCTCATGGTGGTCTACCAGGAGCCTCCAGTGAAAGGAACAGGAGGACATATCCCACTGTTAAGGTCTGTTTAAAGCCGACAACCTGATTCCAATGTAAACAATTGACTGTGCATTGTGAGGAAATGCTGAGGTGACTTTTCTCTATCTTCAGGTGTGTAACTATGTGGGCCATGCTCGTGTGGAGGTGCAGCTTGTAACACACACCGAGCCCCCTCGTGTACATGCGCACAGCCTGGTGGGAAAGCATTGCAATGAGAATGGAATGTGCAGTATTGACGTCGGCCCCAATGACCTCACAGCACAGTGAGTCAGCACTTACACAGCAAAGTCTTTACACAACACTAATCACACCTTACACTACAGAGAAGAAAAAATGAAACAGTGTTTCTGGTGTAAGGTTTATTCTCTTGTTCAGTTTAAAATAGTTGATTATACCATTTCATTAAGTACTGTGTAGTGCTGAACGGTACAACTGACAAGAAACATCGGAAATCTGAACACTTTAAAGTTTGTGTGCTGCAGCACACCTGAGACAATTCTGCATAGAGTTGTATAGAGCAAGGGGAAGCATACAACAGTATCTGTGGCTCTGTTACACTGGTACCTTAGAATACCCTTCTAAACCATGTGTAGATTTGACTGAAGAAACTGTGATGTGAAGGGTTTTGAGCATTAAACATAAAAACCTTTTATGATTTTTGTATTATTGCAGGTTCAGCAATCTGGGGATCCTTCATGTGACTAAAAGAGGAGTTTTTGATGTGCTGATAAAAAGACTGCGTGAGGAGAAAAGGAGGATAAAAGAGCCTGGATATCATTTCACTGGTGAGATGCAGGTTCTTTGTTGGTGCAGGTTGTGCTCATGGTTCAGCATGATCACTCAGCTGTGTCTCTTTATCTTCCTCTTTCAAACCCCTCAGCTGAAATTCAAATGGCTCTCTACTCTCCATCTAGTGCACTACTAAGGAATTTAATACTGGCTCCAGTGCATAATATGTCTAACATGTAGCTATTAGGGATTCTGCCATGTGTGCACAATCCCATTCTGTACAAATGGTGCACTGTTTGCATGTAGAAGACAGGATTTCTTAACTTTCTTAAAAACTGAAAACTTACAGTTTAGAAAGGAGGATGCCATTTGATAGTTGCTCCGTCATGCTTGCTGTGTCTTTACAATGGAATGAAATGTATTTTGCTAATACCAGTATAGTACCGATTCTGGGTATATGGAAACTTGAGTGTTAGATGTGTTGATATTTGTCTTTGCTGTAAGTGTTTTGCTTTACTGTAGGCAACATAAATGTGCAATAAGGTGTATTTCTTTGGTTCAAGAGTCAGCAAACAATAATGTATCTAAGGTGTCTTATGAAGCCATTTGTGACCAAAGGCAAACGTTTCCACTAAAGCTTGCTTTGATTTTCAATCATGCAGATACAGAAGAGCAAGCTATTGTGCGAGAAGCGAAAGACCTGGCCAAAACCATGGATCTCAATATCGTGAGGCTAAAGTTCACTGCTTACCTTCAGGACAGCAACGGAGGATTTACCAGAGCTTTGAAACCAGTCGTCTCCAACCCAATCTATGACAGCAGTATGTTTCTGCTTTCTCAGGCTTACTCATACAATGTCATAGAAACTGATTACATGGCAGGACACAGCTCAATGTTTTGGGAAGTAATACTGAAACTCTTCACTTCTTCCAGAGTCTCCCAATGCGTCCAATCTGAAGATCTCACGCATGGACAAAACCTGCGGTACAGTGATGGGTGGAGACGAGATTTTCTTGCTGTGTGACAAAGTTCAAAAAGGTATGAAGTTATAAACTATAAAGAAATGATCAGTATAGATGGGCTAAAGAGCGTATTGAATGTATGGGATCTAAAAGTACAAAAACAATAGACGGAAGTGCAAAAAGGTACAAAAATTAAAGGATAAAGTTTTACAAAGTACAAAAATTGATTTTCATAGCAGTGAAATGAAGGTCTTGTATCATGACTGTGAATAAATGTTTGGCAGATATATTACAGGGTCATGAATATACTTGTAAGAGACCATGATTCCCATATCAATACGAAAGCCTTTCTGTTTCCAGACGATATTGATATTCGTTTCTATGAGGAGGACGACGAAGGAGGCTGGGAAGCATTTGGAGATTTCTCTCCCACAGATGTTCATAAACAGGTGTGTTCCAATGAAAACAGTGATTGATTAAACAGTATATTTAATAGTGGTTATTCTATGCACTTTGTCATGGACTTGTAATTAGCACTATAAAGCCAGGCCTTGTTGTGACTAAGATGTACTTTTAGGTATTTTTTAACATCATGTTGGAAAGTACAGAGGATTAGTACATGAACCTGAGAACTGACACTGTATCTGTCTCCACCCACTTCCAGTATGCCATTGTGTTTAAAACGCCCCCATACCACAAAGCGGAGATTGAGCGCCCTGTCACAGTGTTTCTGCAGCTCAAGAGGAAGAAGGGAGGCGACTGCAGCGAACCCAAACAGTTTACCTACATACCACAGATTCAAGGTCAGTTACAGTGCTCAGGAGAACAGCATAAGTTACTAACAGATGTTCTATTTAACACGTTCAGTACTGTTTTTGGCATGTAGCATTACATTGCATTTTCTTTTCCCTTGTCAGTGGAAAGAGGAATGTCTCCTTTTGTTTATCTGTCGTTACTGTGCATGTTAAGCTGATTGTGTCCTGCTGGTTTTCTGCTCAGATAAAGAGGAAGTTCAGAGAAAGAGGATGAAATCCCTTCCACATCCATACGACCACTGGCGAGGTCCGCAGGGAGGAGCTGGGGGGTTGGGGAGAGGTGCAGGGGGCTTTGGAGGTCCTGGAGCAGGAGCCGGTGGAGGAGGAATGGGAGGAGGTATGCATAAATAGATTCAGTTATGTGCTTTTAGCTATGATCCTGCTTAATGTACACTACCATTTGTCATCACTGTTGGTGTTTTATAATTAGGTAATTTATGTAATGTAGGTATTAAATATTTGAATATTAAATATTGCATTAAATATTTCCAGACTTGCACATGAAATTTGGTCACCACTTCTGCAATAAAATGTGTTTCTGGACAATTAATTTTCGAATAACTCTTAATACTTCATTCTTTTCTTCATAATAAGAGCATTGATGCCACTAAACGATTTTGTCTTGTTGAGTAATGCTGTTGAAATGTTCATTAGACTGAACAAATCGTGTTGGCGTTCCTGTAGGTTTCCAGTTTAATCATCAGTTAGATGGAACAAGTTTCTACACTGGTGGCTGTGGAGGTTTTGGCGGAGGGGCACAGATGTCAGGAGCTTCTCCACAAACAGCAAAAGCTCAGGAGCAGCCCACTAACACAGAGACACCTGCAAGCTCACCTGAGCAGCAGCGACTTCTTCAGATTGGTAAGCAGGTTGACACAGACGTCTTGAGATTGGGTCAACAGAGAAGTCTGTTGACTGTAGTGGTGAGAACGCTCCAAAGTGCATAATCCTAACGTGTCACATTATCCTGTGTTCTTAGCCACAGTCCTGCAGAACCGGACTACTGCAGCAGCCAAGTACAGCGCCAGAGTCCTGCTGGAGTACTGCAGCACAGGGGATGTGCGCCTCCTGCTGGCCTTGCAAAGACAGCTGTGTGGAGTGCAAGACGAGAATGGAGACACGTGAGTCTCTTTATACTGTAGTCTTTTTTTCTTGCGGGCTGTAATGACTGTATAGTAAACTCAAGGTTACCTGAAAATGCTTCTTAACGCTGCCACAAGAAACAGGAAGGAATGTCAGATCGAGTCACTTTAATCTTCTTGTTTATGTTGGTGCTGTTTTGTAGGCCCCTACATCTGGCCATAATCCACCAGCAGCCAACGGTGGCCCACCAGCTCATTCAGATCATCATGAACACCCCTCAGAATAAATTCATCAACAGGTTCAACCACCTCAGCCAGGTAGGCATCAACTGGAAAATGGGCAGGATTAATCATATTTATACTGACCTGAACTAACTCTGAACACTCAAACCGTTTTTGTCCAGACCCCACTGCATTTGGCTGTGATCACAAAGCAGCCAAAGTTGGTGGAAGCCTTGTTGAGAGTGGGCGCAGACCCAAGCTTGCTGGACAGAGATGGCCGGACAGCTGTACATTTGGCTGCTAACACCGGAGATGACAGCATGCTGAAAATGCTGCTGGGTCTGCTGGGGGAACGCCATACCCACTTAATCAACACAGCAGACTTCTCAGGTGAGGCAACCACTGCACCCAGTATTACTTTCTGTAGAAGTATTAGGTACTGAAAAATACCTATGATGTCTTTGTTATAATCATATCTGTAGCTCCTCTCCTAAATTAGAAACAGCATGGTAGAGATTACGTGTTCTTGAAACAGTCGCTAACAAAGGCACAGTTGATTTGATAGAATTGATTCCATTTACTAGTGAAAACATAATACAACTTTGCCAAATGACTGCCCTTATAAAAAAAATCAGGGAAGGCTTGAAATTAGAGTTTACTTGTTATTAATTAAGTCATAAACACTGTAAAAATGATTAACAGTTAATGTGTTTGATGAATATATGATGAAGCTAAGCAGTACAGTTCTGACTGATGGAGAAGGCAAAGATAACTAGACAGCTTACCTTTACCAGGTTTACTGTATAGATGAATGTGGGCTCACTTTTTGGCATGCAATGGTTTGAAAGTATTTATGACTTAAATAATAATGATTAATTAACTAAATCTAACATATTATAAACCCTTTATAACTGTAGTCTTATCATAAAATGGCACCAAAAAACCAAACTTCTGAGTCAAATGCTTTCGCGAGTCACTGCATAGTTTATAATGAAAGAATGCACTCAAATCTCTTTCTCTTTCAGGCATGTATCCTGTGCATCTGGCTGTAAGAAAGGGAGGAGAGCGGTGTCTGCGTGTTCTAGTTGATGCCGGGGCGAAAATCAACATGCCGGAGCAGAAAAGTGGCTGCACAGCGCTGCACCTGGCCGTGAAGGAAAACCTCTTCAAAGTGGCCTGCACTCTCATCACGGAGGTAACGGAACCACATGGCCACTATAAAAGTTCTCAACTAGTTCACTGAAATCATTTTAGTTCACTTCAGTTAAAAATGATTCATATTTAATATAAGTATATAGAAATCCAGAAACTTACGGGGTACACTCTAGATCAAAAACATCTTACAACCAGCTTTTAATGGTCTTAACAGCAAAGCCTTAAGAATATACACTGACTTATAGGAGTATAGGCTAAGGGCGTATAGGAGGCTTTCCCCTCTAATTTCTGTATATACTGAAGTTTTGTAGATGAACTTGCACATGGCCTTTTACGGAAAGATAAGTCATTCTGCGTTTTGCCCAGAAGTGTATATAACATTTAGCTTAGAGCTGCTGCAGCTTTTCTGCTTCTTGCTATGACGGGACTAAAGATTATTTAACCCTCTTTTTCTTGCAGCTGAAGGCAGATGTTAATGCATGTACATTTGGAGGGAACAGTCCTCTCCATCTGGCTGCCAGCCTGGGCTCTCCTCCTCTCTGCTCTGTGCTCATAGCAGCAGGTAAGAGGACTTGCCTCCCCTCCTTTCATACCTGTATTGTTAAGGAGTTTAGAAGCACTACGGTATTCAGGGATGGGTAACCATCACCAGTTTGTGCTGCAGTACAAAACCAAGTAATGATCACACCATTTAAAATTATTGTGGTGTTTCCAACATTTGAAAGGGCTTAATTAAGCTATTTCAGTAAAATGATTTCAGTGTGTATTTTACACATTCTAGTAAATTTTAAGTAAAGATAAAGAGATTATTGATGTTATGAACATGTTATACTGTCCCATCATTGATCACTGTGGCATCCCTAATGGCTGTTGTCTCTCCAGGTGCCGATAAACGACTGGAGAATGATGAGCCCCTCTTCTGTTCATCATCCTCCTCTGATGAAGAAGAGGTGTGTGAAAGGAGAGATGATGAAGAAGAAGAAGGGCTAAGCCAGAAAGATATGGTTGAGCAAGTACAAGATATGACAATCTCATCTGAGAGATGCCGAGTTAACCCACGCAAGAGACCAGCCGCTGGACACACCCCCTTCGACCTTGCTAACTGCCAAAAGGTTAGATACCACATTCTAAACTGTGTACTGGATGTGCTATATAGTAGTTACACTCTTTACAATGTGTGTGTGGTTGCAATGGAACTGATCCGCTCTTCAATACAGGTTAAAGATCTTTTGGATGGTCGAACAAGTCCAAAGTCAAGTCATCATTTAACCAAGAAGACGAAAAAGAGCACTGAAGATGGTAAGTTCCCAGCAGCCTCTTAAGGCTCATCTTAGGCCGTGTTTTCACTGCAAGTATCCTAAACCAATCGGTTGTTTAATCCATACCTCCTTTGTCCTTTTCTGTGTGCAGTGGGCCAGTCTCTGGACGATGAGATGGTCAGTAAACTGTGTGGAATTCTCATCCAGAGCCAGGTGCCATGGAGAGATCTGGCAGAGAAACTGGGCATGCTTACACTGGCAGATTTGTACCAAAAGAGTCCCTCCCCCTGCCAAAAACTTCTAGAAACCTACAAGGTTAGATATCTGGCCGACTGATGCTCTCTGCTTGTATTTGTCCATATATTATATAGAGCAAAGTTTCGGGAATCATTTTTGCACCACTCCATAGACTGTAGATTATCCCCTTAAACTGTAGGCTTATTAATGTGAAAAACTATTATTCAGTAGCTAATATGAATCATTCTACAATGAACGATTTTTTTTGGTCATTACAATAAAATTAATATGTAGTTAACATGAGGGTGCATTTAAAGCAGATAATTCAAAAGCAAACTTCCTGTACGTTTGAGTAAAGAGTGACTGATTTTCAGTGTTTTAGTGAGTTACGTGTGAATGTTTCTTACCTTCTCATGTGTGTGTACGCCTGCAGATCAGTGGCGGTCCATTGGAGGGATTGGTGGATGCATTGGAATCACTTGGATTGAGTGAAGGTGTCAGAATTCTCAGAGCCAGCCAACCCAGAGAGGACAAACAGAGCACAGGTACGCAATTGGTTTTGGATTTTTTTGGGGGGGAGGGCGTTTACCAGAACTGCAAGCAAATATTTTGGGAGATTTTGACATCATGTTTCAAGTATGGGAACGTCTTTGTCATATATTGATTTCAGCCACTTCTATAAAGTGTAGACAGAGTGTATTACCAGTCACAGGTTAGACAATTGTTTTCATGACATCAGAGTGTCTTGAGTGTCATGTCGAAGCCTTGTCAGTATTGTAAAGACTGGTACTGCGTAATGATTAATACATAAGAATTTTGTATCACCTCTTGAAAGAAAAAAAGCATTATGGCTGCTGCAAGACTGACTGTGTTCTTTTTTTTCCTTTCTTAGACACAACAGTGGACAGTGGCTTTGGTAGTCAGGAGGCGGAGAGTCCAGCTATAGCCAACCACTGACTGGCATGATTTCGTGACGAGAAAGCCTAAAAATGCTTCTTGTTGATGTTTTGAGGATCCCAGTAAATGGACAGTTGTCTCTCTCAACTGAACACAGTGTGTAAATGGCAGCCTGTCTTTGCTCACAGACTGTTCAATGTTCTGAGAGACTCAGTAAGTTGAAATGAGGACATTGTCAAGACAGGTGCTCTTACTGCTTTCTCTATTGCATTCTCTATGTGCGAGAGGAAACATGCAAATAGAAACAACAGCTACTCATTTTCAACATCAACTACCCCACATGCAAAATGCCTGAAACGCCCAGTTAAACTGGTTTTACGTCGTTCAGTATCTCAAGAGGAGATGCTGATGTATCTGTGCGAATCTGGAAATGTGTCCACTGCAGAATGAGATCTAGTTTTTTTGTTATTGTATTGTATTGTTTTGCTTTTGACCCTAGTGTATTACTAATACTGTGTATTTATATGAGATGTTGTCAGCAATTTGCCTGTGCAATAGATGTTGTGCTTCGAAGCGTATTTTGATACAGTCTAAGTGTTTGCTGTCTTTGCTGTCATTGGATGAAATATATTTTAGAAAATAACATTTACCTTTGTTTGGCATTTTGGGACTCTTATAACAGACACTCATGATATTGACCAGCTATCACTTTTCTCATTTTATTCTGATATCTATGCCTTTGAAACATACAAACAATAGAGCATTTTTCTTACTGAGCAAATACAACATAATATCCACAGTATGTACAACTAAAAGCCAAAACACAGCTAACAAAAAGTAACAGTATTATAATGTATAGTGTTCCCTGTAAAAACAGTACGTAAAACTCCTTTTAATGTCAATACATTTTAGTCAGAATCAAATACTGAACAAGACATGAACAGAAATATCAGCGTCCAAAATATATAAATAACACTCTCTGAATCTCATTCAGTAAAACCTACACAAGTATTACCCAAAGTGCAATAGGGCATCGCATGATAGTGCTAGTGATGGGATTTGGGTCTCTACACTGATTTTAATCAGAACTACTGACTTACATATGTCTGAGCTGCTTCGATGCATGTACTCCGTTGATTCGTGAGATGGCAGTGCTAACAGTCGGTTTAGATCTTAATGACCTATATATGCATTGTGGTGCCAGTTAATGGATTTTTACAATATATAGGATTCTTCACTTTAGTGTCTGATTTGACGAGAAATTCATGAGGTTATGAAAGTCATTCAACTTCATACCGTTAAGAAATACTTCACAGAAATTCAGACACATTTAAAAATCTACTCCTGTCAGTTTGAAATAAATAGATCATCTCCAAATGCTGCTGAGGTAATATAGGTTGTCTTTCCAAACAGATTTGCCGCTATTGCCCCCTCAGGTGGCAGAAATGTGGCATTGCTGCAGTACTTGAATATGGAGGCCTGAGAAGAAAATGGCTTTGTCTGAGCTTTTCCATAAATCCCCTTAACAGTTTCAGCATACATCTGACAATATGTACAAATCAAACATGAACAGTAAAGCAAATACGGTTCAAATGGTTCTTCTGCCTACGCACAGTTTGCTGGCATACTCCTCTGCTGGGCTGTGATTTCAACAAGCCTTTCTTTGGACTTCCAAATGGTGCAAGCTCCAGGCTATTTTCAGCAAAGCCAACTTTACCATACGGTTTTAATGGCGAAAACAAACCAACGTACAAAACCATGTACAATACATATAACAGGAATTGTACAGCAAGGAAACGAGGAGGGAAGTGATTGTCTTTACATCACAAGCATGCTCTGAAACATGAGCTCAAAGGCTTTTAAGCACTGTAAAGATTTATTTCCTGCAACTCCCTAAAGAAGTGTCTGAGGAAGAAGGAAAAAAAGGAATGGCAAGTTGGTTTGACAAACTTCTAGAAATCAAAGGAGGAAGGAGGAAATGATGTGTGCTCAGAAGATTAATCCGGATGACCAAAATGCAAAAAGCTTTCGCACTGGACACTGTGACTGATCTGATCCTCGTCTCCAAAACTCAAAGGCTGGGACCAATGGAAATAAAGACTGGAAGATCTCTCTGAAGCACTCTAATACTGGGGTGTACTGTGTCTCAGTCTTTTACAGGCAGCTTGTTTCATCAAACAAAATGCCACAAATGTGCACACAAATGTGTAAGCAGTCCATGCCAGGAAAACAGCATGTGTGTTAGACTGAGAGAGGGGTGAAGCGGAGATAAAGAAAGATACACAAACGCAGAGAAGCATCTCTTCTGCCCTCTGAAGGGTTAGGGCTCTGTACTCTAAAGTCACTGGCCAGGAAAACCTGCTTTTGACAGCTTTCACAAAAGAGATAGAGAAAGAGAAGTGATCATATCCAACTCCTCCAGCAGCAATCACGCCCTCCAGCGCTGGCCGAGCCCAATCAGGAAGAGCTGACTGGACAAGGGGAGGCCACTGCAGCCTAATAACGCAAAGCGCTACCTTTTCCTCATCTCTGTGTTCAACACTGACCTCAGCCCCTCAGTCTGGACCTGATTTACCCTAAAGCAGGTGACGAAGCGTCCTTTGTGTTGGGCTCACTGTTTCACAGCTTGTTTGTAGACATGTTTCTGGCCTTCACTGCGCTTGCTCTTCTTTCCGCTGTTGCTGCCACTGCTGCTCGCATGACTGCTGTCCTGGGGCAATGTGGGGCTGGAGTGGGCCCTCTGCAGACCCCCGTCCGCAAATAGACGAGCTTCGAATGCGGGCAGGTCCGTCTCACCCGTTCGGATCTTCGCTCTCAGCAGCATGGCATACGTCCCGTAACGCGTTTTCTGTAAGACACACAGATTTCAGTCCTGTTTTTGGTGTATATCTCCACCCTATTGAAAAGGCGCTCTTCAAAGGTTCTTCAGGCAAAGGCAAGGGTTCTTTGGAACCATATGAACATACACATAATAAAAGGGTTATATAGAGCCATAACTCAGTTAAACAACTAAATGTTTAAATGTTTTTCGGCTTGTTTAATTGGTTCTTCGCTCTAATGGGCAATGTGTATACGGTTCTTTAGGAAAACCTTTTAAATATGGTTCAAATTACTACCAATAAGTGTTCCACTGCTGTTACCATATTTGCTAGGGAGTGTTCTGGGACAACACAGGTACTGCAAACACACCAGTAGTCATCTGTGATGTATGTATTGGTTGCACAGACTAGTTGATTGTTTGTATAAGGTAGTCATTTACTATTGCAGTCACCCCTCTGGTAGAAAAAGACAGTAGTTATAGTGGCAGCGTCTGAACACCATTAAAATCTTCAGTTACAGCAATGTAACAGTAATCCACGAACAGTGCAACATGTAACCAAAATAATGTCAAACTAGTTATTATGGTGACTGTTGCACTGATGATAGTCTGTCTTACTTTCCTTAACTGTGGTAGTCTGGTGACCACACTTCATGTTCATGTAGCGTCCAAAGAACAAAACCTTGTGGCAGGCATCTCTTTCAAAGTCATTAGTGGATTATCTATGTCATTTTTAGCTTAACATCGAGTGGGACCCCTGTTCGACACTTGGTGTGTTTGACACATTTTGTTGCATGTACTACATGGATATTAATGCTGTTCATGTGTTGCCATGTTTAGTTTTCTGCATAATTTGAGCTCCACAGCTGTCCTTTAAAGTCTAAATTTTACAAGAATTGAACCAAAAGAAATTCTCTACTGAATTTTCAGACACTGTTTGTTCTTTAAAATCTATGGAGCTGAGAGTTGTATTATACAAGTCAGTCTAACAGGAGAGGAAATATAGATCCTGCTTGTATCTTTGAACTGATTATATTTATACTCTTGAGCTGTAAGTTAGAAAGCTTGATTAGAGAGGGTGACTTGTAACAGCTAGTCACCCAGTACAAATGAATACCCCTAGTACACACGAGTGAAGTACACCAAAGAAACCAAGGCAATTTTACAGTCTATGCACAGAGCAAAATGCCTGTGCTTTGGAAAACTATATACTCTCCAGAGAAGTGGTTTCAGACATTAGAGGCCTTACCTCAAAATCCAGGTACTCCTCTCTCTGCTTGCTCTCATCCTGATCCTTCCCTTTAGTTTTCCTCTCCTGAGGAACAGAGCGGAGCTCCTGCAGCTCAGAGGAGACGGCTCTGAAGCGTGTCTCATGAGCCTGCAGCTGCTCCTCCTGAAAACACAGAACAGAACAAGACCAAACGCTGCTCAGACACTGGTGGTGTTGTACAGGGTTTACGAATAAGGGCTTGGTTGGGTGGGGTAGGATCAGCTGGGTTAGAGATCCCCTGGGATTTTTGATGCTGACAGTGTGGGGTGGTTGGGTATTTGTTGGGTTGGAGGTTGCAGGTGCTAAACTAATGGACCCAAATCTAGCCCTGCCCTGCACACTCTAGTGTTTTCCCTGCTCTGCTTCAATACAGGAAGTGCTTGTTACTCAGCTGTCCAGTTGGATCAGCTGTGTTAGAGCAGGTAAAGAGTGAAATGTGCCGGGCAGGGATACTCCAGGGCCAGGGTTAGGAATGACTGGACTAGGCTGATGAGCATCAGTGGGAGCTGATATGTACCTGGATGAGGGAGAGGGGGCTGTTGGGTACCTGGGAGAGCTTGGTGCTGGAGCCTGGCAGGAGAGGCCTGCTGAACCTCTTCTGAGATCCAATGGCTGCTGGAAAGGGAGGGGCGGAGAACATTGCTGCCACTGTGTTGATGCGGGTGATCCACGACTGCATCTGCTCTGGATTACTGAAAGAGAAAAAGCAAAAGTGAACAGAATGAGCATGATATCAAAGACTGCAATGACTACTACAGAGTGTGTGCATAACCCACTCTAGGTCCCACTAATAACCATTTTCCACTTGTAGGTAGATCTCCTTCTCACGCTACGCTACCAAGATAGGAGGGTGAAGGCTTATACAATATTATTGGACAGCTCAACATGCTCAGAGGAAAACGCAAACTGCCTATTCTCTTACGTCACCTAACAGATGGCCTCAGTGGCAAGCATCATTCTGAGTGATGGGGAGGCAGTGGGTCATCTTCAGCAAGGTCAGTTATGCTCTCTTACACTTACAGCCAAGCACAGGGGTAAAATTGATATTTTATTATTTAATTATGGCAGTTTATAGATTCATTTATGTTAAATATGGACGGTATGGGCAAAATTAAGATGGCATGAAAAAGCCAACTTGCTGTTCTCTGTTTTCTTCTATTATTATTCTAAGCCAAAATGTATCAGTTTTCGAGCTACACCTGAATGGTGTGCTTGTGCTTTTTGGAATGATCCAGTTTCCGTCTAATCTGCTTCCGTAAGTGCTTTTTTCATGTAACAGGGGTCAATGGGCAGGAATGTCCAACAAATTCAAATTAAATGATAGAATTGACACAACGGGTCTCTCTCACATAGACACACATACACAGTACACACAGACACCCTAGTAATTTTACCAAAACCAGTGGATTTAAGGTGGAACTGGTTTTAAGGTAGCAGGGAATTTAGGTTGGCAGTGAATTTAAGGTGGTAATGGATTTCAAGGTCATTTTTTTAATGTAATTATCCAAGCCAACGTTAAGTTAATTTACAAACTTTTCCTTTCTAGTTCTAATTACGAGTTTAACTGCTTCAACTACACTTATTGCTAACAGGTGTATAGAAGCATAGTCACACAATCTCCTTAGGCAAACACTGGCAGTAGATTGGGTCTTTAACGTGGTGCTGTCATAGGATGCCACCAATCTCCTAAGTCAGTTCACAAATTTTCTACCCTGTTAGAACTGCCCCAGTCAACTGTAAGTGGTATTATGGTAAAAGGGAAGCAAATGAAAGCAACAACTCAGTCTTCTATTACATCTACCCTACAGAGTTTCAGACTGCCTCTAGAAGCTACATCAGCACAAGAACTGTGTGCGATGGTAGCTTCATTAAAGGGGGTTTCCATGGCCTGCCCACAAGCCTATCATCACTACCCTAATGGTTTGGGTTTGGAGTGAGAAAGCACCACAGAGCTATGACCTTCCCACTAAATACCTGTAGCATAAATTTGGAATTTTGATTGGGTGCCAGCCTTCTCATTTAGCGTCTGACTTCACAAATGCTCTATTTAGGACACTGGAAGAGTACAATTCTCAGAGATGCCCTAAAAATCTTGTGGAAAGCCTTCCCAATAGAGTGGCGGTGATATGTGCAAAGTGAGGACAGTTCCATACTGACACACATGGTTAAAAAAAAAGCTAACACAGGTGAGACAATCAGGTGTCCACAAACATTTGGAAACATAGAATGCGTGCCGGCCAGCTGTGAAGAGTTGGTCCAACACCCATGGTCCAAAAATGTGAAAGTTCGAGTGAAAGGGTGGGTGAATGTACCTCTAAACACAAAAAGCAGGTATGAAATAGAGATAAGTAACAAATAACTAAAAGACAGACTATGGGTATTTTTTAAGTAAAAGAAATTGATGGAGACAACAGCTGTTGGCATGGCAGTTGCTATTAGGCAGCATTTGGCCATGCATACTGCATGAATGTGTATTTCTGCGTGAACATTAATATGTGTCTCAGTATGACTATGTGTGAGGACTTCAATAGATTAATCTAGGCCAGGCTGTGAGGTTCCGTCCTCCAGTGAGCCACAAGACATAACCTCCATCTGAATGGAGCTCTGAGACAAGGGCATTACCAGCCATGCACTTTATCAACACCTAAGACAGGGCAATGTGTGTGCTTTTGCTTGTGCAATGTGCTTGTTTTTGTACATTTTGGGGACACAAATGCCCTGGAAACAAAAAAGTTACAGTGTTTTACAGTGTAGGTGAAATTAAAGTTTAGGGTCGTATCCCAATGTCTTGACATTGTACCAGAAAGTAAGTGTGTGCGAGTGTAGATGAAACCATGTGTCTTCTGGATATAGGTCTTTCTGATGACCCAGGAATCTGAGCTAACAATATCTTTCTCATAATCTTGTTCAGAAATAATGCTCTTTGTTCTACTGCCCTCTTATTTCTCCCAGATATTGTACACCCTTAAACTGATGTCAGACTAACTGATCTGAAGAATTCGTCTGCATTCTGTCTGTGGGTTTTGCTGGTGCTTTCCCTAAATACTACAGTATTAGCTCTTTGCATCCTCCCTTACTGATAACAGGGGCACCATAAAGGGGTAGAAGATCAAGTAGCCCTGTAGAGACAAGGGCACACCATGAATTTGACTTCAAGGCATTTAGGCTTATAGAGATTAAATAAAAAAAACAAATACACTTATAGTTGCACAGAAGGAATCAACTGAATCAAAGGAATGAAACTTGGTGGATAGGTTTGGCATCATGAAATATGCAAATGATTCTAGTTTCATGCTTGGCTGTGCATGTAATGTAAGCAATGACAACTACCCTTAAGACTACAATGGTGTTGTCTCAAACTGTCATGGAGTGACTCAGAATGGCAGCGGGTCATCTTTAGTGACGAGTCCTGCTTTGTCTTGGTGGGGACGATCATTCATATTTCATGTGTGGAGGCACCGTGTTCAGCGCCTACAGTATGTTGTTGGCCCCATATCCAGAAGGCCAGGTGTCACTCCACTGTAACTGCACTTTTCAAGCAGAAATGATGTGACAGACATGTATGTGTGTTTCTTTCAGGAATCAAGAGCACGACACATTCTGTCTTAAGATGTTCGCTGTGCTAAGATGTGTATTACACTCTCCATCATTCTTTCCTGAAATGTAAGGGGGCTTGTGAAGTGCATCAATGCATAAAGTTTCCATGAGGCCCCAAATTCATAGCCCTATATTCATAGCCCATATTTGTGCAGGAAAACAATGGCACAATTCAGATTAGCTAAGTGGACTGATGGAGGGAAAGGCAGACTTACGGAGCCTGGAAGAGGAAGACCCTCCAGTCAGCAGTGCGCAGGTAAAAAACATTAGGTCTCTTGCTGTAGTCTGCCGCTCTCATAGCCAGAGAGTGGTGGATGGACACAGCGTTCTTCAAATCCTCATCAGAGAGCTGCTTATCTGCTCGATATTCTCCCTGCAGGCAGAGAGGATGGAGACAATGCTCAAGAAGGGAAGGTTCATGTCTGTGTAATAACAGAGCTCAGGCTACAGATGGGTGCAAGTTACCTTTTGTAGGTAGAGGACAAGTCCTTTCAGGATGGCGTAAAATGACTTCCAACCCCTTTTACCTCGTGGGGCTGTGGAATCAGTATGAACAATAATAATTAATAATAAGTACTGAGCTTTCATTCCTAAATAACCATTGCTGAATGAACATGAGGTCAGAGATTTCTAATCCTGCTAATGATATCCCTTTTGAACAAGCTACGGTGTAGTGATTGACAGGAGAGAGACACGTACTCTTCTTGCCGTCAGGATCGGCGTGGACTTTGCGCATGAGGAAGCCGTTCTTATAGACCTGAGCGCTGGACTGCTGAGCCAGGCTCACTAGAGGGTTTCCTCCACTGCTGATCCGCTTCATAGTGTGGGACGCAGAGTCCGTCCTGCTGTCTGCCAGCTCTGAGAAAGACTTGCGCAGCTCCTCTTCATCACTGTGGAAAAACATGCATATATTAAAGAGCTGTGATCACCTGCTGGTCCCGTTGTTACTATCACCCTTATGATATCACAGAAACACATCCGATATTTCCTCTAACACGCTTCAGCCATTGCACTGAATGAGTCAGCACTCTTTACATCATCCCACACGTCAAACTATTCTCCACCATCCTCTTCACACTGGGAACTCATATGTCACTGAATATGAGTGAAGCAGCAGGTCGTTAGGAATACTGGAAAGCACAAACAGGTTTATAAAACCTCTTGGCTCTACTTCATTTCCTGTCATAATTTCTTCATATCAGTTATTCATCATCTATTTATTGCTTTACATGCATGCAGTTTCAGCCTGCAGCTGTTCAAACATGCTAACCCATTCAGTTTATGTTCATTTCTGGGAACAACACAACTTTAAACAATCACTTTGAGCTTGTAATCTTGTATCCTTAACTTAATGATTTAAACTTATGGATCTCACCACATTCCAATATCTGTCTTCATAGTTTCACAGGGCTCTCTGTAACTACTGTCTCCCTGGTTTGCCCTGATTTGTTGTTGCCTTAATCAAAGAACTTGTATATTTATTATTGTCAGAACAGAGAAACTGAACTGTTTTATTACGATAATAACTTAATAACTTAATAATAATAATAATAATAATAATAATAATAATAATAATAATAATCATGGTATTTTTTCCTATTTATTTTGTACCTTAGATCTTCACTCTGAATACCAAAAAGTATTGTTGGGGATGTAGCTCAGTGGTAGAGCGTATGCTTTGCATGTATGAGGTTCTGGGTTCAATCCCCAGCATCTCCATTGGTTGTGGTTGGTGTAGCTCAGCGGATAACACCGCTACCCGCCAAGTACCCACCACCACACGTGGGAGACTGGGGTTCGAATCTCGGGGTGGGTGACTATGCTGTGCTACACCAATAAAAGTCCTTGGGCAAGACTCCTAACACTACAATATGATTAACCTTGTAAGTCGCTCTAGATAAGAGCGTCAGCTAAATACCATAAATGCAAAAAGAAATTATGAGATCAGAACAGAACCCTATATCTCTATTTTTGTTGTTTTCAGTTTTTGACATAATGTGGAAGTATTTTACATCGTGTGTGCATTTCATATTCATATAGCCAAAAGGAAACAGAAAAAAGTCTGCTTCCACAGATTTTTAAAAAGTATGTTTTTTCCCTTTCCTGTAACATTTTCATTTTTAAGACACCAGATTTTGTTCAAGCGCCAGTGATAGGCAACATGTATTTACAAGAGCCATTTGAACATGTATATGTCACCAAACATGCCCATGTATTCCCTTTCACTATGTGTTTTCTTGTTTATCAACTACATATTAACTACTTGCCAAGTTGTTCCTTGAACCAATGCAATACTTTAGTATGTACTACCCTATAAGTAATGTGGTAAATCTACACAACACATCAAAGACGATATGACATTTTCATGTACTTCTGAATGTACTTGCTAAATTCATTTTCCATATTCATATACAATAACAGAATTGGAGTGCTCAATTAGACTGGATAATCCATTTAGAGTTTCCATCTCTTCCTCTCGCTCTCTTTTTCCCCCCTCAGTGCTACAAAGAAACTTCCATGCTGTGAGAGAGCTTTCAAAAGAGCAGAGATTTCCCCTGTAAGCGGAAATGTTCATCTCTCTGAGTCCAGCCCAGTGCCGAGCTCAAACTCCTCCAGCCAGCAGTGCACTGACCCTTAGCTAACATCCAGACACATTAGTATTAATGAGGTCAAATGGCCCAATACAGTACAACATTTACACACAGCATTTACAATCAGACACAAGCCTAGACATTTAAATTGGGTGGTCTGTTAATACAGAGAAAACCTTAGTGAGAATTTACAGGCAAGGCCTTATCTTCCCTGCATATACTTTTACAAAATACAAATTATGTACATGTCTACATGTACATGTATATGTATTTCTTTTTTATTTAATATTTTTGTTGTATTTATTTGTTTCTGATTTTTTTTTTAAGCAATACAACTTTCATTGTTAAGTTTTGGTTGAAAAAGTGTTAACGTAGATACAGCCAAAGGAGCTTGCCCATTGGTTAGGACTTCAGGAGTTGGACTGAAGGCAGGCCTAATGTGACAGGTTAACCAGTTACATAGTAGAAAACCAACCAATCTTTAATACCTTTAACCTTATATATATATATATATATATATACACACACACACACACACACACACACACACACACACACACACACACACACACCTTTAATATTCCATACCCTAGGGGATACTCTTAAAAACACACCCCTGAGTTTTAATTGAGATCTGAAACTGACAGGTAGCTCGTATGGACTTGAAAGAAGAGTAAGGACTAATCATCTCACAAATATACTCTGGGGTCAGACCATGTAATGCCTTACACGTTTAAATAATAGCTATAGCTGACAGGAAGCCATGACAGGTGAGATGCTGTCTCCTTTCCTTGTGCCAGTAAGAAGTCTAGCGGGAGGATTTTGGACAAGTTGCAAACGAAACAGTGAGGACTCAGAATGTCAGCAGGTGTCAGAGTGACTCAGAATGGCAGCGGGTCATCTTCAGTGACGGGTCACGCTTTTTTTGTCTTGGTGGAGAAAATCAACGAATCTCTGTGTTGTTCAGAAAGCCAACCGTCACTCCACCTCCACCTCTACCATAAAATGTGTAGCACTGTGTGAGAATATTCAAGCTGTATGGGATGGATTATCACAAGACACCATTAGGAACTCCACGCCAAGATGTCTGGCATGTTACATTAGCAAACATGGCAGCCCAGTACCCTACTGAAAGACACTACTTCTGTATGTGTAGCTTAATAAATATTGACTATATCAGTCTAAATCTATCATCATTTATTGGTCCTGGCAAACTTTATCTTCCGTCCCAATAGCAATGCTGTCAAACATCTCCTTCAGATTGAAACTATTCTTTAGATTTTAGATTGTATTTGTTTTTGACCAAGTTTTGACATTTCTGGCCCAAACTGAAGAACTAGCTCTGAAAGAACCACAATTAACCATCCTCAGGTGCACATGACCAACCTGTTCTTAATATTTATTATTATTATTCTTGAACAGAATTCACTAAGGGGGAATTAATTGTGGTTTGCTAAAAAAAAAAAAAAAAAAAACCACATCATCTACATACTACAATCTTCCTCTACATTAATCTTCCTAGGGGTACTTCAAAAAAAATACCATGCGAGAGTGATTTCCCTTTTCTCTCAGTGTGCACATAGCCCTCGCATCGACAGCACATGATAAAGATCTGTACATCATCTCTCTGCACCACATGTGAGAGCGCCCTTCATACGCTTATCACTCAGATATGAATTATGCATCTGGATGCTCCTCCAGTGCTCGACTATGCATGCACGCGCACAGGGGCTAACTCTAGGACTGCACAGTGCCCTGAAAAAGAGATCTCTTGGCAGGGAATCCAGATGTTAGGGTAACTGCATGTCTTGTTATAGGTAATGGGCGGAGGTGTAAAATGACTCCCTCTGGTTTTTTCTCACCCTCTTCTAAACAGCTCAGCAGCTGGAGCTGAACTCCAACTGCACCTCACTGCATGACAGCTCTGCAGGCACAGCGACCTAACAGCCTAAAGGGCCCCTGAGGTCTGTACCTTTAAATTGCAATATCTCTCTCTGTCTCCATTTCTGTCTCTCTCTCTCTCTAAATGGTACATATACTGTAGCCTTTGCCTCCAGATGGTAATGCTCTCATCTGTTGCTTAGTAACTACTGGACTCCCTGCCAGTATCTAAGAGAGCCTGTACAAGAAAAGGAGAGAGAGAGAGAGAGAGAGAGAGAGAGAGAGAGAGAGAGAGAGAGAGAGAGAGAGAGAGAGAGAGAGAGAGAGAGAGAGAGAGAGAGAGAGAGAGAGAGAGAGAGAGAGAGAGAGAGAAAGAGAATGAAAGCATAAAAAGGGGAACATAAAAAGGGAACAGCATGGGGATATAGGGAGAGAGAGAAAGAGAGATGAAAGGAATATTGCTGAATGAAAGAGAATAAGAGAGGAGATGAAGCCAGCATTCTCCTCCCTCATTCACAGCACACAGACAACTGCACCAAACACCACACCCCACCCCCCGGAGCCCTCCAGCAGCCACACCACACGGCAGGGTCCCTCTCTCTCTCTCTCTCTCTCTCTCTCTCTCTCTCTCTGTCTCTCTCTCTCTCTCTCTCTCTCTCTCTGTGTGTGTGTGAGAGTTGGTGCGGTCGAGAGTGTGTATTAGCCAGTGAGAGATTTCAACCTGTAATTACAGTGAGGCAACTTGGGAGCTGTAGCCATGGCAACAAAGTCTGGAAAGCCAAAGTGTAAATCAGGGGCATCGCACAGCTTTGCCTAGGTTAGAGACGCCTCTGAATAACACCATCGCTACTCCCACATCACGACCAGCCACATAGCTGCATCTGAACTGATTCTCTACAGGCCCCTGCCTTGTTTTATCAGGGCTGCTGCGCTGAAATCGTTCCTCAACAGTCAGAAATATTTAGGATAAAGCTCAGAGACGAACACTCACGCTCTTATCTTTAAGGGGTTCACTGGACAACTGGCAAAAGGTAACAAAAGGTCAGACTCACATGGTCCACTGCAGCTTCTCATTCTTGATGGAGTTGTAGAGTGCCTGCAAAAGAACAAAACCGTAGATAAACATGTCAGCGTGTCTGTTAGCAATAAAATAACCACTAGTTATTCATTTAGCTATAAGGCACTAACTTCATTCCATAACCAGAAGGCAAAATGTATTCAAATACTCAATAAACCCCTTAAACTTCTTTCTCTTATGTCCACTACTACATAATTTACATAGAGGCGTAAAATGGAAAAAAGCGTCATTCTGAACAGCAGAGGTTAAATAATTAACAGAACTAGACAAAGATTAAAGGAATTTGAGAAGAAGACAATTCCTACAGCTTCTCTCTTTCTACTGGCATCGTATACATTTTAATCACTATGGTGACATTTACATTTATGGCATTTAGCAGACCCTCCAGAGCAACTTATGACCAACTAACAAAATGGTTGCACCCCACCCAAGGCGTGGAGTACAGGTAGTGGGGTCTAGGGCCCTCTTACTTATCCTCTTGGGCCCCTGAAATGCCTCAAAATTCTGGGGGTCCCTAAAATAAACAATGTTACGCTGTCTTTGTTTAGTCTGTTCATCATCAGGGAGCTTCTGTCTTTCTTAAAGAACTCAGGCTACAGCACCGACCTGCCTCAGGGTTGTGCTGCAACAAAATGGTTCACCCAGTTAGTCCTTTATGACCTAGCTCCTGTGACTATGCCCTGGAAACCTCAGGAAGACTTCACAATATGGCACAACATATTTGTAAATCCTGAAAACTTTTTTCCAAAGAACTGTTGCTCATTTCTCACGCTGAAAACAATCTGCCAGACCTGCCAAACAAAAAAATGTTCATCAACTCTCAGTTCCTCCGCTCTTTCTTTCAGTCCTACCTCTGCTCCTCAAAGGTGTGTTCGGCCTTCTAGCTTAAAGCAGAAATCAGAACCCCAGCAAGTTCTCAGAGTTCTCTCCACTCCTACAGCCATACAGTCTCTTCTTAAACCATCACAAGGAAGCATGAGCAAGGAAATACACCTTAAGGCTGGTTTTCTGGACCAGGATTTAGCCTAATCCCAGCCTGATCCTAGAATCCCAATAGAGATTCACTACTGAAATCGCAATTTGAAACAATGAAGCTTAAATACAAGAAGCCAAAGCAAGTTCTCCCACCAGGTAGAGCCCTGAGCATGTGAGGTAATGTTGGTCACTCAGCCACTGGACCCTTAGTTGGGCCTGCCGCCAGTACCTTTTCCTTCTTCTTGCGAGTCTGTGGGTGGTTCTGGCCATCTTGTACTTTACCCAGCAGGTCAGGAAAGGCAAGGGGTCTGAGGGAGCGCGAGCGAGGTGCTTTGGTGTAGCGGAAGGGGTCCATGACGCTGAAGTCCCGGCCGCACCTGACTGAGCAGAGCGAGCGTGAGCGCAGGCGGCCCGCTGAGTGAATACTGTTCACGCCAATCATGGTGGACCTCCAGAGAGGAGCAACGGAGGCTTAAAGGAACAACTGAAAAGTCTCAGAAAGTGGTGGAGACTCGCAAGGGCCTCCGAAGTCACTAGGCAAGGCTGTAAGATAGCTGTAACAGTGAGATGTTGTGAAGGATGTTCGGAGTCTTTTGTCCCTCTACAGTGGTGGTGTCTCTGGCATTTACAGTTCATTTAGTGAAGGATTTGAGGGCCATTTCTGTTTCATCTGTTTCAAGTTTTCTTTGAAGCAAAAAAAAAAAGAAAAAAAGAAAAAGGAAAAGAAAAAGAAAAAAAAGAAATTACCCTTCATACATAGTAAGGGCCCACATTATTCAGACCCCAGACTTTAAAGTACACTATCTTGGTCTTCCAAAATCCTAAAGAGAGTTGGCTCAGAGTCCCCTCAGACGCCCCGGCTCTTTCATTATGGATCCTATTAGTTCTGTGCGAATAAGAAGAATTCACCCATCACGTGTCAAACTCTCCTGTTCAAGCGAGAGCGTGAGGATGAGGGAGGAAGCGGTGCTGCTGCAGCTCTCCTGCCAGCCTCCTGCTGTTGTTTACGAGCGTGCATCCTCCTATTTATGCCGCCTACAGTACACACGCGGCCGTGCGCACTGACTCCACGCTCGCAGGTGTGCTGCAGATGGCAGATAAATCACAGACAGGGGAGAAAGGCAGCGGCAGCAGGAGAGAGATGTGCACATGTTGGAGTAAAGAAGAAAAGCCCTGATTAGGAAAAGGGGAGGGGAATTCAGCCCCACCTACTCCTACACCGGCCTCCCAAAAATCCCACGCGCTGTGACGTAACAGGTGAATCCCACCTAAGGATGGGGATCCATGCGTTTAAAGAGAGGCAGCAAGGTACCGAGAAGCGTACAGATATCGCCAATTCTGCTAATTAACACTATTATAATATATTTAATGTGATGTGACAGATTTTAGGGTTAAAAATCTGAATTGGATTAAGCACTTTTGTGTTAAAAGCAAAATAAAATATTTTATCCTTAACTGGAAACAACAACAGAGCAGAATTCCTGGGTCCGGAGGAAAGCTTGGACTGTAAATGAAAGTTACACACAATAATAACAGCCGAAACTTCCGTCAGTAATCCGAAAGCATTGTTCAGGGCTTCCCCTTCTTACAGGACTGCTGGCAAACAGGCACACACAGTGGATCCTGTAGCTCTGTGCAAATGCCATCCCCTTATTGCTAAAAGACGAGGATCCGAGGAGGTATCCCACAGCTCCCTATATCATCCTCGGTCTCTCCTGTTCGCTGTATTGCTCCACTCCTCTGTGTATCCTTCCCTCACGTGCTTCTTTTATCCAAGTCGGCACTGATCTTTGTTTCGCTGTATCTTGTCACTGTTCCCTTCTTGCGCATCACAGACAGAAAAACAGCAGAACAGCAGGCTTGGCTGGCTGATTCTTTTATCTTTACCCTTCCTCCCGTTCCCTCACCTCCTCCACAGCGCTGAACAGAACAGGGACTGAATCGGAGGAGGAGATGTGATGAGGGAGGAATGCTCACCCTCCCTCTCAGTTGTGGCTTTTCACTCAGTTGGCCAATCGTAGGCCTTCTACTGGCTCCGGCCCCACCCCCCCGCGGAACATCCATCAGATACGAAGCCCCTGGCTTCCCCAGCACAGCTCTTGGACGATTGTGTCCTCTCATGGTAACTCTCCAACATTTACAAAGCTACACATACCTCATAAATCAATACACACGCAATCCAGTAGACCAATAGAGAACACTGCTGTGACCTGCTACAGTTATTATTCACTTATTAGTCTTAAGGCTTATTAGTCAGTGACTACTCTGACTCATTCCGTAACTACTGCAAATCCAATATGCAAGTGATGCAGCTGTGAGACTGAGGCGTCAACATGCCCAAGCCAGCAGTCTTAGGGTTTAACCTGTTGGTGTGCCCTCATGAGTAACAGACAGGGTATTATGAAGATGCACTGCTCCACGGAAGTGCTCTCATTCACAGCAACTGGAACCCTCGAGAGCTCTGCGCTGCGCTGCATGTGCACCGTCAGGAATAAGATGCAGCAGCAGGTTCATGAATTAATTAGGTCAATAGGTCCACAGCTCTGACATAAATAGAGATTTAGCATATATTTCCACATGTCGGTTCTTTCTTACGAGCCCTCCTTTCTGTTTCTCCTCTTTTTCTCTTTCTCTCAACCTGCCCCTTTCTCCCACTCTCTTCCATTTCTTCCTTCTCTCTCTTTTCTTGTCGCTCTGTCCTGCTCTGTATTTATGCCTGCCCCCTCAGTCTGTTTCTCCTTCACTTTGCCCCATTCTCTCTCTCTCTCTACCCTTTATTTTTACTCTATGTCTGTCACTCATCTCCTTTCTTTCTCTCTACCTGTCCAGTCTTACTCACACTCTCTGCATACCTTCTCTCTCTCCCTCTTTCTTTTTTTATCCCTATTTCACTTTCTTTCCATCTTTTCGTGCTCCTCCTTCCAATCTCTCCTTTCCTCTCTCGATCTTTCATCCGTCACTCTCTCATCCTCTCACTCTATCCATGGCCCTTTTTCTCTTTCTCTGTCTCTTACTTGTCTCCTCTCTCTCTAACTGCCCAGCCTTACTCACTCTCTCTTCCTCCCTTCTCTTTCTTCCTCCTGTTCTCTCCCTGCCTCTCACTTCTCTTTCTCCCTCACTCCCTCTCAGCTCGGGGACACTGTGCATCTCTTCTTATTCAACTGTGACCTGCTTCTCTCTGTTCTCTGTCACCAGTCTGCCCCGTCTGGCACTGTGTGCCGTCCAGCCCAGCGGCTCTTGGGACGTCCCGCTCAAAAGCAACAAATGAAATGCAAATGAAATGCCAAAGGAGCCTAAAAAGCTACTAAATGGGGGCTTTTTTAAATTTGGGGCTACTAAATTCAAGTCACTAGCAATGCTAGCATGTTCAAGAGAAAAACAAACAGAATGCCAGGAAGGCTGAACTATAAATGACAGACAAACAGTTTTAATTGATATTTAAAGACTGTACACAAAGCTTCAAGTTGCATCAGTCGCTGTCTACATTACAATCAACGTATAGATGGGCCTTTATGCAAACTTATTTGCTATGAGCCTAAAGACTGAGTCATCTGAGTAATACTATAATCATAATGGGATTTCAGCTCAGTAACGAGATTGCTCAGCGCATGTAAATTTTTACTGTTTTGGAGCAACACTAAACCAATACATGCTTTATGTTACATTATGTCTCCTGTGAGTTTATTAGCTGCCCACTAAGCTGAAACCTGCCTAAGTTCTGCCTGACTCTTAGACCCCAAGTTTAAATTAATCAGATAACTTCAGAGCTAAAAAATTCAGAGCTAGATTAAGTACAAAGATTTTATCGTTCATTTTTACACGACTCTGTGTGTATGTTTTAATAAAAATATAATATAATCCTCTGTTTGTTTATATATATATATATACACACACACACACACACACACACACACACACACACACACACACACACACATATATATATATATATATATATGTGTGTGTGTAGGTATGTATGTATGTATGTATGTATGTATGTATGTATGTATGTATGTAACTTTTTTTTTTTTGGTTTTGTTTTTTTTGGGTGGAGAACACAACAGCCTATGTTAATGCCCCTCTTATTGATGGCCCCGGAACAAAAGTATGAATCACAGTCTGCTTAAACCGTGCACATGCTTGATTTATGCACACAAAACTGTGCGCATATACGGTAGATAGGAAAAACCCCAGGAGGGATGAAGCTTAATTCCAAACCGGGTTATATCTATACAAGAAGATAAACAAAGCTAAAATGTCTAGTGTCTTTAGAACAGAGAAACTACTGCTCTGTCTTCCCACTAAGAACAGGGCCCAGCATACACACAGAGGCACGTTTTTAATATTCAGATGAAAGACTGTGTAGTGGTGAGCTGCTGTGCAGCCAACGGGGGCAGCATGGTAATGTATGTGGAGCTCTCATTGCACATCCTCCATAATCCCAAAGCAAGAGACAGAAAGACATTACACTCCCTTCACAATACAGTACAACAGGAAAACAATTTGTAAAATTGAGAGAAGTGATAAGACATGGGGGGCTAGGGAGAGAAGAAAGAGAGGGGCAGAAGACAGAGAGACAGAGAAACAGAGACAGAAAGAGTGTAAGAGAGAAAGAGAGAGATGGGGAGAGAGGGAGAGAAATTTGCAACGCCTTTATGGTAAGACCATGACAAAAGACTCATCTCAGCAGGAGGCTGCATGGCAGCCAAATTCCCCACTCCTTCAAGTCTCTGTCCTCCCTCCCTCTCCACACTCAGTTTCTAACTGAGCTCAGAAGGCTGGCAGTCCTTTCTTGTGCTGAGTAGCCCACCAACGCAAAGCTTCACCTGTTGCCTACCAAACATTTCAAAATTTCTCCATCCTACGCGCTACACTTAAAAATAAAGGTGCCATGTGGAACCAAAAGAAAAAAAAAAAAAAGAAAACACCACACATATATACATACAATATGGGGTCATATGGGTTTGGCAGCACACATAGCCACTGTCCGTCTACTTTGTGATGAACCAGCATGAACCTGGATTTGGCCAAGAAGCCAACATCTTTGCAATCCCCCAGCACCCAATAAAGTACTCTCATCCAAACTAGAGGCAGGATTGACAAAGAATCTTGGTTTACATTGACACCATAACCATGCATGTGCTTTAGAGGCCCCAGCCTAGCAATACTTGTTCAGTGGTGATCCCTGACATTTCCTCTGTGTTCCTGGGTTCATTGTAGAGGTTACCTGGTGTACTGTAGCACACTGATTGCTCTATACCATTTTCCGGAGTCATTGTTTCTGTCGGGCATCAATGGCCTGTGGGGCACCACTGTTATGCCATTTGGAGGCACTCAATGTGCAAAAAGTGCATTCTCAGCACACCTTCACTACAGCAGCTCTAGAACATCCCACCTGGTTAGCGATTTTCTATCACCCTCTGACAAGTACCTTAGATTTGATTTCTGCTACAACTGACTGCTGTGCTTAGGTATCTATACAAGCAGCAAATTCTGTCACAAGGCATCAGTGACAAAAGCTAATGAAACCTAAAATATTATGATCTACAGTCTACAGGCCTTTAGCCTAGAGATCAAGCATCATTTGATCTTGTCACACATAATTAAAATTCTGTCAGATTTTTGCATGATGTAAATCATTATGCATGTGAAGAAGCTTTTAAATGTTAAATGTCAAAAATTACCGCATGCCATATTTGGCACATAGATCTGTGCACGAGAGACATTTCGGAGTGTAGAGCTGCTCTGGAAGTTCAGCTATATGTAATGCGAAAGAGTCACATGAGAGAAATCAAGATAGAGAGAAAATAATAGTGACTAAGATAGCAAAAACAGAGACAGAAAGAGAGAGAACAGAAGAGACGCACAGAGCATGTTAAGATGAAGGACTGAGGTGTCGCTGAGCGTCGGAATGTTCCAGTGAGCGCTCAGAGCTGACGCGACTGCATCAGTGGCTCAGCCTGGGGACGAAGACAGGTCACGCACACACGCCCGCACACACACAGACTCCCACATAAACAGAGGAGCGGGAAGGAAAAGCGTGGAGAGAAAAGGAGGCCAGGGCGAAGGACAGAGAAAGTGGCGTACTCCGGAGGATTACAGAGGCAGGCCTAAGTACAGTTCAGCAGAAAGCGTTTCCACAGATTATAGGGTGAAACAATGTGCAAGATGGCAGATAGTTTAAGAGCCTGAGGGCGTGTGAGAGAGAGAGAGAGAGAGAGAGAGAGAGAGAGAGAGAGAGAGAGAGAGAGAGAGAGAGAGAGAGAGAGAGAGAGAGAGAGAGAATAAGAAAGAGAAAGGAAGAAAGAAAAAGAGAAAAAGAAAGAGAGAGAAAAAAAAAAAAAGAAGAGAATGAGTGGGTGGAAGGTGATGGTGTTCAGAAGGAAGGAGCGAGGCACAGAGTAAAGAATAAAAAGAAAAACAGAGAGAGATGTAAAAGAAGAGATGCAAAAAGAGGTGAGAAAAATCCAGAAAGAAAAAGACAAGACATGAGAGCAAGAAAATAAAAATAAAATAAAAATAGAGAGTGTCAGAGAAACACAGACATGCAGAGAAAAAGGTAAAGTAAGAGACAGACTGGAGAACGAGAAAAGAAGAAGGGAGGGAGAGAGAGGGAGGAGAGAGACATAAAAGATGGAGGTAGAATGAAAGTCAGAAGAAGAATGAGAGAAAGAGAAAACAAAGAAGAGAGACAGCATTCAAGAGAAAGAAAGAGAGAGTGAGAGACAGAAGGAGAAAGAGAGAGGAAGAGAAAGAGGCAGACAGACAAAAAGAGAAGAATAATGGGAGTGAGAATGAGAGAGGGAGTGGGGGAGTGGGAGGACAATATTTGAAAGTCTCTCAGTGATTTAAAGCCCTGCATGACCGGAGCAGTTCAGGTGCGGTCATGATGCTGCTATTCTTCGTGTGCAGTGAGCCCCGTAATCAAGCACTGGTAAAAATAGACAGCCTTTCCACCAGTGCCTTGAAACACAGGAGGCTAAGTGACAAGCTAAACAAACCCTCACTGCCTAAACAGGCTCTGCACCATCCCTACATATCACACTAGTATAGCACATGTATAATTAGCCTGTGCAGCTCGTAAGAGGTGGGAATCACCAGACTGAACAGTTACATCACCCCACGTATCATCACTTTCCTTCTTTTTTTAAACACATTCCTACAGTGTTAGACACAGTAACAGCTTGCCACCATCAATTTGCTAACGCTGCCACAGTAACTGGACCAATTAGGAACAAAACAGATAAGAATGGGGTCAGACAGAACATCATGTGACACAACAACCTGGCCCTTAATGTGACGTAGGGTATGCACTTGTGGTCAGCATACCAGACCCATTCAGGTCTAGTAGAACAAGTCAGAGAAAGCCATATAGACCTGTAACCCTAACCTATGATCTAATCACCCTATCCCCGTACTACAGACGAGCGATCATGAAGAGGTCACACATAGCTGTCTGTGTAATTTGGTATTTGTGCATGTGGTTTATTTTCATACCTTGAGCAGCTCCTTTGGGAAGTCCTGGCTGTCATTTAACCCCTCCAGATTGCTTATGAACTGCACACAGGACATCCTCTTCCCCACATTCTGAACAGGACAGACAGAAAGACAGGAAGCTTTGAAATACGTTCACTTTTGAAAATGCAACATACATCAGTCTTCGCTAGTTCTTAGCTTGCTTAACCTGAAAGGATGTGTGTGTCAGTTACGCACTTTGTCTCACTCTCATACTCACATGGCCATGAAGGTCTGTGTTCAGCAACATCAGAGCACAGGTCAAAGTGTGGACGCTGTCTGAAATGCACACACACAGAGGAAATCAGTTTGCACAGGGACAGAGTGCCATCTTGTGCCAGGTCCTCGTAATACATCCTGAGTGTTGCTGCGACAAGGCATCCCAGATGTGCTGAGACGGTCATGTACGTCAGCTTTGTTTGATTCCTAAAAACTGTTTATCTGTTCTGTATATTTTATATTTTATTTATATATTCTCTGCATGCTTAATTTTTGATCCTTGTTATCTGTCTATTTATATTTATACTTTTTATTCTATGACATCCAGTGTGGGCAGCAAAGTAAGAATTTCATTGTACAGGGAAACTAGTTTCCTTACTGTGCATATGACAATAAAGCTTTGAATCTTGAATCTTGAATCTGTATTTCAGATAAGAATGATTTTTGCATTGCTAAAAAAATATTGCATATTGCATTGTGTATATAAACTGTACAGACTCACAATCAGACCAACTCAACAGGGTACCTGGAGTTAATCAGCCAAATTAAGCTATAGAAAAAAGCAGCTATACAAAAGCCTGGGTCCAAATCCCCAATGAGCAAGCCAAGGGTGACACAGACATGGAAAAACCCCCCTTAAGAGCAAAAGAAGGACCAAGACTCAAAAAGGAGAACACGTCCTCCTTTGGTCGACTCCAGAAGCACAAAAGCAATATAAAAAGATAAGAATTTACAGTTATATCCAATATTGAATATAAAATACATGGTCCTATGAGGCTGGTGATGGAGGCTGTAAGTAGTTTGTCACAGTAAAAATCTACAATATCCATGACGGCTGCTAAAGCCAACAGGCTCATGTTCATATTTATACCAGGCTGAAGCAGGCTTCCTATTCACCAGCTACTTAATCAAATTTTCCGATCCACCTTGGTGGAATATAAAATCTGCAAAACAAGTTTGTAAACAGGAAGCTAGCCTGGCCAGCTTTAATGCACAGTTCTTAGTTGGATCAGCCTGTTTCACTCTGGACAGCTTCTCAAACCCTGAACAACATCAGCTCCGCTCAGCATTTAACACTGAGGAGACTGAAGAGAGGAGCACCCACCAGCATTAGCATCACAACTCCAAAAGCAGCCTGATGTGATTTTATTCGTATATTGAAGCTGATCATCATGAACTGGAAGTTTTATAGTGAGTAGCAACTTTAATTTACTGTGAGCTCATGTCGAGATCATCAGAAAACAATTTAAACTGCTGAATAAATGCATTCTTTGGTACCTTTAAATTGCCAGATCTTCTATGCCTTGTTAAAAGTTTCTATTTTTACTGAATGATGAATAGCTGCTGCTGCAGGTATGTGACCCTATTTAAAATGAATGGGTTTGTAAAGGAAAGGTGAAAGATGAAACATACCTACATTTTAAAATAGAATTTATTATGAACAACAATAACATATTTACACAACCTCCTCACCCCTGACATCTGGTCGTCCTATTCACACACACACACACACAAACACACAGACACACACACACACAGACACACACACAGACACTGAATGTATGATGCACCTTCATTGGGAATAGTGTTGGGGTTGCACTGCAGGTATCTTCTGGAGAAATGGGACAGCACTCGTTCCCTCTCCTGTGTCTCTCCCATGAGGGCAAACTCTCTCAGGAAGACTCTGAAGAAGAGACACTGATATCTACACAATTCGCATGACTACACAAAACACGCTTTGATATGACTTTACTTAAGGACAGGAACTCTTTAACAGGCTAGAACATACTTTACTGATATTTTGAGTTTTTTGAAACGCTGTAGTCATTCTGGGACAATAGATTAAACAACGGTATAAACAAATAATATAAATGATATATATAAATGTATATATTGATCCTGTTTATATATATAGTTATAGTTATATATCGTCGCTGTCCAATGAAAAGCAGGTATCTCCAAAACGGCAACTTTACAGGAGTGGCCAAAAACCTAGTGTAGTTTGAATGCAATTCAATAGAACCAGACTTTTTATCCAAGCGGTTTTGAGCAATTTCTGTTATTCCATTCTTCATCAGATTTTCACACAACATAACTGGTAAGTGCTGCGTTCCAATGATGCATAAAAGTCAAAATCAACAAAAATGGAGATACATGTTTTTCATTGGACAGTGACGATATGTTCATTAAAATATAGCTACTTTTAGTTCTGGTATAAGTCAGATATTTATACTGCACTGTACTGTTATGTAAGAATATCTGCCAACTCCATTTGCCAAAAAAATCCATGTCTTGCACTCTTTCACAAACTCCTATTCATAAATGAACAAAGGTTCCGACAAAAGTAGGGGTTGGAGCTCACTGCTGCTGCTGTTATTGTTTTTAATAGACAGTGTAAGTGTCCTTACCTCAGTGCCTGATCCAAAGTCAGTCCGGAGAAGTTGAAGTAACTCAGATATTCCTCTGCCACCATCTGGCTGAATTCATTACTGCACAGGACCAGTGGAAAACAAAAAGACAAACAAGATGAAATGTTCTGCACCCGCCAGTTTCTCTCCTCCTCCTCCTCCTCCTCTTTCTCTATCATTTCTTTCCTCTGCCGGTGAAGGAGAGTACTGATTGAAATCAGCAGATCCATAACAGAAAGATGCAGTATTGAGGTATTCTCACTTTTTGCTTAGGTGCCGTGCCACATCAGATCTCCTGAAGCCATCCAGGTTGTAAAGGCGTTTGGCCAGCCGCTTGGCAGCCTGTAAGTCAACCTTGTTGCCATTGGCGATGGGGTCATTACTACCCAGTGCCAAGTGCTCTTCCACCTCGGGGTCAGTCTGTGAGACCGGCCATGAAAGACGCTCCCTGTGGGAACAGACACAAAAAGACTCATGACTGTACAGGTCGACAACAATCCAGATTCATGCAGCCCTGCACTGTTCATTGTTTCAGTGAAATGAAAGAGGGAAACCTGAGGAAATGAGATGTGTAGATTTTCTGCATTTTACACAAGTGAGCTCACATTAGGCCATAGCTCTGTGTGTGTGTGTGTGTGTGTGTGTGTGTGTGTGCGTGCGTGTATGCGCGTGTGTGTGTGTAAACATAAAACCCCCTGGCATTAGTGGGGGGGTCCCATCTTGGTGGGCCTTTCCAGCGTTGGTGGGCTGCTAACTGAAACACCATAGCGACGCTGACTTAACAATTCATCTTCGGGAAATGCTCTTTTCTAGTTTGGTAAAGTGCTCTTGCACACATTATCAAAGATCTTACACGTCTCCCCACTTTTACATTCAGTTTTAGAAATGAGTAACAATTAACTTCTTGGGAACCTTGGCAGGTTTTTAGATTTGCAGATATGCTGCGGCACATGCTGCCATTTTTCAGAGGTATCCCAGGCCTAGTTACGGTAGCTAGGCTATGAAGGTCCACTCTGCAGTAGCGTTGCCCTGAGGTAGATCAGTGCTTCATTTATAGATAGTCAGGAATACCAAACACAAAAGCTTACTGTTTGATGGGCAAACCAGCTAAACAGTGACCTTTACCTCTATTTGTACTTGAGCATTCACATTATATTTAAAAACAATATGTCAAAATAACTGACATTTTGGGGCATTCACAGAGGTACAAGAGATACCCTTCAGGACCCCCTGTTTTTCACACCTTAAATAGTAAATATAGTCTGTATAAATGCACTCTAATAAAATCATACCTGATATCAGATACCCTGGTATTAATGGAATGATTAATGTGGGTCTTTTACTGACAGGAAGTGTTTGGGAGGCCATATATACAGATCTAGAAATAAGAGACCACTCCAGTTTCTTTCTAAATCAGCATCTGTGCACAGATAGCAGGTTCTTAGTAGGGAACAGAGGGTTGGGTTTTAGCTTTACTGGCAGATACAGTGAGCATCTGGTTCATACAGGACAACACAGCTACAGACTGGTAGAGGGCAAAAACCACTCTCTACTGACCGTGATGAGCACCACCTCACACAGAAAGACTGGCAAGCAGGGCTGTAGGGAAATGCACAGCGAGCATGGTTCAGAATAGACTTCTGGAGGTGTCGTTAGCCATTTTCTAAATAAACAGATCTACAATACAATATTGATATTGAATATGGGAGACATGTTTCCAGTGGTGTATAGAACAAAACAAAGCTGCTCACCGCTCCCCTAAATTTTTCCAGAGCTGTATATAAACACACACACGCACGCACACATGCACCGGGTGATAGAATATATTATAAAGGAATTACAGCAATTACAGAATATAATACGATACAGCATATCTGTTGATATTACTTTATATAAACTTAAAATCAAGTTTCTATAAATGACAAGTATATACATTTTCTCACTTCAGTTTAAGACATTACAAAGTATTAAAAAAATCCTATAAAGGTTATTATTCCATTCCAGAGAAATGAAATCCTATAATGGTTCAGCATGTGTTTATGCACATACATGCTAAAACTTTATCGTCTTTAGCAGTGACAGTATTACATGCTATAAACAGTACTCATAACGCATTATGTTACCACCTCATAACGCATAATAAACATGCCTATAAAGTATCATAAAGTGCCCCCTCTTCCTCTCTGAGTAAAACTCAGGGTTTCATTCTTGACCCTACTGTCTCATTTAACACCCACATCACCCACATCACCAGTGACCATTTCTCTCCCAGTCTGCTGCTGTATATGTTTTCATCTTTATTCTTTTATACTACGGTAATTCTCTCCTTGCAGACAACAGCTCTTCCTCCCTTCACAAACTTTAGATGGTCCAGAACTCATCTTCTTTCTCAGATCCAACATTCACAACTTCGGCTAATTGAGCATTTTCGAGATTTGCTCCATATCTCAGGAACTCTCATCATTTGCAGATCTGGCAGTATAATTCTCTTTCCTCATTTAAATCAATCCTCAAGAACCCTTTATTCTCTCTAGCCCACAACTCACCAGCATCTTTCATAATTTTCAAGTATCATGAATTATTATTAATTAATTAATTAATTAATTTACATTTTTATCATCCTATGTGTTTATACAGTGTGGAAATTGGGACTAAATCCACTTGAGTTAGCATTACAGATAACATAGTGTTACATTTACACTGTACTGTATTTATTTGTATGATGTTACAAATACAGCATTCAATAAAATAACGTAGTCATTGAAGTTAAGTAGTCCAGCATTATCTAGAGCCATTCGGTACTGGTTTAACATATTGAATATGATCTGTCTGTCCTGATAATATATTTTTATAGGATTATTTTCTGCTACTGATAATATTCCAAAGCGATTCTGCACCCCTAATAGAAACATTTTCCTCACCTGTTTTATTCAGGGTAATAAAACAGTTAACGTCAGCTTCAGAAAACAGCTGCAGATCGATAGGAGTTTGTTTCACGTACCATCAGGAGTAAGAGCTTGTAGTGTAATCATGACCAGTTTGATATCTAAACAAACTCTACCACAAGACTACTCCCTTCCTCCCAATCAGACTGCTGACAGACTGGCCAGAACACAGCGCACAGCACTACTAATTTATAGATGATGTTAATAGAAAATGATTTGCATCAAACAGTCATACAGAGTTCATTAGCACAGTAAGAGAGGTGTATAAGAGGTGCCTAATGAGGTACGGTCAGTAGCAGTGACCATAACAATTCACAAATCGATTTTAAAAGCCGAGTTAAAAGCTGAAAGAATTTGAGCTCAACCTGCAACATCTTATAGCAAATCCTTTACGACTGCATTTCAGCCTTTACACCAACAAACACGCAGAGTAAAAAGTAGATAAAATAATCAAACATAATCTCTTTACCTTAACAACACCATCGTGCCTCAGTGTTCTCACTCCACAACTTCCCCAAACTCTTCCTGCCCTTCAACTTGTGCAATCTGAAGCCATCAAAATACAAAGGGGACCAAAAGCCATAGAAATACAGCAACCATCCTTATGATCTGACTGGCTGTTTCCAAAGGCTCCTGTATTTACCTCCTTTCTAACTACACGGTCTTCCGTGAAGGCAAGGGGAGGAGAGTGTAGAGAAGGGAGAAGGGGTGGGCAGTTTGTTTATTCTTGAAACAATGGCTTTGTGATCCTCTCTTCGAAGCGGACAAAGGAGGAGGAAAAATACAGGACAGAGCATTCTCTGCCATGGCTTTTAGGGTGTGGAGGGCTTTCTGTGAAAAAGCTCTAACAGACACTCCTCAGCTTACAAGCAACTGGAAGATCTGGAATAGACTGACTGGCTGACAGACTCACTATGTGCTCAGTGTACGTCATACTTCACACACCCAGAACGTGTAGATGCAAAATTGTTAAACAAGCCAGACAGAAACTTGTCCCATTGTCCTGCACAGCATAGGAGGTAGAATTAACTATCATGGAATGCTATACATTGGACACAAAATGTATTTTAGATATATATCAGAATAACCTTAATTGGTCATTGGTAATTGCCTTAATTCTTTCAAAAATGAATTCTTAAAAAATATGGTTCCTCCTGGGTGTTTAATTTAACTTCACTCGAGATGCTGCACAACATTTGTGTTCATTTTACAACCATCTAAGTCCATTCACCCATCTGCCATGTCTAAACCTTTTACAGCTTCCTGCATATTATGTGAAGCCTGTTTAGAACCAGCTTTGTAATATCATTCATTCCATAGTGTATCTGCAATGAAACTGGTTATCCTGTTTCTCACTGAGTAATTATTTTGTATTGAATAACATTACCAACACTAACGGGGCTGTGATTCAGCTGAGGAGAATGAAGTCCAGTCAGCATGCTTTGGATCCAGTAAGAAAACAAATGGCCTACGTTCCCCCTGTTGAACCAAAGCCTCCTCAGCAAACACATTTTACACTCACTCAGGAGGACTCCACACACCCTGACTCACTGCTGGTCAAAGTGAAAGCAGGTCTACAGAGTTCCCATAGAAAGTCAGTAAAAACAAGACCATCAGAAGAGCAACTGGTTTACAGAGTAGGCTAAGGGGACTGAAAGCTGGAATCCTGAAGAGGTCCTAGCTGTCTGTTACTGCTCTCTAGATGAAAAGGATCAACTCTAACGTCCCTCCACAGTGCTGGTGTTACAGCTGAAGGAGTTCAGTTGGGTTCAAATATGAAAAGGGTTGCCAGTGACAGACCATTTGATTCTTTCATGCCTCAGACACATACATAGAAGCTTAGTTCAGCCCCAAGTCAGCAGCAGGGGCTTTTCCGAGACGAGCACTTATCACACACACACACACACACACACACAGAGACACACAGAGACACACAGAGACACACAGAGACACACAGAGACACACAGAGACACACTTCAAGAATAAAAAAGTATATAGGTCATACCTAAGGTTAGAAACAGGGACCTTCCCAACTAATAACGACACACACATGCGCACACACACACACGCCAATTACCGTATACACTTACTGAACTCTTTATTGGGTACATCTTGTATTTACACTAATTGTCCAGTTTATCACATTGTAGTTCTTCAGTTACAGACTGTAGTCCATCTGTTTCTATGTACAGTTCCAATACAATTTTCCCCTGTTTTTCAAATGGTCAGGACCCCACAGGACCCCCACAGAGCAGGTATTATGTGGGTGGTGGATCATTCTCACCACTGCAGTAACACTGACATGGTGGTGGTGGTGGTGGTGGTGGTGGTATGTTAGTGTTTGTTGTGCTGGTGTGAGTGGATCAGACACATCAGTGCTGCTAGAGTTCCTAAACACTTCAGTGTCACTGCTGGACTGAGGATAGTCCACCAACCAAACTATGCCACCAACAGAGTCCTGTGGGCAGAGTCCTGTGACTGATGCAGGACTACAGGGTGACCAACACAAACTGTGCAGCAGCAGATAAGCATAATACCTGCTCTGTGGTGAGTGAGTGTATTCGTCACTTCAGAAATATAAGTCTGTGTTTAAGGTAGTAGACTGCAACATGGGGCACAGGCACACAAAACAGCAAATCTGATTTGAAGGGTTCACCTGTGCAGCCTTGTAGCCTCAGAGACCTCAAGAGCAAACTCTGAGCCGTCAAGATCAGAGACTAGTTTAAGAAGCAAAGTCATATTTATGAAGAGCAATACTTAAAACCTTTGTTGCAAACTGGTGCTACTCATTTTAGCATTGAGCAACATGTCAATGTATAGAATACAAAGGTTGTGATGTAAACATAATGTAAAACTCAAACTTCATGTAAGTTTTCTGTGAGTTTAATGTTTACAAAGTTGTTTACTACCTGTAGAGTTTCCTGACATCTGATTACTCAAGTGCATTTAAACACATTGTTAGGGTTACTAATAAAATCCGATTTCTGCAGTCATTTCAACAACTCTCAACAACTCTGTTACTGTCCAAATATTCATGGACATAAACATACTTGTATATGTACCATTAAAACAGTTATTTTAAAAAAGTGATTGATGACTGCAGGGCCAAGCCATCATTAGCAAACACCACACACCCTCCAGTAAACTGATCTGCTTCCCAGAACTCAGAGTTCCTACTCACCGGTAAATTGCTGGCAGGGGGGTGTACAGGTAATGATCATCCAAAGTGCCGCCACCCCAGCAGAGCACCCAGTGAGCCATGTCATTAAAGCCCTGACTCCACACAGCCTCCGTGTGGCAAGGTGAGATGCCCCAGCCAATCTGCATGAAACTCCAAGACCCTCATCAGCTCTACAAAGATTGTACAGGCCCAATTCCTATAGATCAGCATTTGTCTAAGAGCGTATTCTAAAGTTTATACTGTTGACATCCTTCCAAACGGAAAGTCCGATGTCCTCTTGCTGCTCCTGTCCAGCCTGGTTATTCCCCCTGCTTCTTAGCTAATCTTGATCTGCTATCTAACCCTCACTGCAAACTTCCACGATTTCTTTCGCTGGACGCATCCTCATAGCAAGGCATCTACAGCTCATCTGACTACCCTTTGTCAATATGCCTGTCTCTCCCTATGTCTGTCTTTTTCTCCTACTTTATCTCTCTGCCCGGCAGCTGCTTTCTGCCATTTGCTTGCCTGTGTGTGTGCATGGGTGTGTGTTCCTCCGTGCAAATACCCCCTCGCCAGCTGGGTTATTTTCCGCCACTAGATATGGTATGTATTTCCTTTCTTCACTATGCAACAGCTCACCCCCTTTTCCCTCCTTCTTTTCCTCTCTTTGTTATAGCTCTGTGTCCCTCCCTCCACTTAGAGCCGTCCCACTCGCTTTCTTTATCAACCTCGATTTCTGAATAATCAGCCTCTTATCACATGCTAATCACAAACGAGGGTGAAAAGACATCAGAAAAGGAGCACAGTTATTTGGACGACAGCACTAAAACAAGAGCAAGGCCATCTTGCAAAACACAGTTAAAGATAATTCGGCCAGCATGATACAAACATAAATTACATGATAGCGTATCTGCAGCTTTGGTGCATGGACCCCTCGTCAAGACAATAAACGGGGCTTTTATCTGTTAGTGTGTGTTTGTCCACTCACTTCCTAAACTCAAACCAGACCAGTATTTAAAGTTACCACCCATATACTGTTTCACTTTCATTAAAAAGGCACACATTCCGTATACAAACTGTATTGACTGTATTTGAAGCCAAGTTAGAAAACTTCACCAATATCATATACTTCATATATTGCCATATGAAAAATATTTTTTCTTAAACAGCTCTATTATTAATTTGTTTGTGTAGGGGACAGAGTCTACAAAGAAAAGAAAAAGGAAAAAAGTAAGAAAATAAATAAATAAATAAATAATAAGTATTTTTAAAATAATATTTGCACATAATATACAAGTCATCCTTTCTTGAAGTCCAATGCTACGCAGTTGGTTTCATCACAAGCACAACAGGAGAGCGCTGTGACTACTATTTTCTGTGTCTAAGAACCTTTAAACTGGAGTTAACTGTTATATCTGACAGGCTTTCCTTTTAAATTAGTTATGGAAAATTATAACTGCAATTTGCATCAAGCAATAAATGTCACTATGGGCATACGCACAATGTGGTGGCGATGCTAAGATGATATTTGGTACAGCCCTAGCACGATATTAATAAGATACATTTAAATAATACCATGAATGAATGAGTGCTTATTTATCACTGCCTAAATGTTTTAATTAATTAATTAATTCATTAGATTGATTAATTATTGCACAGTGTTGTGTGTGATCTAGATGAAAATGAACGATGGCCAGAAAAAGAGACAGAGTCCAACACTCCCTCTATTTAAAACCCTCAGATCACATGTTCCTGGAAGCTAATCTCCTATCGCCATGGAGACCAAGCATGCCTGGCAATGCTCCAGGTCCAACCGGGCCGCCTGACAGGAAAAGGAATGCTTATGGAGAGTCCAGGTGTCAAAGCAGACGGGGTCGGCTTTCAGCTTCTATCTGAAATCCCGGCCAGTCTAAACAGCCTCTTACACACAGCAAGACAGCATGTGGACCGAGTAAGACAGGTCAAGTTCGGTCCCTGCAGATCTCCTGCTACGCACTGACCACAGAACCCACTACGGCCACTCTGTATTCATCTCTCACACTGGGCAGGAAGAGGAGTGGCTGAGAACGTAAAGACTCTGTTCCGCAACTGCCCTACAGCATCCCAAGCCGTGACCCCCGGAAGGGTCTTCGACAGAAATTCCCATGGAGAGCTTTCATGAGCTTTTTTTGGAGCTGAATCATTTTTAGTTTGGCCTGCTGAAATCCCACTGCGTCTGCACTGGACTGTGAGAACAAATGTAATATTTCTGTTTATTAAATGTACAAACAGTATAAATGTGCGCTCAGAGAAAGAAAAAAGCTTTCCTTAAATCTGTTCTGCGGGTTTCATGAGCCACATTCACAACAAGTCATGATAATAAGCATATTTTAATAGTTTCATAGTCTATAGTACATAATGAAAATTAACATTGTAGGGGACACTGTAGAAGTTACAGAACTATATACCCTAAACATATATGAGATATGTAGCATGATAGGATAAATATATTATGTTATATTATTCAACAAGGCAAATGTTGAACGAAAACAACTTTTGCTTTTTTGCTCCACCATCTCACAGCAAAATGAAACTTCATGAAAAAACTTCTGCTGTTTAGTGTGTGTGTTTATCCTGCTACTGCAGTATGTAGCCTTTTTTTGCTCCACCATCTAGTTCATTAAAACTGAATAATCAGTCTAAATGTTTAAAAAGCTAGATCATGACATTATTTTATGTAGCTATCTGATGATTGATATGCATAGATGATGCACTGGGTTCAGTCAGGCATGTCAACAGTGCAGACCAGCAGAGTATAGATACATTTACCCGGTTCATTAAAATCATGAATAATATAATTAGTTAGCTGGAGAACTACAGCACTCAGCTAGATTTAAGGCATGTAAAAAAAATCTGGTGAGTTAAAATCATTTAGTCCTTACACTTTAGTATTGTTTTTATGATGATTGATATGCATAAATCTACATTATGCACTGGGATTCAGTCAGGCATGTGTCAACAGTGCAACATAAATATTACCTTACACTTCATTAGAGCTTCTTTATTTCAGTTTTGACAGATTGTTTATAGCCAGCCGTTGGTTCATAAAAAGCACGGATCATTTGCCAAAATGGCTATTTAAATATAATTCAGTTATATTGAGAACACAGCACTCAGGTGTACATTTAAGCTGTCAAAATGTAAAAAATCTGCATGGTGCTCCCAAAAGCTCTACAGCTGGAGTCCTTACACTTTAGTATTGTTTTTATAATAGATTTTTGATTTAAATGTTTTAAAATCTAGATTATACACATGGGGGGGATGATAAGGAATCCCTACACCACCTGTCAGCATGTTCATAAACATAAATATTACCTTACACATTTTTATAAGACCATTATCAGCTTCTTTACTTCAGTTTTGACACTTTGAGACTGTGACATTGCAATGCAAAACTGTGACAATGTGATACGCGGAGGTGTGACGATGCATATTAGAGAATGGACATTCTTTATTTTATGGCATCTAATGCAAAAGCATTGTTCAAACCAGCATTTGTAAATCAACACCTTGCTCCAGCGCTCCTGCTGCCTCTACTCTCTAGTGTCATTAGTAAGTTATGCAACAACATCATTAGATTCATCAGTTTTCTTCATTCAAATTTTGTTCATCAAATCGAATCTGTATCTTTACTATGGTAGCACTTTACAGACGGGTAATAAGTTGGTAATTTTACCAATTTTACCAATACCATACGATAATTGCTCACTCATTATACATAAGGAACTATAAAATAAGCTGGTAATTTTGAAGTGCATAATGGCCTTGTTTACACCCATTACAATATCTAAATTTATTATTTAGTAACCACTAGGAAGTATTTAATTAATGATTAAAGACAATTTGCTATGGTCAAATTTCCATCATTACCCACTTATTACCGATCTGTAAAGTTAAGTGTTACTGTTACTCCCTTACTCATTTAGCTAGGCGTCATAGCCAAGCTATAAAGTACTGTAAACAGCTTATTGCCAAATTTAGGAACCAGAATAAAAGATAGATTTGAACTTGTGGCGCCAGATTCATCAGCCACTCTGAAAATATCATTTTCTGGAAGGTATCTTTTACTCTTTTTACAAATACAGACTCTGTGATGCTTGTTTGTATTTCAACACAACAACAATAATCAGCACTAAATTCACTAATTAACTGTTTGTTTATAACTCAGTTTAGACAGAGCCTAGGGAATGTTACTTTACATCATTCTACACCATGTTATGATAACCATAAACACTTCCTCATCAGCAATCATAAACCTATAAGGCTAGTTTGGGACAACATGAGACAAATGTACAAATAGTGCACAACTCATTACTCATTGGGCAGATTTATCACAAAGGAAGCCACACTCCATCCAGCCTTCAGGCTTTATATCCTTTACACTGCTGTACGTGTATTACTAACTGCATGCTTGTCACATGTTATAAAAATAGAATAACCCAAAGACAACCACACTGATCATGTGCTGCTTTAAACTGAAGATACATTAAACATGCAACCATGCCTCTCCAGAGGCCTCTGCTGGACAACTTAGTATTGCATGAGTATCACTACTTGTAGCCACAGTCATCACTTTCTAATGAAGTCATATCCCATAGTGTAATATAACGCAATGTGGTATCACCAAAAGGAGGAGTTCAAATCTACCATTAAAGCAGCAGGTCCTGCTACTGGTGGCCAGTATGTCATTTCTTCAGGTTATTATAATACTGTTTTCACAATAGCATTACTTCCCAGAATTAACTGCAGCAAGCGAGTGTGCGCAGATGATATCAGTCTTCACAAATCATGATAAACAAGAAAATTACAGAGGCCATAAGAGCCATCAGCCCTCAAACATCTGTCCCCATGCTACATGGGTGCGGAGTCCAGCTGTGACGCCTCTACTTTGAATGCTTCTTGTGGGATAAAGTAAATGCATATCAAAACCACGAAATGTAAGACAGAAGAGTCTAAACAGATTGGATCTGACTGGAAAGCCACATTTCCTCCAACTGTAAAATACTGGCATACCCCAGCACAATAATTTAAAGCTCTAAACTGCTCACATTGACTGACGGAGTACTGATAGAGGGCACCAGGGATCGGTGTGTATATGAAGTAAACAACCAGCAACAGCAGTAAATACATACTATGCAAGAACCTAGTTTTGTTTAGACTTTTTTTCTTACAACAACTACAAAGTAAAATATTAAATAATTAAATGAAATTTACCAGTGAAATCATCTTGAATGTAAGTCTAAATATGTGATATTTGATATAGTTAGTAGAAGTGCTATAATAGAAATTTAACTTATTCCTATATGTTTTTACAGTCTTTACATAAAATCTCAATACATGGAATAATGAATAAATAATGCTTTGCAAAACATGACCACATGTCCAATCTGATGTATAACCAGCAGTGCCAGTGTGCTAGTGGCATTATAGTGTAATATCTGCAAACAATGATTTCAAGATTTAATGAATCAGTCTTACATGGATGTTGGGAACATATCAAATTTAGAGTGTACAGTTTTTAAATGAGACCCCTGGGTCACACCAAAACAGCAACAACAATTGTGCCGAAATGTAAACTGTCATAATCAATCATGTACCTCCCAAAAGAATCATGATCAAATTGAATTTGAAGTGAAAGGTCAGAGACTTATACCTCTACTTGTGAACTGTGCTACAAACGGCCACTGACCTTACTGCCGTGTCCTTGTCCGACCCCGGTAGAATGGGACCACTGCTTCTTGACTCGTTCTCCTTCTCAGATGTGCTGTTCTGACCTGGCCCATGAGGCGCCTCAGAAGCACTAGGCCCTGAAAGGCTGGGGGCTTCAGGTCGGGCCAGAGGAGCAAAGCTCAGTTCAATGATCTGCTGAGCACTCTCACAGATCTGACTCTGAATCTCAGGGGTCAGGGTCGGAAGGTCAAAGGTGAAGACATGCGGGCCACTGGGGGTTATGTCCACACTGTCTAGGCTGCTGTAGGAGGTGCCCTTGGCCCGGTGCGACTCCATAATGCTCTCAAAGTGACGACTGAAGGAGTCCAAGCCATCTATGGAGGTCCTGTGAGGACTACCCACAGGGATGGGCGACTTCAGAGCAGTGTGGCTATCTGACTGGACGTTTGGGGAACTACAGGAATAAAAAGAGCATTTAGCAGGTTATTATTACAGTCACACCTTCCAGTCACAATCAGGGAAATGCTTGCATTTTGGGACTGACTAAGATTTAAGACTAAGTCCAGGCCTTTAATTTTAAACAGTGAGACCAGAGCATCAACTTCATGGTTGAGACTTTCCACTGGCCAGAATTCCAGTTGTTGTGGTTGTGATGTCACAGCACATACACCCACCAGCCATAACATTAAAACCACCTTTTTGCATCTACACTGATGCACACATTTCATTATATGTTCACTATATGTTATTCCCCTTTTACCCTGTTCTTTTTTAGTCAGGACACCCACAGGACCACCACAGAGTAGGTATTATGTAGGTGGTGGTTCATTCTCAGTACTGCTGAGACACTGACGTGGTGAAGGTGTGTTAGTGTGTCTTGTGCTGGTGTTAATGGACCAGACACAGCAGTGCTGTTGAAGTGTGCTTCATGTCCACTCAGTATTTATACACTCCAGCAGCACTGCTGCCTCTGATCCACTCACACCAGCACAACACACACTAATACACAAACACCAGTTCAGTGTCTCTGCAGTGCTGAGAATAATCTACCACCCACATAATACATGCTCTGTGGTGGCCGTGTGGGAGTCATGACCATTGAAAAAAAGGTGATGGGGGGGCTAACAATGTATGCAGAGAAACAGATGAACTACGGTGGGTAATTGTAGAACTACACGGTGCACCTATGTGGTAAGTGGAGCTGATAAAATGGATAGAGTGTGGATTCACTGAGGTGCTTTTAGTGTTATGGCTGATCTGTGTAGTTGGTTGCTTCGGATAAGTCTATCAAGCTCTGATTGTAGGTTATTATGTTCCCAGCTTAAGTGAAAATTATTAATAAATTGCATTATTAATAAAATTGCTTTTGGAACTTTAAAAATTGTGATTTTGACGTAAAATTGTTTAACCTGTTGCACAAAAATATCATAGCCAGTAATGCCTGCAATAAAACTGATTCTCCTGAGGATTCTCCTGCAGAGTTTACTGCACCTCTAATCATATCCACCTGGTTCTCACATTCAGATGTTTCTAAAACAGGTGAGAAGGCCTAAGTCAGAGTAAAGATACATCGCTAGAAAACAATGGAATATTTTGGGAAAATTTCTTTGGTTAAAGAAGGACTCAGTAAAGTGTCTAGTAATAGCAAACGCATTCCTATAAGCTGTATAGTAAACAACTTCATCAAAGACTTACTCAAAACGGTATCTGTATCTTTAAGAGGCCAGCTAAATGCTGCCTTCTGAAAGCATTGGAAAAATTTTTAATTCAGCTTTGGTCCATAAACATGCAAGAAACTCACTTAAATATAGGGTGGTATGATTAATAAGTATTCATATCAATATTACAATTTGAAATGAATGAAATCACAAAGTGCAGCACTTTTACTGACGGCTTACATTTTTAAACTGATTATGAATAATGTAAGTAAAAGTAATTGAGTAATTATGAGAAATTATGAACTGGTAATATTGCACACTTAAATCAGCATTCAAGCGTCAGGTCTGAAATACAATAGATGTGCTCATCTAAACTGAAATAAATAAATAAAAATAATCACAATAAAATTGTAAGATTGGTCAGAGTAAAGGAAACTGCAAAAATCTCCAAAAATTCTAAAACTTTTATAAAAATTCAAAAATTTTAAACTCCAAATCAGTTCTACATTTTTTCATACTTCTGGTCTGTTGGGTGATATGCATGGGTTTTAAGTGGCCCTGCTCTTACCCTTTAAGTAAGCGGCTGAACACCTCATCCCCTTCTTGCGAAGCGTGCTGCCTCTTCCTGTCACACTGCATCCTGACACTGGCCCAACTCACCACCTCTTCATCCTGCAACTGCTCATCCTCTTCCCCATTTGTCTGTGGGCACAGTGCCTCCTCCATAGGGCTGCAGCTACTGGTGCCAGAGGTGCCCAGCACACTGCGGTCACTACTGAACGCTGAGTCTACTTCCTCCTCCTCAGCCAGTATGACCTCATCAATGTCAGTCTCTCTGTAGCAGCGCAGTGGCACAGCATCCAGGTCTGTTTCTGAGTATTTGATGGTACGTCTGATGATGCCAGTCTTAGGAGATGAGCCTGAGAAAGGAGAAGTGTTGACCAGTTCCACATCCACCTGCTGAACATCATGGCTGGAGGCCTTCTGGGACTCAGGTGTTGGCCTGTGTCTGGAATGAGCTGTCATAGACTTCAGAGGCAGCGAGGATGAAGCCGGTGTAAGAGAATCGCTCGAGTAGCCACTAGAGGGCGCAGTGGAGGACACTGTTGCTTGCTTAGAACCTGGAGGTGTGGAAAGTATGGCATTATTAATGCAATAGTTTGGTCAAAATTTAAATGTATTGTATTATGTGCAACATTACATGCATGACTAATTCACCACATAATTCACCACATTTTGTACATAATTATAGCCGACCTTTTGCCATACACCCTTAAAAGAAATATCTCTGCAATGGCTCTTCAGTAAAGACTGAACATCATCAGCTCTCATAGAAACATTTGATTGCTTTTTGAATGATTTAGTGGGTCTCCTATGTAATAGAAAAAAATTGCACATGGTTAAAAAATAGGTCTGTACCTATAGAACAACGAAAGGGATGTTCTGATGCTGAGACAAGTTCTAGAATGTTAATAGAACCCTTCAGTTCTACTCAGTGTGAGAAGCTGAATAGAAAAGAACATTTTACAGAGACTCTGTTTTTGTTAAACTACTTTAGCCACCAAACCCGTCTTGGCAACATGTCTTTAGCATCCTAAAACAACCATGAAGTCAGTCATTCATTGTTCAGTTTAAAAATAATCTATATTTAAACAGGACATTAGCACACAAACCTAAAATCTAAAATATTTTTGTCAGTATATATTGTGTTCATTCTTTGCCTTTATTACAGCTTCCGTTCCGTTTTGCTTTTGCAAAGAAATCTGCAGCGGTATGTTTATATGTGATTTTCTTCCTTTTAGGTTAATTTATATTTTATACACTAAGAAGTCTGTTCACAGTGGAAGGATGGACAGAAACACCTGTGGAACTTTTTACATCTGAACTTGTTTAGACTTCCCTCTTCCTTTCACAAAACAGATCTTCAGTAAGAAAGATATCTTATTTCTAATCTTCTCATTAAAATGACTATATATATATACATATATATACAGTGAGGAAAATAAGTATTTGAACACCCTGCAACTTTGCAAGTTCTCCCACTTAGAAATCATGGAAGGGTCTGAAATTTAAATTTTAGGTGCATGTCCACTGTGAGAAACATAATCTAAAATTACAATGTATGATTTTTTAATAATTTATTTGTGTGTTACTGCTGCAAATAAGTATTTAAACACCTGTGAAAATCAATGTTAATATTTGGTACAGTAGCCTTTGTTTGCAATTACAGAAGTCCTGTAGTTTTTCACCAGGTTTGCACACACTGCAGCAGGGCCCATTCCTCCACACAGATCTCCTCCAGATCAGCCAGGCTTCTGGGCTGTCGCTGAGAAACAGAGTTTGAGCTCCCTCCAAAGATTTTTTTTCTTTTCTTCAGTTCACTGACCAGCTCCTCCCGTGTAGTTCTGGGCTGATTCCTCACCTTTCTTAGGATCATTGATACGCCACGAGGTGAGCTCTTGTGTGAAGCCCCAGCCCGAGGGAGATTGACAGTCATGTTTAGCTTCTTCCATTTTCGAATAATTGCTCCAACAGTTGATCTTTTTTCACCAAGCCCTTTCCAGCCTTGTGGGGGTCAACAATTTTGTCTCTAGTGTCTTTGGACAGCTCTTTGGTCTTAGCCATGTTGGTCGTTGGAGTCTTACTGATAGTGTGGGGTGGACAGGTGTCTTTATGCAGCTTTATGTCTTTAATGACCTCAAACAGGTGCTTCTAATTTAGAATAATAAGTGGAGTGGAGGTGGGGTTTTTAGAGGCGGACTAACAGGTCTTTGAGGGCCAGAATTTTTGCTGATTGGCAGGTGTTCAAATACTTATTTGCAGCAGCAACACACAAATAAATTATTAATAAATCATACATAGTGATTTCTGGATATATTTTTTAGATTATGTCTCTCACAGTGGACATGCACCCAAGATGAAAATTTCAGACCCTGCTGTGATTTCTAAGTGGGAGAACTTGCAAAGTCGCAGGGTTCAAATACTTATTTTCCTCACTGTATATACACATATATATATATATATATATATATATATATATATATATATATATATATATATATATATATATATATATATATATATATATATACACACACACACACACACACACACACACACACACATACATACATATATACATATATATATATATATATATATATACACACATACACACACACACACACACATACATACATATATACATATACACACACATATATATACATATATATATACATATATATACACATATATATACACATTATATATATACACATTATATATATATATATATATATATATATATATATATATATATATATATATATATATATATATACACATATATATACATATATATTTATATATACATATATATATATATATTTATATATACATATATACATATATATACATATATATATACATACATATATATACATACATATATATACATATATATATATATACATATATATATATATATATATATATATATATACACACATATATATATACACACATACATATATATATATATTATTAGATACATAAATATACATACATTATTTACTAAATTTGACCTGGCTTTCAAATGTTTTCAACTGATTTAAATGTAAATATGTAAATATAGTAAAGTCTGAGAATGGAGTCTGAGCTTGTGTGACAAGTATTAAATGCATCACTGTCTCTTACTTAGTTCAATATCTCTGACATCAGTGTTTACACAACACTGAACAGCAAAAAAACAAGACAGTGACTCACTGAACATACAAATAATCTAATCTGCACCGTAAATAGCTTAGATATATTTACAACCAGCTCAGCAGTAGACAAGAAAGTAAACTGTCACCTTATTAGGAGTCAATGCAATTATGTGGCGGGAATAAATGCTCGATAAACAAGGGGCGGAAAAAGTGAGCCAAGTTTAACAATGTTTATCGTGACAGACATCCTGTGACAGACATCCTGATGTCATGCCACAGTGGCTCAGCCCCTTCAGATAATTGGATTACATGGTCATTGTGGGGCTTAAAGCTTGTTTTCAAGAAGAGGCAGATGAAAGGGAGAGATAACTACAAGCGAAAGAGGGAGAGAGTCTTTTGCGAGTTGTCTTAATCCTGGCAGAGTACTCATGAGTGGTCTGGGTGGTCCTTGTAGATGTTCTCACCTTTTTCTTCATGGTGGCCTTCTGAAGGCTTCCCAAACAGGAACTCCCATTTGGCACGAGCAATTTTTTGAGAGTGCAAGGATGGGCCTAACAGCGATGATCCACCATCCAACTAGAACACACAATTCAATTAGAAAGTAGCACTGGCAGCAAATTTCATTCTACAAGCCAGATAGTTAAACATTATGCTTGTTCAGGAACAGATACACCATGTGTCCAGAGAGGAAACCTGCTCATTCCATGTTTCTTCTGAGATCAAGGGAATCAATGGGGTGTCCCCTTCTTTGTTTCACTAACAGCCTCTCCTACTCTGGGAAGGTTTAACACTAGATGCTGACACACTGTTGTGAGTGAGTATCTTACTACATTCAGCCACAAGAGCATTCTCACAGTGGGCAATATGCAATATTTATCACATATTTATTTTATTTATCCAATGCTCATTACATCACAATATGGATATGATGGATATGATGATATGCTGAGCATTAAAAATGTAAAGTTCATTGAGCAACTGCAGTGCTGATACAAAGAGCATAATCAGTCCTGCATAACAGAAGATTTTGAAATGATGAATGAAAATGCTAATATTAACAGCTTTTGATGGTTTTTATCTGTTGGTGCTCTTTCTGTTGCACCTAATCAAACTTATAAAAAAAAAAAAAAAAAAAAAAAAAAAAAACAATATTGTGATACATACAGCTCTTGAAAAAATGTATGAGAGCACCTCCAATGATCAGTTTCTCTAGCTTTACAGTTTCTGGGTTTGACCAAAATGAGCAGTAATGTTTTATTCTATACACCACTGAAAACATGTCTCCCACATTCCAGACCAAATATTGTATTTTAGATCCATTAATGTAGAAAATGACTAATGATGCCTCCAGAACAATGCTCGCTGTGCATTTCACCCCAGCCACCACTCTGAAGTCTTTATGTAGGTCACTTGAGGTCATTTTACAGCGGTGACATTCGAACAAGGTGGCACTCATCTCGGTCAGTAGAGAGTGGTTTTCACCCTCTGCCAGTCTGTAGCTGTGTTGTGTGTTTGCTGCTTGACCTTGTTCTTATTAACCAGATATTCACTGTACCTGCCAGTAAAGCTAGAACCCAACCTTCTGTTCCTCAGTAAGAGCCTGCTGAACATGTGGAGATGCTGAGTTAGGAAGAAACTGGAGTGGTCTCTTATTTACTTCCAGAGCTGTATTGTAAAAGTGTGTGGACTTATCATCATGTTAAATGTGGGCCACATCTCCCGTCTATAGTTCAGCACGTGTGATACTTTTCTAAACATCAAATGTTTTTACATTTGTAGCATTTGAAAGTGCTTGCAAATTATAACATACCTAAATGATGGCATTAATCAATATGCTTATTGTACATGTAAATATTCTGCGAAGTTATGAAGCCTGAAGTACACACCAGAGGGAGAATCTCTCTCTCATACTTTACTCTGCTGCCTAAAGCGCCTCATTGGAATTCCAGCCCTTTTCTCTGTTACAAGGTGACATCATCTTATAACATCTTCACACAGCACATAGCAATTACTGGAGGCTGGGAGGAGTTTGTTCAATTTTGTAGCCATGAGGAGCAGAAACTGTGTTGTGAGGGAAAATCTGTATGCTCTGCCAAAAGGTCGAACCACAAAATAATCTGTGGTTGAAAACAATTTGTTCCCTCCACATTTTACATGCAAGACAGCTTCAAAAACCATGCGCAGTTTAATGCTAGATTCATGAGCAAGGCTGGTCAGGCTCATTTGACAACTACTCTGATTGTGTGGAAATATGGAAATGTTTTTTTTCCAGTCACTAGGTATCTAAATACACTTGAAAATAAACATGCCAATTTTCAGTTTGATAAAAAGATCTTTAACCATAAACTCTGGGTAATTTATTACTATTTATAAACAAACTTTTCCTTTGATAAAAATTGCATATAAAATTATTTTTTAGCAGAATGTTGCTTCAGAAATCATCATCAAACGATGCTTTCACTCTAGTGTTGTGCAGTTGTGGTGTTTACAGTACATTAGTGTTTATAGCTGTTCAGAAAAAAAAAGCTCCTCTCTGCAGACTGAAGACAGGGCACTTTTAGGAAACACTCTAGCAGATGACCTATCAGGATAAAGTGGGCAAGCTGACCAATCAGAGAACACTGCATGGAAAACTGAAAAATGCAAATCGACCCCAGAAATAGATCCCCCTTAATGTACTTAGGAGTGTCTCAGAATGTCCAGCTATATTACTAACACAAACACCAATGTTGGATCAGATTCAGCTTCAGCTGATAATCAAAAATAAATAAAATCAAGATCAGGAAAAAAAATTATTGGAACATCCCTGCAACAAACTCCTTCAGATAAACTGATGTCTCACCTGTATGCCCATGTTCCTTGTGTCGCTGCTCATTTGACTGGATGCCTCTGGGGAAATACAGTCTCTGTCCAGCGTTCCTTGCTCCAGACTGTCCGTAACTCCACTGGACCCTTTGGGCGAAGCGCTACTCTTCTCCGCATTACCTCTAATCTCTTTCTGTGCTGGCACCCTATAGTGGTTCTCTTGAGAGCCTAGCACAGCTGAACCATTCCTTGTCTGTTTGCTGAACTCCTTTAAGCACGTACCCAGTGGAGATCCAGAATCACTTAAGTTCCTTTTACTGGAGTCTTCCTTAACTCTGGAGGAATGGTCATTTCTCCAGCGCTGTTGCTGGGACATCCAGTCCACAGAGTTATTGGTCATGCAGTGTCTCCTGTTGCTCTCTGGACTATCCCCGAGACCAGAATCATACCTTGCATCAAAACGTCTATCCTCAAATTCCAGTGTCCGGTTGTCTCCTGTATACTGTGGTAGCCGATGCCAATATAAAACCGGACTGTCTTTTCTTGGCAGTTCCATTCTCTCTTGTTGTGGGTCTCGAATGGGAGATGTGGACACCAAGTCCAAACGATGCAACATAGAAGGAAGCGCAGGGGATGTGCTTCCTCTGTGAGATAAAAGAGGGGAGGTCTGACCTGAATGTTGGCCTGTGTGAATAGACTCCTCTTCCCAATTATGCTTCTGGGCAGGAACATCACTGTCCAAAGGAGTTCTTGCTACAGGCCCTTGAAAGCTAGCATAGAGTTGTTGTGATTCTCTAGAGTTGCACCTTGACCTTGGGCTCTCTGACCTCACTGTGTCTGAGAAAGATGGTGTGGGAGAAGGAGACCTCCTTGCCTCCATAAGGATAGAAAGCTTTGTAGCTTCTTCTGCTAACCTGCGGGCCATTTCAGGGCTTGTGGCAGGTGAAGTGCTCTTCCTACCACCTGCTTTACTACTGCCTGCCTCTGAAAGATTTGATGAGCTGGAAAGGTTGAAATTGACCTTGTGGGGCTGTCGTGGGCTTTCACTTGTGCTGTGCCTCTGCTCACATGGCGCTTGAGTGATGGTCATGGATGGAATTTCATGATGGATAGCTGTGGGCCTGCAAGAAGGTAATGGTGAACCATGCCTATAGCCCTGCTTTAGACTCTCTTCACCTTTCAAGAGTCGCTGGTTTTGGCTCTCTTGAGATCTGACCATAGTAGTTGGTGATTTAGTGTAGTAGGGCTGTCCAGCATGAACAGAGAGATGATCAGTAGCTGGACTCCTAGGAATGCCATGCAAAGTCCGGTGCTGCTCTGAATTTATTATCTGTGCATTGGTTGGCAGAGTTCTGGCACTGCGTGGCACTATAGGAGACCCAGACCATGACCGACAGCGAGTCTGTTCTCTGTGCATGACATCATGCCCTCCTTCAGGACTGTTGGCTGCTAGTCTGCGTTTCAGCTGTGGAGAACCGAATTCTTCCAAAGCACGAAGGGTGGCCTCTCTTGCTATTGTGTCTAGGGTAGCCCGGCGGAGGTTGGGGTTGCCCCTTGGTGTGCTCACTGAGCCTGATAAGGCATGCTTTGGGTTGGAACTACTGGTGGATTCCCAGCCATTGACCTTCACAGGGTCACTAAGCCTCTTTCTGAGATGGAGTGGTACTGCTTGATCATTCATAGTTTTTTTGAAGGGGTTCTCTGGCTCACTTTGGCATGAAGGGCTTTGATGACCCTCCACAGATTTGATATTAGCTTTCTCAATGTAGCTGTAGGTCACAAACGAGCGCTTCCCCTCATCCTCACGTCCATAGGCCCTTCGAATACCACTGGGTGTTGGAGGGGCGGTAAAATGTCCAGAAAACCTAGAATCACGTTCATAGATTGGCTCACTCTCAGACGAGCGAGTTCGCACCAAGGTACAAGTACTTCCGATGGGGCCTGTTTGGAGTGTAACCAGTAACTTACTTATCTCATCGTGAGGCAGGCTCTGCCTGTGATGAGTAGATGGGTGTGCTGGTTTCTCCCCTGGATGGAGCTGAAAGCTGACCGAGTGTCTGGATGGAGATTTATTGGAGGCAAGGCTCTGGGTGCTGCTGCCCCCCTTATGCAGGACTCCAGCTGAAGGCCCTAGGCCATGTGGAGAATTAAGGGCTCCACGCTGGAACTGTGGCAGGACATCTGGCCCTTGTAACATGAGAGATTTTCTTCTTTCTGTATTTCCTAGCTCCTTCCCTTCTTCATCAGACACAGATCTCACCTCCACATAGAGGTGGAGAATTTTACCTGACTGAGCCATGATCCCCACCAGGCAACCTCACAGAACACTGTGTGCTAATCTGCCTGAGCACACCTACTGTGCTGTTTCTAGCTTACCAATTACACATGGCGTGTCTCTGCTGTGGAATGGGGTAGGTGTCCACAGAAAAGAAAATACGGGAGAAGGAAAAGAACAGGGGAGCTATCTCCAGCTCATCTTCAAAATCACCTGTCAGAGAAAAAGAAGAGACAGAAAAGCAAACAGATCCTTTAGAGATTAGCTGTCATATCCATACTGTTTTAAATATTATAAAGTGAATCCACTTCTATGAAATAATACCAACAGTAAAATGTGAAAACAGTGAGGAGAGGCACTTTGTTTAAATTGTGATTGTAACTCCAAAACCGCTCTTATATGGTGATCGTACAGAGGTCATGTCAGTCCAGGGATCTGAACCATACTCAACCTGCTACAACTGCCTGAAAAGGAAGGGCTTAGGTTAAGGGTAGTTTAGGTGCTTACACTTCTAAGGCCATACACTGCCCTTGACTAATGCTTAATGACTACGACTAATATATCCCTACTGAACAGGAAGTAGTAACATTATGGCAGAGAAAGGCAAGAACTGAAGATTCATTGCTTTATAATAACCAATTTTCACAGAAGCCATAGAATGAAATATCAGCCTGTTTTAGAAGGCCCCTTATTTAAATTATGCAATTTTGTTGTTTAGTAGTATTGATGGAGTTTAATAAACTGATGGGGGGCATAGCAGCCACTTGGGGTCCTGCTGAAAATGTCTCTTTTTAGGCATGAGAACTAGGCATTTCAGAACTGCTGTAATAGTCTAGGCTTTTATCTGAAGTATTAAGTAAAAGCTACAACCCTAGGACCTAACGCTAATGGATATGAAGCTTGGAAAAACCATAATAATGCCCAGTCAAAAAGATGACCCTGTAAAGAACATTTGAGATCTGGTGGCAAACAGCACTGAGAAATATCTGATGCTTGTGAGGACTACCATGCATTAAAAAGTACAGATGGGAAATAATGACAATATTTGATCATTATCGGGATTATTATTATTATTATTATTATTATTATTATTATTATTGCTTTTCTGAGCATAATGTGGGTATTTTCAGACCCTAGACTGACCAACTGCATGTTTCCTCACAAGGCCACCATAATTAGTCCAATTATATGCAGAATATTACACTGTGATGAACATTACAAAATTGTTATATTTGTTCAGTTGTGCACTATGTAACTGTAACATAGTTACTGTAATACAGTAAAGTTGGCTCAGTTTAAGTTTAGAGTGCAGCGTGTCCATGGTGATTAATGAGCTACAGCTCTGCGGGGGGAAAGCTGTTGGCATGACTGGTTGTGCTGGTTTTGACGCTATTGACTTCTACCAGTGTGAAGTGACTGGAAGAGCTAAAGTCCAGGATGAGAGGGGTCAGTTTTGATGATTTTGCTAGCATGCCTTATCACCCTGCTCCTGAAGATGTCCTGAAGCGTTGGCTGTTTATGATCCTCTCTGCTGTCCTGATTATTAGTTTAGTTCGTTCTGGTGAAGTGAAGGGATCAAACCAGATGGTTAAGGATGCTGTGCGGATGGACTTGATGACTGTTCTGTAGAACTGGATCATCAGGGTCTGCAGCAGATTGAATTACTTCAGCTCATTGTTTGCTGTGCTTTCTTGGCTATGGAGACCGTGTATCTCTCCCACTTCAGATACCAGGATATGGTGGTGCCCAGGAATTTATGTGACTCCACAGTGGAAACAACAGAGCCATTGATGTTGGGAGGTGGTGGGGCGGGGGTTACTATTTTTCTTATTTTAGAAAATTACTTGTGAATATAATAATAATAATGATGATAACAATGATGATGATGATATTCTTATTATTATTAACAACAACAACAACAACAACAACACATTAGGTTAACCATCAGCATAATTACAAAGTGACAGAAAACCTCTCACTGCATCAAACTGCCTTTAAGGTATTACTGGACATTAGGTAAAGCTCACATTGCATGCTGCTGAATGCTAAAGGCTGAGTTCTGTGATATGCAGGGAGAGACGAGAGAGGTTTCAAGGCTGTGTTTGGAGGTCTGCCAGACTTTCTGTAGAACCATTTGCTTTACACTGATACATCTGGCCAGCAGCTCAGCAGTCACTGCAGCATTAGAGGGTGAAGGGGAGAGTGTCCTCTTTAGTAGACAACACACACACACACACACACACACACACACACACACACACACACACACACACACACACACACACACACACACACACACACACACACACACACCTCACTCCCCATCTCTCACACTGTCTGTCTCACACACTCCTACATGTTTTTTTTATAACCTGAATAAAGGTGACTCACTGATGTGTATGGTACTATGCGAAAGTCAGAGACCACCCTTTTTTGTTTGCCATTATACACAGCCATTACAAGTTATAATAATAAAAAATAACAGGGAATTACAAGAAAGCCTTAAACACATAATCAAATATCAGTATCCACTCCTTATGCCATGGGAACCCAACTGCCACATTAACTCTTCCATCCTTTCAAGCTTAAAACTAACATGTTACAGCTTTGTGTAACAGGCAACTTCACTGTCATCTCACGCTAAACCATATTCAGGGCAGAGGAACTATTTGGTTTGGTTCTATGTTTATGTTGGTATAGTGCGTAGATCATCACACCGAGCGGTTCTGTGACAATACGGTGGGCTAAGTGTGTTGGAAAAACTGTGCTGAGCTCGATTTTTAAACGCTCCACGTTGGACCGTGTCTCAGTGTTTAAGCCACTAAAATGGTTACCCTGTGTCGACCACCGTAACTCTCCGATACACTGTAGCTAAAGCTTTCATCTTGAACAGAGCTCCACTCTTACTTTAGATCTTAATTCAACAGGTGCTTCTGTCCACCCTTCCACTGTAGAAAGACAACTCACCACTATGAGTCTGAAAGGATGCGCAGCTGTTAAGAAACTGTTACTGAGAAAAACAAATATACAACAACAATAGGAACATTTACAGCATAAACAAATAGATTACTGGTGTTCACAGATAGACTGGCCACCCTGGAGTCCACACCTCCACATCACTGAATGAATTTGGTTTGGAACTTTGGAGGTGTGGAAAAATCTCCCTGCGGATTTCTTCAAAAAACTGAAAGCAAGCTTATATAGCAGAACAGAAACAAATCTTTTTTATTTATTTTATTTAATTATTTTTATTGCTGTAAACAATAGTCAGTAAACTGAAAGACAAAACGGTGCTGATATTTTAGTGCACTCTACTTCATCTCAGACACAGCAATTCAAAGAACTCCCAAACCTACCACATGTACTGCAACTGAAAGCCAAGGTCACATCAACCTAAGCAGAATGAAAAGGTAGGACGAGTAACGCCAAAAATAACTGCACTGCATCTTGATTACAATGCTGCATGGCTCTTTGCTCCAGTGTCTGTCTGTTCCAGCCTGTTGAGGCTCACTGCTCTAAGCATGCTGAATCATAAGCAGTACAACTGCACTGTTCTTATTGTTCAGCGCTTCCTTATACTGACTCCCGTGTGCGCCATCCTAAAGTCGTAGATGTAACTCAATCTGCTCGACACACACCAAGGTAACCAGTGACAACCTGAAATGAATGCCTCCTTAATTAAGTCTCTGGGTTGGATTTCTCACTGAGGGTTGCAAGTCACAAACAAAACAACGCTGCTTTTCTGTTTGTCATTGAACGGACAGTCTGTGATCAGCAGTAACTGTCCAACAGGTACAGCCTAAAAGAGCCACAGTAAACTACTCTGGGTAAATTGTAGCCTCCCAAGATACAAGTTGTATTTGCACCCTCAAAAAGTCCAAATTTAAAAGCCTAGTCAACAGTCAAAGTGTGTTTGGAGTCAAAGCAACTTAAAAACAGGACTCGAAAAATAAATACTCCTTTTCAAAACATAACATATGCTCTACAGTCCATATAAGTAGCAAGAACTGTCCGTTTCAAATGTACAGTTTTTAAGAGGTCATGAAAAGCATTGCATTTACATACATCAGCCTACAGCAGTTTAGCTCCGCCCATTCACACTGAAGTTAAAAGAAGTGTTTTTGAGCAAGGCATGCTATAGGGCAGCTAATCAGAAGAGAGCTCATTTACATATATTAATCTTAAAACCACCATAAACACAATGGCCTATTTAGAGAAACAGTCATGTAAAAATAAACAAATTTATGTTTCTGGTATATAACATCACAAGAACGATGCACATTGATCTCTGGAGAGGAAAATATAATACTTGATAAATGTAGGATATGCTACCATTAAAACTTTGAACCAAGACACTCCTTACTGGAATGATTTAAGGCTATCCAGCAACAGGTAAACAATGTAATGTAAAAGGTTAAAGAACAAAGCTAGGACAAAATGAAATACACAAAAATGATACTTGCAGGTTTGCTACCAATATGTGACTGAGATCTTAAATATTCACATTAGAGAATCCCTACATTGTACTGTACTGGACTATATCTCCATCATCATTTAGACTGCCATTTGTACTTGATATCGTGAACATGGGCTCTGTGATTTAGTACAGACTAACTTCATAGCGACTCAGACTTTAGTCTTGCGCTGTCAGCCCAAACAGAAAAAACTCTAATTCAGATGTGATGCAAAAATAGCTTCTTTCACTGCCCACTCAGCACTACTTATGTACATTAACCTCACGCACTACTAAGCAGGGCATTTAGGCCTACCTTTTCAGTACTCTAGCTAATAGGATTCCTCCACCCCCCTTCCTCCCCCCTATTATAACTATTACGGCACATCTCTTGTCAGACAGACAACAGTCATGCTTGAACTCTGTTTTACCTTATGGCCTTCATCTCCCCCTTCATTCCCTTACTGTTCTCCCAGGAAGGTTCCAGAAAGGACTTTCATGAATTCCTTCTTTCAGTCTTCCATGCAGAGTGTTTCTGTAGTTCTCTCTGGCTCTCTCTTCTCAGACAAACAGCTCCTGCTTGCTTTGCTGGCTCATCCATACTGGATTTATGCCTCCCACACGACTTAGTGTGACTCCTCTTCCTCCTCCTCCTCCAACCCCATGCAAACCTGTCTTACATCCAACACGGCTCCTTCCTCTGCTCGTCTGTCACTCAGGTCCTTAAGGCCCGCCCACTGTCCAAGAATTAAGCCAATCTGGAGCCTGTGTGTGTGTGGTGTTAAGCAGTGCACTTAGCCGTAACAGTGACAGATGGTAAGAGGTTCAGCTCGCTGTGCAAGAGGGGTAGGCAGGAGAGAGGGAAGACCCCATCCCTTATCTGGACAGATAGAGTGAGAGGGGTTAAGGAGGAGACATGGGGATTACAGCCAGTGAATGTCTAAACACAAGGGTGAATCCCAGCCTCTGCACGTCTGCACATACTCCCCACACAGGGCAGAAAGCCACTGTTCTCTTTTTATTAACTAGTCCACACTAGTCTATTTATGCCCAGAGCTGAGCTCACCAAGCTCTGTAAACTGAGAGGCCAGTTTATTAGGTACTCTGTCGTGTACCTACATGTGTGGCCATTTTAATGGCATCAACAGACTGTCAGTTTTATCAGGTCCAAATATCATACAGGTGATTGCAGACTGAAGTACATCTGTTTCTATGCATACTTTGTTATCCTGTTCCTCAGTGCTCAGGGCCCCCACAAGACCACCACAGAGTAGCTGTTATGTGGGTGGTGGATCATTCTAAGCACTACAGTGACACCTGTGTTTTTACACACTCACTCAATGTTCACTCTATCAGACACTCCTACCTTGTTGGTCCACCTTGTAGATGTAAAGTCTGCGATGATAGCTCATCTGCTGCTGCCACTCACACCAGCACAACACACACACTAACACACTGTGGGGGTCCTGACCACTGAAGAGCAGTGTAAAGTACACAAGGGGGCAAATAGACAGATGGACAAAGTGGACAAAGATACAAAGTGCTACTATATGGTAGGTGGAGATGAGAAAACATGGATATAAGATTTCAGCATTGTATAATTTAAATGTAGTGGTTTTACAGCGTCTTGTTCGGTACCCTAAGAGCCCTGGCAATGAGCTAACATCACATTTTCCATTTCTAACAATTGACTGAAATGCATTTGTCAAGCTATTGCTTGAGTCTGTGATATTCAGGACTTCCTGAAGGTCTAATGTGACATTTTGTATTCTTTTTAAATTGGTCCAAGCTTCTGTAAACTACGATTTCTGTCAAATGCTAATTACAGTGGTTAATCTGACAGATCATGCCTTCAATTCAGATCCTGAAGTCCTAACCTGTGGAGGAGCTCACTTGGCTGTTTCTACTTCGGATTGGAAAGTTTTCTGTTGGACATTTTAAGAATGTAACGCTTTTGATTCCAACCAAAGAGTGAAGTAGGAATATCTATACAATTATATAAATACATATACATATACATATATATATATATATATATATATATATATATATATATAAAAAACCTATATTATAATCCTGGCCCCTATAGTCCAACACAACTCTGGGCTTTTCCACACACACACACACACACACACACACACACACACACACACACACACACACACACCCCTTTTCAGGAAGAGTTTGTTCATTAGTGGAATAGTTGTATCAGGTTTGCCCACTGGGTACTAATGCATCAGGCCCAAAGGGTTGTATATATATACAATATCTAAGGAAGTCGCCACAGTTACAATAACTACACCACGAGTCTAATATCACAGGGACAGTGTGGGTACAGAGTGGGTTAACAACACACACCACTGTTGATGCACCAAACCAGTCTTATGGAAGCCTCGGATATTTTGGCTGCATTTTATGTCCCAAAACATCTGAACCAAACAAGCAATCAGATACACACGCAAGAGGTTTCTCAAAGTGAAGGATGCAGCCGAGCCATGAGGGACCTTGGTAGCACTGGTACATAAAGGTACCTCTTTATTACTGACTCACACACTTTCAAAGAATCCTGAGCAGGCTGTACTGACACATCACAGTCTACTGATGCAAGCAAGGCAACCTGTTTTGCATCACAAAAAGTCTTTTGTTTGAAACCATTCAATTTTAAAAGGGCTTATTTCTCAACTACATTTAAAGGATCCGACAAAACAGTACAGTCTTTAATCACATAATGGCTGAAAGACGCAACCTTACTTGGTTGCATCCTTGGCTTAAAGACACTTTTTTTTTGACAGCAACAGTATGTGAGTTAAAGACAGGGTTTCTAGCAGAGGGTGAAGTGTTCCAGTGTGCTACAGCCTTTAGAAACCTGCAAGCTTGGAACATAACTAACCTAAAACCAGCTGGAGCTGGGAGGGGACCTGGGCGTCACCAATTACAAGGCATACTCATTCTAAATATACATCCATTCACAGCAATTCACAACATGAAGCCAGACCAGTGTTTCGGTATCTATTGGCGTGGTTCTGCGGTCCAGTCTTATAAGAAACTACATCTTACTGCTTCAATCTACTTCTCAATAAGAACTGATACTTTTTGGTTTGTCTGAGATTACCCAGCAGATCTGTAGCTCTTGGATAGCTCATGATAGGTAAACAAACAAACAAAAAAGCAAATAAATAAATATTCACAGCCGCACCTCTAATCCTTTTTGCTGAGTCAGCTGTCCAGCTATCTGCATTATTAAAATCAGACACATAAAACCACTTCACAGTATAGCTGTGACAGTATGAAGGTCGTCCAAACAGTTAATCATTACTTCTCCTTCACAGCAAACAGCACAACAGGACCTAAAGCCAAACACAAACTCTCACAGTGATAACTTTGGTTTCGTGTAATGAACTAATGTTGGTTGTTGTTGCTCTTGGCAGTCTGAATGCCTCCCAGGGACAATGATCAGTATAACAAAAACCCTTTACACACAACGTTAGTTCTCAAGTCTAATGATGTGTCATCATCACAGCCCTACTGCACAGCTATCAATGAAAAGTAGGGTAAATGAACGGGCTCAATCTTACTGCACTCTGGCCCTTCAGGAAAAGCAAACACTCACGTGTCTCCATTAACAGACCGATTGATTAGCTAGATTCTTAACCTGAGTGCCAACAGCTCAATTAATCTATGGCCCTTTTAGAGCAATCTACCGTATGGCAATACAGCAGACACACACACACACACACACACACACACACATACATATATACATGCTGACTTACAGTTGAATACAGTCAAACTGTTCTTAAAGCAGCACTTGGCAGAAGAGAGTTTGAGCAACATGATACAAGCTAGTTGTGAGAGACCTGAAGAGGAGCACGCAGTCAGCACATGATGTGCATCTTCAGCTGCTGGCACTGTGCCCATCACCTCAGAGATCACTATAGCACTCCTACTGCAAGTGCAGCATGTACAAAAATCAGCTAGGCTTTCCAGTACGAGGGGCTTGCAAAAAAGCTGTGATAAAGAAGGGTCCTTTCTGTCTATGGGATTTGAACTTCAGTCTTTCACACACAGGCATAGAGCAAAGACAGCCGATGCAGTGAATGATCTTACACTGACAGACTATATGGAGTATTTTCCTTCCAATAAACAGACAGTTTATTTATGTGCCCGTTTGTTTATGTACTACTGCAAAGGCTACCCTGCGATGCGATGGATTGGCGGTCTGTGCAGGGTGTTTCCTGCCGTCAGCCCACTGGAAGCTAGGATGGGTTACAGCACTCCCCATGGTCCAGAAGGATGAAGGGGTTTAGAAGATGAGGGAGAGGGAGTGAGTGAGTGAGTGAGTGAGTGAGTGAGTGAGTGAGTGAGTGAGTGAGTGAGTGAGTGCAAGGCCATCGCTATAACTCATCATTAGACTGACTGAATAAATGATGGGAAAAAAGAAACCACGATGATAAATATTTATAGATCTCATATTTGATGAGGAATGGATGTTCCAAAATTCTACATAATTACATAGTTAAAATATAAGCAAGTCATTAAAAACATGTTGTGAAACGTTTTTTAAAGGACCAAGTCAGAATTGTCTATGGCGGTGACAGGAACCAGACGTCTGAAGTGTCTGGTGTCTTTGAGAGCTACATCGCAGAACGTACTTGCCTCTATTAGTTATGAATATACTGCGTGATGCCTGAAACGTTGTTTGACAATGCGGTTTTGGCATGAAATGTTTAAAAGTGGTGGTGGTGCAGATGCAGGGAAAATAGTCCCTACAGAAAACTCATTTTTCAGATGTACACTGCCATTACCAGCATTAAATAGAAACAGGCTATTTTAGATATGGGTGAACTGGCTACACTGCATTGTAGACATGGTGACCCCTGGTTCCTATCATCATCACTATACAGGAATCTGCGTGGGCAAGTTTGCCTACAGCAAATCACTGCACATCAAACCACACTGAATGACGTCATTTACATCTCAACGACATACTACACCTCACTCCAATGACGGGACCATCAGACACACAGCTGCACCGAGAAAGTAAGCCACACTAACCTACTGCTGCAGCCTCCGGCGCTGGACCACCCGCCCCCCTCGAGTCCCTGCAGTCAGTGCGTGATCGCACACTTCTTCAGGGAAAACCTGTTCACACGTGGAGGTATCAGGCTCCGCCACTGTTCAGAGGAAGATCCGCTCCGTTTCCAGTCAAATCCATCAATGGGAAAGGCTTCGTAACGCTCGGCGCTGAAACGGGCTGCTCACGCTTACCTGTCTGTCCCATACAGCCCCTCTGCACCCCCCGCTCTCCGCTCTCAGAGCTCTCTGCAGCTGACCGCTCCTGCTACACACTGGAGGACCAAACAGAAATCAAAGCAGAGAAATCAGGGAAGTGTCTGTTACAGAGACTGCGCCTTCCCTCAGCCCTCATCTCACCGTGCTGACCCACCCAACGACCAAGACCCCCCGCTGCAGCAGAGAGAGCTCCCACCACTCCCAGAGTCATTAGCATCTGGGTGAAACTGAAGACCGGCAAGACGTGCTAATCACTCATAGGTGAACTCAGACCTGGATTTAAAGGGCGGTCATTACCCCTTGACTCCACTTAAGTGTGTGTGTGGCTCTGTGCTGCATGTAAACAGTCTGTAAAGTTATTAAACCCAGAGTACGGGCCAGGGGAGAAACTCTCTCCCACAGATACCGCTTACCTCCGCGGAATTCCAGCTCTTTTCCCTGTTACAAGGTGACATCCTCGTTCAGCACGCTGCACTATCTGGCCACCAGCCGGGAAACCTGCTTAGCTGGAGTTGCTAATATGTTCTCCTGCGTTACTCAGGACGGGGTTCTAGTTTGAACTGATACGGCAGAACCGACGCCATTGTAAGAATGTCCACAGCAGCCAATCAGAACAGAGCAGGATAGCTGCCCAATCAGATCACAATAGGCGGGGCTTAAAGACACAGGAGCTCTAAGTGTTTCAGACGGAGGGTGAATATAGACGTATGTGCTGTGTGAGATGTATGATGTGTTTTAGGGAAAATTAAAGCATATTAATCTAGTAGGACGTAAAAACACAGATATGAACAATGAAAACGAGCATTATAAGCCCTGTAAACAGTACATCACTACAACAGCTGTATTCGTGTGCCCAACATCTTTGGGGACACCTTGGCTTTAGTTTTACATTTTAATTTTCTTTCTTTGTTGAAAATACATGGCAAACTTTTATTTTTATAAAAGTAGTAGTAGCTACTTTGGTTGGTTGGTGTAGCTCAGCAGATAACACCACTACCCTCCAGGGAACCACCATCACCACATGTGGGAGACTAGGGTTTGATTCCTGGTCTAGGTGACTATGCTGTGCTACACCAATAAGAGTCCTTGGGCAAGACTCCTAACACCACATTGGCCTACTTGTAATATGATTACCCTTGTAAGTCGCTCTGGATAAGAGCGTCAGCTAAATGCCATAAATGTACTTAGTGCATATTTTGTACTTGTTATGTGTATATTGTATGGTGTCAGACAAAACATGGGATATCTTGGGTTCAGCAGCCAGCGATGAAATAAAAGTCAAAGTTAATGTAAGAAACGCTGCATTTTGTTTGCATTTGTCCATTCTGTTCAACCTTTTCTGATCTGCTGTTATATTACTCAAAAATACATTTTTCTTTTCGAAATCTGTTTTTTGTCATTTTGTTGATGTATGAGCAGGTCACAGTGCAGCTATAATCTGTAGTGCATAGAATGGGAGTGAACCAGAACACTGACACACGAGGGCAAAACAGAGCAAAACCTATTAATCTTTTGAGAATTTCAGAAAGGAAGATTTAATAAGATATTAATATAATTTATATATTAATAAAACCAGCAACTCAGAATGTAAAACACTGGTGTGAAGTGTATTTTCTCCCATTCTATGCACTTTAGATTGCAGTGAAATTGTTGCATGCTGTTATAATATGGAAACAATACAATTTTATTAAACTTAAAGTGTTTGTAAAAAAAAAATAAGAGTGAACAGATAAACATGAAGTAGCCTACAATGATCTGTTTCCCAAAATACATTTTTAGAAATCAGTCATTTGTTCCACTGTCTAAACACACTTCTGCTCAGCATATTATTACAATCCATCAAAGAGAACATGCTCATTTACTTAAAACTCATTGGACAAACTGAAATTGCAGGTGTGCACATTTACATCACATCTTGGTGAAAATATTTCTGTGGTGTGATAAACAGAGAGATCTGCTGGCATGGCCCACTGCAAGAAATCTGGATGTGATTCATGGAGCCATGAGCAACAGCGATCAATAAAATACTGCAATTTTTAGATCTAAGGGTGTAAGAGCTTAAATTTGCCACAGGGTGTTGTACATGAACAAAAACTGTTGTTGCAGAGAACAAGTTTAATGCTTTAAGGTGAAGCTGTAAGACTTTTAAACGCCACTTAGTGGAACCACTGCACCAACTCTTTGAGGACACCTAGTCACTTTAAATACCTACCTTTTTAATATATATGTATTTTATTTATTTAAGTACTGCTGTTTGGGTGTAACTGGGTCCTTGAGTATTACAATTTCGTTCCACCCCATGTACCACATGTGATGCGAATGACAATAAAGTCCTTGAATAATTCCATTAGTGCCATTTTGTAGTTTGGTGTCTTCACTTTAAAGCAAAGCATGAAGCTAAAACCTTCTACAAGTGACTACTAAACTTTTAACTGGTGTCATTGTACTTTTGTGGGGGTATAACATGTGTCTGGACAGTAGCCTTCTTTTTTATCAGTGTGTTCCGTGAGCAGCTATTGTCAAAAAATATATATAAACAAAATAAAAATATAAATAATATAATTTCGTGTGTGAGTGTGTTTGTGTAACCATTTCCAAAGCTCTCCTCGAAGTACCATCCAATACCTGTTCAGCTAATCAGTCCTTTATTAAGATAAACAAGGGGCCTTTTTCAAGGGGCCCAGTTCCTGTCTTTTGCATAGAGCCCCATGTGCACTTAATCCCGCCCCGAGAATAGCACAACACTCTGCCAAAGCAGAAACAGACAACAGAAAGCTGAAGAAGAATGTTCACACCTTCAGTGTTTTAATCCCTCTGTTTCTGAGCCCTGCTCCTGGAGGCCCACAGCTCTGCACACAGCTTCCCCTGCTGCTAACACAAGATCTAACAGATCAGCTCATGAACAACCCATTACTGAGCTGAAGTGGACGTGTTAGAGCAGGGACAGCACTAACATGTGCAGAGCAGTGGACCTCCAGGAGCAGGACTGTGAAATCACATACATACAATAACCTTGAATAATAACATTGTGAGTCAACCTACTTGTGTTGGGTTGCCTGTGTGCCAACAGCTGGTGTACCAGAAAACAGGTGCATGAGTTGCAGGTGCACCTGAACTGGACCAAATATACGCAGGGGTATCTTTAGATAAGAGGAATAATAGATCCAGAACAGGAATGCTGTGAACATGAGTGCCACCAAGAGTGAACTTGCAGAACTGCAGGTATTTGAATCAGAGGAGCATATGAGGCATTCCATATGTAATACATAAATAATTTACTATAGCATATTCAGACTGCATTGCTACATTTTGTCTATGGCTATATTGCCTTTCAGCACATTTTGCTACCTTACGTATGCAACAGAAGCAGCAGATTTTGAAGTCAGTACAGGCTCAGCTTTATAGCACTACTGGACATATTCATTAATACGACGATTAATATTTATGGAGGGCATGGCAGAAAATCATGTGACCCTATATGTTACATTTTCTTGCTGATGCTAGCTTTAGAGGACCGTCTCTTCTGCCTGGCAGCCTCATTAGCAGCAGACTTTTCTTTTGCCTCCTATCACAGCTGCATTTACTGATAGATTACAAGATGATACCATGATTTCAGTGTCACTGTATAAAATCCGAGTATGTGATTTTCTTTTTTTACACCCCTCTGAATGATGAGTTACAGTTATGAGTTGGGTTTATTCGCATTTAAAAAGAGTTACTACACCTGCTTCACACTGTGTTACACACTAAGCGTCCCTGTTGTTGTCATTTCTGCACTGTAATAACATGTAAGGGCATGTAGGGTGTAGAAGCATTCAAACTGCTGGAAATAAAAACTGCTGGAAGTTTTAGTCATCTGTTCTTTCATGTGCCCAGTGATACTCTGTTTCAATGGCTAGTTAGCTAAACAAGGTAGCTACGTAACAGTTGCTATGTAATTGCTGTGGTCACTGAATGCTAATCAGTTTCTAGCTGGGCTGTTAGATGTCTACACAGCCAGTACACCTTGTGAGTAAAAGCAGCGAAGCTTAAAATGGTAGTGTTGCCCATGTGACCCCAGGGCCCTCCTCCAGGGCACCAAAACTTTCTCCTGTATTGGCAGATAAAATCAGATCTCCGCAGCCAGTGACTTTTGCAGTTTTTGAATTGGCTGCTTGTGTGAGGTGATCTGTTCAGGAACCACTTACAAGTAGTACCTGATTTACTTGTTTAAGTCATTTAATTTATCATATGGAGCATCCATGTTTAAGCAGAATAGCATAGACACGGAGGGCTGAACCTGAATACTGACTACAGGTTGAGTATTCAGACAGGGAAATGTGAGCCAACCAACAGGTTGAACCTGTGCATGGAATTAATGTCAATAGGTTTGGTGAGTGAATGACCTTTGCTTTAACATCACCTTTCTTCTCTACATGTTAGTTCCTCTCATAGCTACATAACTTTTCACAGAAATGGTGCTAAGACATTACAGTCATAATAAAACATGGTACTGTTACTGCACATACTCAATAACATTTTAAGAGAGAGAGAGAGAGAGAGAGAGAGAGAGAGAGAGAGAGAGATTTTGTCTCTCCCCATTCAGACAGATATGATTCTGGTCTTAAATAACTGTAAATAACTGTGCGACAGCGTTGCAAAGTTGACCGCTGAGTGTCAGATTTTGATAAAACTTAGAAGACGCGTTTTAAAATTTGAGACATTTGAGGGGGAAACCGCGGAATTCCCCTTTAAACCGAAGGGGGAATCTTTTGGAAAATCTGGCAACCGTGCCCCTTAGCTTTGATAGCTAGCTGGCTAACTACCTGTAGGGAAAGGACAGGCAGCTGACGGTGAGAAACATATCAGGTATAAACATACTGTTATTGTTGTGTTTGATACTGTTTTAGGCCCGTTTGTCCCGTTAAACACAGGCAGGTTTAAAGAAAGGTATTAGCGAACATAGCGGCGTGGTTGTGTAGTTAGTTTGTATGGCGGGTTTCTATGTAGTTTACTAGCTATCGCTAATGTTAGCCAACCAGCTAGCAACTTTGGCTTAGCTGACTGCTCTCTCTCATAAACAAGTGCCTACAGTTTGCTGGTTGCTCGGTTTTGACAGTTTTTAACCGGCCACTCCGGATTAAACGTATTTGCTCTCTGGTTAAAACTGATGTTTTGACGTGACATTGAGTATGTAGGTAAAATGACATTAGCTGAGTAGTTAGCGAGCTAGTAGCTAAGTTGGATGAGCTTAAGCTGTCAAGACTGGTGTTAGCATTACTGCAGCTACATTTTAGCCTCCAGAGCAAAGAACTTACTTCAGTGCCACAAACTTTATCAGTGTTTGAGGGACTGCAGTTAGAAAACAGCCCATACTTGTCATGCTGGTGAAAGCTGTACAACTAAACCCGATGTGAGAGTCATGTAATCGATGTACTTTTTGCAGTTGCTGTCCTGAGGTCTCAGATAAAGATGTCTCACAACGACGAGGGATATGTAGTACGCATCCGTGGTTTACCGTGGTCGTGCACACAGGAGGAAGTGGCCTCGTTTTTCTCTGGTAAACTTCAAAACAATATACTTTTGTGGTCACTATGTTGGGGCATGTGAGTTGCAGAGCGCTCGTCTGGCTTCTTTCTGAAACAATGAAGACAGCCAAGCCTCTAATCTGCTTTAGGCTGTTGTCTGTGAAGGTGAAGTGTGCAATCTGTGTGCCTTCTTTTTCATCCTGCAGACTGTGACATTGTAGGGAAAGTGAACGGAGTGTGCTTCACCTTCTCCAAGGAGGGCAGGCCCAGTGGAGAGGCATTTGTGGAGTTAAAAACAGCAGAGGACTTTAAAAAAGCCCTCGCAAAAGATCGTAAATATATGGGCCATCGATATATTGAAGGTAGTCCTCACCCTTCCAGTTGTTTTGTCTGGTTGTAAGATATGAAGAATGGACAGTTGGTGCCACGGAGCTGTTTTGGTTATAGAGCATAAATACTGAAATAAGCTTCCGGTGCTTCACTGTGCAGTGTTCAAGTCAAACCGCAGTGAGATGGACTGGGTGCTGAAACGCTGTGGCCCGACAGACTATGACAGCAGTTGTGGCTGCATGCTGAGGCTCAGAGGACTGCCTTTTGGCTGCAGCAAGGAAGAAATTGTGCAGTTCTTTGCAGGTATGCTTTTCACCTGTACCTTCATCCCAGATATACTGTTAGTTTGTTGTATCTGTTGCAGTTGTTAGAACTGTGGAGGGTTGTTAGTTGTTTGTTGTCGAGTACTGTTTTCCATTGAAGTCAAACATTAACATTAGCTTGACCCTTGACATGAATATCTTTATGTAGGTTGTTGTAATTGTGACTAACATAGTTTCTCTTAACATTTCATTTGTAAAATAAATTTGAATCTCAGAAAAGCGATCATCTCTTGATGCAACCAAAACAATGATTGCCTTTAAGTTATTGTTTTCTTGTCCTAAACATTCAGTATAGGGTCTAGGAAAACATTGTTAGTGGTGTGCTCTAGGGATTTGTTATAGAGGGGATGATGTAAGGGACTAAATTGGGGGGACTTTTTTTCTACACATGAGAATGTTGCTATTTAACATGTCCCCCCCTGTGGGGTTATTTGTCCTTGGGTTAAAGGGTTGAAAATCGTGCCAAATGGGATTACATTGCCGATGGACTACCAGGGGAGGAGCACAGGGGAAGCCTTCGTGCAGTTTGCCTCAAAGGAGATAGCAGAAAAAGCTCTGGGGAAACACAAGGAAAGAATAGGGCACAGGTGGGGCCGACAAGACTGGGCTGGGTGATAATGCTATCTGTAATGTGGGGTTGGGGGTCATGCATCTTTCTGCTTTAGAAAAAGATGGTATGATCATATGTTAAACTTGGCATGTATCTCATTATGTTGTCATGGAGGAAATGTTGAAATAAACAGGAGTTACCTCTATAATGATCATTATTTGGGGAAATGATTGCTAAACTAATATTCAAAGCAGCCTTTTATGAAAGAAGCACTAAAAACCTTTTAAGAGCTGTTGATGCTGAAACACTGCAGTGAGGGTAGCCCTATAGGCACTTGTTCCTCCCTCCCTCTGGTTTCTAAATAGTTATTTGTTTTCTGGGGTAATTTAATAAATCATTGTTTGTTTTTAGAAATTGAACCTAAGCTCTCCTCATTGCTGTGAAACAAATGCAGCAGTTAATTATATGTCTGTTACTAACAACCTACATTTCAAACAACCATAGGTATATAGAGATATTCAAAAGCAGCCGAAATGAAATCCGCGCATACTACGAAGTTCCCCGAAGAGTAATGGGACAGAGGCCTAGTCCATATGACAGACCGATGATGGGTCGTGGCAGCTTCTTTGGTCCTGGACCTGGAAGGGGAGGTGCTGTTATGGAACAGATGCGCAGTGGAGGCGGTTACAGTGGCGGTATATATATATTTTTTATATATAACCAGAAATTCTTGGTAGAGGTTGATGGAGGTCTGGTTTTTCATGTTACTTAAATGGCTATTATATCACCATGAATTGCTCGATTTAGGTGACGTTTATTCCTTTCTATGTAAAAACATTATCTTTGAGTGGCTCTGAAGATGTGATTTGCTCCACAGGTTATAGTGGCTTTGACAACTACAATGGCTTTAATAACTACTGCTTTGGTAATGGAATGTTTGAAGAGCGGGTAAGGGGTGACCGAGGAAGAGGAGGGATGGGAGGTCATGGCTACAGCGCGGGGGAAGCTGGCTCAGGTTTTCACAGTGGACACTTTGTACACATGAGAGGTCTTCCTTTCCGTGCAACTGAGTCAGACGTAGCAAATGTAAGACATACCACAAGATCACCGTTATAACTCTCCTCATGTTTAGTTTAGTAGTACACATGTAGTTTTAATTATACCATGTGTTCCAGTTCTTTGCTCCGCTGAATCCGATTCGGGTGCACATTGATGTTGGACCTAATGGCAAGTCCACCGGAGAGGCAGATGTCGAGTTTGGATCTCATGAAGATGCGGTATCGGCCATGTCAAAAGACAAGAATCATATGCGTATGTGTTTGTTTCGTATCTAATCTAATTTTGCATAGCCAGGCCTATGTAGTGATATCACAATCTTTGCATCAGGTTTTTAGTCCACACGCATCTTATTGTTCTCGTTTTTCCCACAGAACACCGCTATATAGAGCTTTTCTTGAATTCAACCTCGAGTGGGGCATCTGAAATGGGTTGGTATCACTAATTAGACCTTTTCTCTTTAGTTTTCTGTGTCAAGAATTCAATTGCAAACAGTCAGTTTGAATGTAATTACTTTTTATTGCATAAGAAAATTAATATATAATCATAAATAGGTCGTGGTGGTGGTGGTTTCTATGGCAACTCTGGAGGAATGGGCTCTCGAGGAAGTGGACTGAGAGGAATGTTCTGAAGAGAACGCATTAAAGAAATAATTTTCTGAAGGAAGATTCTTTTCTATTGAGATGTATCACATGTTCATAAAAAATGTAAGCAGATTTTTTTGCAGACTCAAAGAGTGGAATTAAAAAGTACAAAGTATATAAATAATTATATATAGGTTGACCAGCAACTGTACATTTTGCTTATTAAATTTTATATTAAATTTTTCTGTATTTCAGTTTCACTATTGTTATTATTATTTTTATTTTTTTGATCTGTTGTCATCTATGTAGATCTCAAGAGTCACTGTGATGGGCTGCCATCTTTACGTAAAAAGATTAGCAAGCCTTTTTCCCCAGCAATGAATAGTTTTTGTTGGTAACGTTTTTTGTTTTGACTAGTCACTTTAATTACAGACTTGATGTTGAAATGATGATTGTCCATTGAATCATTTCTTAAAACAAGTTTAACAAGTTTGTTCCTTGTAAAATAAACTTTTTAAGTGTTTACAGGTCATTGCAAAACATTTGTGATTCTGAATACATGATACCCTTTGCTCTTTTTATGTAAGGGGAATATCTGCATTTTCCTTTGATGCATGTTGTATTTCTTTAAAAGGCTGTACAAGGCACACCCATGTTAAAACTGAATTTTGTGTATATATAAAAACAAAACAAAATCAAAGTCTTCTGAACACAGTTGCCAAAGTTGCCTTAATCTTATGTCCACACAGGCTTTTTAAAGAGGACCTGTGATGCATAAGTAGACTTTATAGGGACTTGATTCAGTAAATGTCTCTAATTTTAACAAAGTAATATGAATTTATTAAAGAAATAATCATGTAGGAGAGGTGATGGATATTTCAGTTTTGGTGGATATACTACGTGATCCTGAACTATAGTTGTGTAAACAAAATGCATCCCCCGAAAATACAGGGAGGCAAACATGTCATTCATTATATTGTAAATATATTTCCTGCTGCGAATGTTATTCTTACATTGGTGAATAAATCTGTTTTATAAACCTGCATATGCAGCAACATAAGAGTTCGTCAGCATATTTAGAGTGCTCCTGAATTTCAAGTTTGTCTCATTGACCTCAATTTTTAGATTACATAACAGGCAATAGGCAAGAATCATTTGAGGAAGGCAGTAAATAAAAAGAGCATATGAGCTGGATTTACAACTTTAGTAGTTAAAGGCATGCGTACATTTTAATAAGTGTTTCACATGTGAAACCTAATGTCAATTTGCTAACTGTTTTTAGTAACAGTTTACACTTCAATATAAAGATCATAAATATTTACGGTGAGTAGCGTTCCAGTTCTGCACAAAAACGTATGCCTTGGCATATCTGAATGTGTTCTAGTGTGAAATAATACTTTGTTACACAATGAAAATACTTAACCATTTACAGGACACATGACTGTGCTACTTCATGTATTCATCTCATTCATTTTAAGCAGCATCAAAAGCTTTAGTGCTTCCTGGTCATCTTGTGAAAAGGCCCTGGACATATTTGTATACAAAAAAAAAAAAAAAAAGTCACCAACTTTCATAATACTCTATTCTGTGTTGACACGGCAACAGCAACGTACTGTTTACCCTCTACCAATCAGAGGTGATCGTGCAGTACCCGCCTGGAATGCTGTCCCGAAATAAGTACCTAACCTATTTGAAATATTAGTACGCTTTAGTGCTGCTCTCTTGTAGTGCTCAAAACATGAACAGGCTATCTCTGATCACTTTAAAAAGCAACAGAAGCCACTGACCACAGTATGCTCACCATACCCATCTCCCATTAGAAAAAAGATTACAAGCCTTACAGTGTCATCCATGGAAACATTCACTTTATACTGATCCTACTGATGGTTACTGACAGCTGTCCTTAGAACCTTCATTCATCTGTGCAGAAAATAACTGTATTGTGAGAAATGGGCCTTGTCCATCTCCAGTACTAAATCTGGTCTACATGGACAGTATAACAAATATAGTAAATAGCAGACTGCCTACATGTCAGATCTCTCCACATGGTCTGGTATGAAGTATGACATGAATTATGATTATATGATGAAGAAACATGAAAACTTTATGTAAAGCTTCAAGTTGTTTACTTTATCCCAATATACTGTGAGAAAAAAAAACAGTGTAACAGAGAAACCTGGCTGGTGTATTTTTAGTGTACACTTGACTAACAGTGACAAAAGCCTCTGATGAGTAAATGCAATTTACCTCGTATGAAACAGAATCTTCAGTGATTTCTGACCTTTTTTTTTTTTTTTTTTTTTACAAGGGCCTAACAAGGTCTCTTCACAAATTCACTTACATTTAAATAGTGAGACGGCATAACTGCTTTTTAAATGTTTGCTTATTTCCAGGAATACACGAAAAACAAAGGCTTTTGACTTTATACTAATAAATATGAGAAAAAAAAAAAAAAAGTATGTTAGTATTTACGAGCACAAACAACAATTTAAGCTCCAAAAAAACAAAACTGATATGTAAAAATCGCTTTCAGATACCATAATTAAGTAACAGTTGTTCTTTGTTGCCAGCTTCATAAATGTCTGCAGTAAGAATTGATTAGCTTTCTGCAACAATGTAGTTCAGTTTTGGCTCATTCTCTTTAATTCTCCAATGTTATGAGGGTCTCTCTGATACCCTTGCAATTTAAAAAATCCTACATATTCAGTGAGACCAGGAGAGTCAGGCAAGCTTCACTTTCTTTTCAGAAACCTGTTTTGAGTTGTTCTGCATGCTTGCGGTCATTTTGCATGAGGTGGAGGAACAACAGTGACTATTGGACTTCAGTACTCATTATTCTGTCTGTGACTGTTGTTCCTGCGGCTGCTGGCTTTTTTTTTTTTACCTTAGTTACTCCTCTGAGAGCAATCCTGCATGGCAAACCTGCTTAGCTCTGGTTCCTTAAACGTTCCAGTTGCACTGACATGGATGTTTAGGGTCTTTACAAAGGCTCTTCCAGCTGAGTGTTGTTTAATAATGTTGAGGATCTCAGGAAACTCCTTCAGCTTCACAGTGATTACTACTTGCATAGAATCTTCCCAACCAATGTCTTTTATAAGGACACCATGTACAATGTGCACCAGAACCTTTTTTGTTTATGATGTATATTGTCGACCATAAACACCTTTGCTTACCTCCATTTACACATACAGTTGTGGCTGGAACATACACTCATCATGAGAGTGAACGTCATAGCAGTACTGGTCTTTCAATGATTTCTTTGAACTGTTCCTTTTCTGGGGCAACATGACTGTACAACATGCATCCGGGACATCCAGGTCAGGGCTTTCACCGCTTTGGGCATTCTAAAAGCTTAATACAATACACAATCTACAACCAGCTTTGAGGTGTGTTTGGGGTCTTTTTCACACCCACATAGTTATTACTGTTAAGCTGACGATGTGAGGTTACACTGAAGAGCTCTTGGATAGTCCTCCTCCTTCATTAATTCTTTCAGTTTATGGCAGGCCAGTGCTTTGGTGGTTCCTGGGTTGTTCTTGACTATCCCAATTAAATTCCTTTCAGCTGAAAGGGTAATCTTTGCAAAGTGGTTATATCTCTGAACCACTTGTGTACTTAAGTACATCCTTGGAATCTGCAGTTGTTAAGAAATACCATAAAGAGATATTCTATGATCATCTTTTTATAGAGCTGCACTGAGCTTCTGGACTTTTCCACTGTACTGTGTGTTGGTCAATCCAATGAGTGCTGTCCAGGAAGCCATTAAGTGGGCTTAAACAATTAAACACCCAATTCTTGTTTTCTCTATTAAAGATACATTCACTCTGTCACAGATACAAAACAGTTCAAAATCCAGTTCTGCCTTGACATTCATGTCAATGATAATGGTGTGTAACCTTCTGCATGTGCATACTGACACACATCAAGGTGAATGAATTGTGGTTTGTTGCTCTGACCTTTCTCCTGGAGATGGAGAACTCCTTTTCACAAAGCTTGCAATGTGTGGCATCTTTGTCCTTCAGCCATACCTGCCCACCCTAAAGTTTAAACACACAATTTACCTCATCTGTACTAGTTAAAGGCTGCATTTCATTACATACTTAATCGATTAAATCAGAAACTTTAGCACAGCTCATACCTGAAGTGCTTTATTGGCCTCCTTTATGTCTTCAATTTTCAGTTTTGACCTGACATGAGAAGCAGACAGGTAAAATAAGGATCACACGCTGTGAAAACAGATAGGCTGAAGTGTAACAAACTAATCCGTCATTATATTCTGTGGATTTAGGGGGTAACCCACTCGCTGAGTTTGCAGCCTAGCTCCTCCAGAGCCTGCTCTTGCTCCTCGCAAATTCCCTTCAGCTGTGTGTTTTCATCCTGCAACCTGTGAAACTCCTGACAGAATACAGCAAGACCATCATTATGAGTCTATTTCTATATCATCAGTCCAATGAATATCATAATACATACTGTTCATGGTACAATATTCTTAGGAGACATATCAAGTATTTTGTCTGTAGTACAAATAACAGAAGCAAGTGCATCCGTTTGTTTGTATTTACTTTTTTGAGTGCGTTAATTTGCTGAGCCTCTGCGCTAAGCTGTGCGACGATGTCTCTTTCTCTCTCCAAATCGTTCTGTAAGGTTTGCCTCCACTCCCTCTCTATTTTCAAGTCCGTTTCCAGCTGCAACCTGCAAAAAATGTAATTTACAGAGGTTCATCTTTTTATTCCTTCATAAAATCAAACCTTATCAATAAATAAATAAATATGTGTGTGTATCTAAACTCTGATAGGCCTCTGATTAGGCACTTGTGATAACGCAGGGTAAGCAGAATGAAATCAGTCTGTCTGGGCTGAAGGTGAACTTACATCTGCTTCTCTCTCTGGGCTATCTGCTTTTGGAGACTGTCTGCTTTGTTGGCGAAGTCCTGCTTGAATCGTCGCATTCCATCTTCAGCGCTCAGACGGTCCCTCTCGGCATCCTGCAATCTGGTGTAATTCAAACCAACTGGGTAAAACTGAGGCTCCGATCACAAGGGAAAGGGGGTGGAAATGGAATGGAACAAACGGCCAAAATAAAAAGAGGGCTAAAAGTCAACAGGCAAGCTACTTCACGTTAGATCGGCAACCAATACGCAAATAGCCAGCGGAAAAGAAGAGGTGAACTGAAAATTTAAAGGAGGTTGGACAAATAAACTCTCATATCAGAGTAGAATAATATGGCTAAAGTAAGGTTTGTAAAATGAGTATGAGTAAAAGCACAGTTGAAATTAGAAATAACTCCTCAGAAAATGTTATTTAAAACATCTAAATTTATTGATGATCTGGATAAAAGACAGCATGTCTCTTGCTAAAATTGTACAGTCATATGTATGTTACAGTACCATGAAAGAGAACATTGCTGGGATCACTAAACAATATGTGAAAATAAATAAATAAATAACCCACCATTAAACAAAACCTAAAAATAGGCTAATATACAACAGCCAAACCCATTACTTTCACGACATTGCATATTGCCAACAACTTGGTGTTACATGACAAACAGGGACATTATAATTTAATATCAGAAGGAGATATCTTTGACGAGTTTGTACTGATGTTCCGTATCTGTACTGGCACATTTTACAAAGGACATGGCAAGAGTTCGTGTTTGGCTGAGCAGGTCTTTATCACTGTTTTTATTGGATGCAGTGAAATAATTCAATTCACAGTGCGGGGTAAAATGGTTGTGTTAACACAGGGCAGAGGATGAGGAAAAGAAATAGGAAAAGGGAAGAACAAAAAGGGAAAGAGGATGTAAACATCAGTGAATTTCATCCAAGGCTTTGAAAAATTGTTAAGCAATGCACTTGTTAAAATTATCTTAAATAAGATGGCAGTAAATCAATGGAGAAGAAAGGGAGGGATGGTGTGTGTGGACAGAGACATGAACGAGCCTGACAGCACCATGTCACACAAACCGATAAACACAAAACACTAGCGCATGAGTGGCCTGGTACGCCTCCAAGTCAGACAACATGCAAAACACTGTGCATGCTCGCCTGGCCAACGAGCAATGCTACAGCCTCATAGGTCAAGTCCTATTATTCAAGGTTAAGTTAAGGCGTGCACACACACACGCGCGCATACATACATACATACATGCGCACATACATATACACACACACACACACACACACACACACACACACACATTTCCACAGGTGCATTCAGTCTAGCAATTGGTAGGCTGCCTACAAACACTGGGCTCATATTATGCAACAAACATTCCCAGAAAACTAACAAGTTCTCTTTCTAACAAGTTCAAACAATGCAGAGAAACTGAAGTGGAATATCACAGCTTTCAATTCCTTAAAATTTTAACAGTATGTGAAATGCTAGTGAAACTAGCTCTGATTCAGTTTGACCTGTATTATATATATATATATATATATATATATATATATATATACATATCAGTATATATATATATATATATTATATATAAGATACACAGGCTATAATATATATATATATATATATATATATATAATATATATATATATATATATATATATATATATATATATATATAAAAAACATAAATAAAAATATAAAAACAAAAATAAAATGTTTGATGTTTTAACTTATGAATCAACATTGTTTTTGTAAATATACACGTCGCTACATCACCTATTTATTCATCAGTATGTAACTGTTTTGGAACTAACAACTAATTGATCTAGTTTAAAAGTTATTTATTTGGTGCAAATTGTGGCTTTGCATTGTCAAAATATCCATGTGTTGTCATGTTGCTCCAGAATTTGTATATATTGAATATATACCTGTATATAATGGTCAGCGTTACTGGTGTAAGCCCACCCTAAAGTACAGTACATTGAGTCACTAGTAGCATTGTATGAAGTCAATGCTAGGGGTAGGAACTAGTTCTCTGATTCAGTTTTGAGTGTGTTCTCCAGCACGCTGTACTCCTCTATTTCCTATAAGTCATATATATACATGGGACTATATACTTAATTTTAGTGTACATTTATATACATCTTACTATACATAAATGGTTTAACATAGGGCTACATAGAACATATCAGGGCAAGTAAAGCCTAAGAAGCTATTTCTGGATAAAGTTGGAAGTTATTCTCCTTTATGTGAATATTAAGTAAAACTCAACTGCTCACACCTTGCTTCACCAGGAGAACTACGAGACTTCATACGCTTAATTCCAACTATGCCTAATTGTATTTTTATTTATTGAAAAAAAATAAATAAATAAAAAAGAGCACTACTTATTACAATACAACGCCTATACCCACAGAAAAGCTTGTTATAACAACTCTCAGTAAGTTTGCCTTGTTCGACTCAAGCTTCCAGAAATGACTGCATGCTAGAAACCAGCTGCTAACTGCATCCCTAGAGCTGGTGCTACATCTACTCAGCTCTCCAAAGCTGGTCGCTAATGTTTGTTTTGGTCTCCATGGTCTAACGACGATTTGTCCTCTCAAACTTTTAAGAAACATCCCCTTGGATGATCCTTTTCTTCTTCGGCACAGAGAACAACGGTCGACTAATTCTATAAACAATCTGAAAGGCTTCCGATGTACACTACTCCATTTCAAATGAGACTAAACGCAGAGAGGTTGGTGGCATTTCTGGACGCTGTGCATAATACAGACTTAACATTACAGACTCAGAGGTCAAACTGTTCGTTAAGCACAGTTTATCGGTCATTCAGTACGCCTAGAAATTGCTCCAGCTTTCCTAATGAACAGTCTACAAACTGAGTAACATTACGTCTTTTCGACTGTTTGCTTCCTCATAAAGAACTCGGCCTTTCCCAAAGACTCCTTTTAGAAGTGGCCATTATTGTATCACCTGTTTAAGATGTTTTTGAAGATTGCAGGATTTATTGTCTTAAACTGACACTTTCACAACTTTCCTGGAACATGCTGCAGTCAGAATGAGCATGCACAAAACAACAGATCAACCATTACATATCTTGTCTTTGAACCGTTGTCATGGTTTAATTACAGGTCAAAGTGCAATTAAAAATCACAGCTTTCTGTTTTTTATCTGCATTTCACATACATTCCCAAACTTTTAGGAATTGTGCTTAGTAGTATTTTTGATTTAGGCCCACAGGAAGAAATCTTGCTGTATGCACTAATCTGAATGCCTCACAGGAACATGGCTTTACATTACACCAGGGAATTTTCCATATGATTTTAAATATCACTCACCTTTGTTCTAGCTGCCTCATAGTAGCCGTTATCTGATTGGTCTTCTCCTCCAGTCTTGCGATCATATCGTTTTTCTGTTTTAAGCCATCATCGGAGGACTGTTAAAAGTTAGAAAATGAAGTATGGTCAGTCAGTGTAAAGTGTGTTCCCAGTCTAACTGCAAACATGTTTAAATCTTAATACATGAATATTTCAACACTTTACTTTTAAGAAGCGAATTTGCTAGTACAGATACCTGCATTTTTTGGTACATTTCCACATTTATGGCCTTAACCTCATCCAGCTGTTGCCGAAGTCCAATCAAAGTATCCTGCTTTTCATGGATGTCCTTCTCCAACAGCTTCATGGCCAGTTCCATCTCCTGCTTCATGCTGACCTGCACCACCAACTCATTCTCCACATCCTAGAACACAAGGAGATCCCACTAATTTTATCTATATATAAAACGTACAGTGTGCACTCTACGATTACTGCTGTAATCTGAAATGAAATCTGAGATCTGAAAATTAGAAATTAATCTCACTTTGATATGTCATTATGCCTAGTCATGTCCATGTACAGTTAAAACTGTGTATGTGGTCTGACTAAGTGTTCGATTGTGTAACCTCTTCTTCTTTTTTTAAACCACTAATGTGCAAAGAAAAAATTCATTAAGGGTCATTTAAAAAGCAGCTGTTGCGATCACGCACAGCTGAGCACCAACCTGCCTGAGCTGGCACTCTTCCCTCAGTTGCCGCCTTGCCTCGTTGTACATTTCATCCAGGCCCTGCCTGGACTGCTTATACGTGTCCAGCTCACAGCTCATGTCCCCCTTTGTAACCTGTGCACAGAAGAGAAACGCTTGTTAGTCGCTAACTAAAACCACACTGAAATGGTGGAAATTTTTTAACATGTAATTTATTATATAACTCATCATCTCCTTGTTCAGCTGAAGGCTACATTAGGGATCCTAATCTGTAAAGCTATACACACACACTTATCTCTTACTAAAGCATGGCCAAGAAGCAAGAATACATGCTATTTTAGCCAATGTTTATGACATGTATTACCTCAAGGCGTTGCTGAGCCTTCATGAGAATTACTGAGTTCTCAGTCCTTAGCTGGTGGTTTTCTTCCTGCAGTTTGATGATGTTGTTTTTTGCTATTGCCAGCTACAGAAAAAAAAGAAACCTACTGATGACATACTTAAATTATACATAGATGAAATTATACATTCTCAATTCTTGGAAATCAAGAGTACCTCTTCAATGAGTTTAGAATTTGATTTCTCTAATGAGTCCACACGTCCCTGTAGACCCTGAACAGTGGAACTAAGGTGGAGAAACAGAAACAGATGGAGTCTTAAAGACACTGGGGCACTAAAGTACAAAACAGACATAGAGGTTAATGTTACCATGCATGTCTTATGTAAGAGAAAGAGGTATGCTCACTTGAGCTGTCTGTTTAGTTCTTCAACATAGTTCTTCTGGTCCAATATTGCTGCAATTTGTCCGTTTCTATTTAAGGAACATTGAAGCAGGATATTATTAGATGAGTGTGGACAACAAATACACTACATACAAAAAGAGTAACTAACAAGACACTGTTCAGAAGCCTGCTTCAAAAACGACAAGTACTTACCTTTCTTCACTTCTGTAGTCATCGATGTCATTTTTTAAGTACATAGAGAAGTCAATCACCCCGACCTAAGTGGTTCAAAGACGTCACATGAATTTAATAGAACTGAAAGGGTATTTCTATAATACCATGTCAGTTTTGCATAAATAAATAATTTCTATTTTACATACAAGCAAGAATATACTTTATTTTAGTGCCAGAACAAGCTAGTGCTAGTTTTTGAGGCATATTCCTATAAAGCACATAGGAATGATATGTACTTTTAGCAATACTCTGAATACTATGAAGTTAGATCTAGAAATGTTTGGACAATGGCAATGAGTTCTTGTTATTTTAGCTGTCTACCACAGAGTTTTGGAGTTGAACTTCTGAGTCAGAGAAGAATTTCAGTTTTAGTTTAAGGGTATTTACATCCAGATCAGGCAAATGGTGTAAAATGAATAATAATCATTAACAAACTAATAATTATATATTTAATTGTAATTCTTATTAACTGGTAGCAATCTTTTGCAGTCAATGATAACTTGAAGTCTGAAACCCACCGACATCAACAGACACTGGGCTACTTCCCTGGTGATAGACCTTTACTGTAGCTGTCCTCAGTTCCTGCTTTTTTTTTTTTTTTTTTTGGTTTACTCCAAATTTGCTGAAGTAAATTTTTGCTGAAGTTTGGTGCGGTTACAGAGACTGTAAATGGAAAATGTTCGTCTTTCAAAGTATGCTTAGGGTCACTGTCCTTTTGCACTGCCCCATGCACATTAATCTTGCTCCTTTGCAAGAAGTCACATTATCAATATACTGTATACAAGGGAACAAGTTCTGCTGGCAGACATACATGCTTGTGCCATAACACTACCTCCACCATGTTTCATTTCACCAAACTTCTCCCCATCATTCTACTGATGTCTCATCTGTTCATAAGATATAGTTCCAAAACTTTTCAACTGTTCAGCTCTTATCTGGTCTTTATGTGCTGAGCCTTACAAATGTTTTTTTTTTATTTTGTAGATACCTCTCTTCTGGGTTTCTAAACTCACCGCTGCACTATATACATACATACATACATATATACATATATATATATAGTGACCTCACAGTGCAAAAATCATAGAAAGGTTTTTGTACTTGTGTATCCAGGTCCTCGCCTTTCACGCACAGGTTGGCATCAATGACGTTGAGTCCCACCAGGAGACCAACGATAACGGCTCCCTCTTCTTCCAGCATGACTGCTGAGCTTTCGTAAAAATCACTGTGCAAAAAAATAATAATAAAAAAAGGCTGACAGTGAACTTATGAAACATGCTGATCCTTTACCACATCCTTTAAAACTAGTACAAGGAGCGTAGGGGTGGAGTGCTGTTGTATTGAAAGAGCGCACAATAGGAACTTGAGCATTAGAGGAATACACCAACATAAAATACAAATCCCGGCTTCCACCACCTCATATATACGGCGCACGTGCTGAAAACTATTTACTACATATTCCTCTGTCTGCACAAATGCCCCGAATTTAGACGAAAGGATTACAGGTTTGATACTTCATTGACAAGATACCAGGTAAAGACTTGATGGAATGTTTCAGGGGAAAAATGACAGAATTTAAGTCAGTATGTTGTTTTCTGTCTATTCTCTGACTAATAAAGTTAATTTTTTTTTTGGGAAATTATTGCCTGTGGTAACTAGCAATACACCATCTCCTAAGGCAGACAGAGATTATATAAAGTACACAATGTAAAGACCAAGGACCAAAACTGTATTCCAGCACTACTTACTTCCACCCAGTTATTATAGATCACTTTAAGATGAGAGATTATAAAGTAACCCTATTTTGAAGTAGAAAAGTCCCTAACCTCAGTATATCTTTCCTGGTGATGAGAACACGCAGGTAGTCTGCTAATCTTTTCTGCATCAGTGCCAGTCTCAGCCAAGCCCGAACTCTGCCCAGCGGAGTCCTGACAGACAAACACAAACACAATGTGAAAAAGAGTGTTCGTCCACATAGTCCACAGTCAAGTGAACCACAGTGCATTAACAAGCTGAGACGTTTTAGGGTGAACCATTACTGATGTAAAGAGCAGAATTTGTGGTGAATCCAACAATGGTCTGCTCTTTACTTTTTCACTAAGATCGATATCTATGGTTCACAAATATTTCACACTGCTATGTGATGAGGCATTTATTGTATTATGGAAGAGCAGAATGTTTGCTTTAAGTTCCTAATTTTCCTGATTTTATAAAGTCTATATACTGGTATCGTCAGATTTGCACACAAACATAAGCTACTGGCATTACTCCACAACCATATTGGTGCATCCCTAAAGGGGTTATATAGTAACTTAAAAGAAATTGGCATCATATTACAATATAGCTTATACATGTTTTTGATACAACTCTCTCCATGTACGTTACTTGCCAGTTTCATCAAAAGTACCACATTCACATTTGATTTATTTGTTGGTTTTGGGAGAGAAGCGATCCCATTAGAAAACATCTGTTGTGTACATTTACTAAACTGAGCTAATTTGCATATTAGTACATGGCTGGGGCTTAAAACTAGTCGCCTCTTTGTGCTCAGAGCTACACAGAGCTTTGAAAAATGTCTTTTCTCTGTTGCAGGTTTCATTTGTGTCAGGGAACTTGAACTGAAATTCACACTTCCCCTTTCTATTCTATATTGTCTCTAGCAGCAGGAAAAAGACAGTGGAGTGGTGGGTGTTTTCCACAGCCGTGTACGGGTTTCGTTTGTGTATTATGGTATCTTGGCTAATTTAAAATCATAATGGAGGGGGGGTTGGGTTAGTTAGGTGGTGTAGGCTCAGCAGACTTATCAGCATGCAAAGCTTGTGAGTGAGAATCAAAAATAAACCAGAACGCTGCAGGCTGAAGAGCGCTGCAGTTTTAGTGGACCATTTTATATACATATATATAATTAACTAAATGAAGGCCATTGTTCAGAAACATGGGCATGATAGCAATGAAGCAATTGATTTACTTTAAAATAAATTTTAGGAGGTATGATAACAGGACAATGGCATTAAGTAAGCATGCTTTATTCCATACTTGAGGCCAGGCAAGTCACGAACGCTAGCTGCTATCTCCCCTGCCTCTGGGCACAGCTTCTCCACCATCTCCAGGGGCCCCCACAATGACTTGTTGTATCCAAGAAACGTCTTCTTCACTAAAGCCAGAGGAAAAACATACTCGCTAAACCACAAACAACCAAGTCTCATTAAGTAAACACACCAAAGGCATCCACAAGTGAACCATTTCAAATGAACCGATGTGTCAGTGTTCCAAACAGCAGTGCGTTTTTCCCAAACTCGTTTTGCCCATCTACAGGCTATTTCCTAGCATGGCCATCTGTGTACATAAGGTACAACACATCAGCTATTACCAACAATACCTCAGCTGATTTATTTTTTTATAATGTTTATGCTGGAAACAGTGACTTTGAATTGGAAAATATTCTGTGCTGGTTTCCAGACACTCGTTCTATGTAAATGGGTTCTATGACTCCTAACAACAGTGGAACTGTTTATGGTGCTATATAGAACCAATTTAAATTAGACGTCTGTGTGAGACATCTCCTGCTAGAATTCATATCACAACCTCAAAAAATGAGAAACATTTATACATGTACATGTATGTCAAAGAGTCAAGCAACCACATAAGAACGTATATATGAGCTTATGAGCTTATGTATATACAGCTTGCTGCAGTGTGAGGCAAGTGTGTAATGCAGTTCACACAGTGCTAACTGAAGGGTCTAGAAACAAGCATCAGATATCAAACATGTGTCTATATTTAGGGTAAGGAATAAATATGTACAAATGTCATTTTTGGCAAACAACTTATCTTTGGGAATCCCTATTAACTGTAAACTCCTATCCACAGTGAGGCTTAATCCATATTGGGAAAACTGTCCCGTACATCATACTGGCAGGTGAAGGTGCTTAGTGCTGACTGCAGTACCTTTGAGGCCATGCTTCAGACAGTGCTCCATGACAACAAAGAACTGCTGCAGAGGAGGGTAGTCAGAGTCCAGGGTTCGTCCAAAGCTGAGAGCCGACTCAATCAGACCTTTAATACTGAGCTTGGCCATGTTGAGCAAGTTTGCCCTTTCCATTGCCATTGGGTCCCGGAAGGCTGGAGGACAAAGCAAACAAAACCGCTGTTGACAGAGAAACAACTCTGCAGTTCTGAAAGTCCCATCTGTTTCTTTAAAGACTGAACATATATTTCTCCTTTACACACACTTTTAATGTAAAAGACTGTATGGAATCAGTAGCCAGGCAGTTAGTTATAAGGCAAGCTAAACTTTAACCTGTGAGCAGCTAAAACACTTGGTGTGTGTGCGGGTGGGTGTGTGGGTGTGCGTGTGTGTTAATTGATGCACACAGCAGTGAGAAGTTCCGTTTGGTATCATATTTCATATCCTTGTCTGCTTGCACATGAAGCCCACAGTAATGACACCAGAGAGACAGATGTGAAAGACAGCTAAACTAAAAACTGATTAAAATAGAGTCGCTCTATTTACTAAGCCAAAGAAAAGAATAAACTTGCACGTCATTGAGAACCTATATAAAATGGTAATTATGGTAAAACAGTGGGAATATTTGCTAAGTAGAAACACACTGTAACTGATTTAAAATCAAATGTTATAGGTCAAAACCTTATTTTGAAACTAATAAAACAGTGTCCCAGGTATCAGGGAATTAATTGCAGCCCAAATCCGATGTGCTGCATATAAACACTTATTTTCAACAGTTTGACAGCAAAAACAAATAAATCCAAAAATTAAAAATCTGAAATCTGATTTTGGCAAACCGGCAAATCACATTTGGAGGTGACTAGAAGCATGCTTCCAGCTGGACTTTTATAGGTGCGTCTCAGTCACAACAAGACCAACAACGATGTCAAATCCAGAGCGACTGAAGTGCTAGGATTTGGTAGGCAGCCACTGACACCTACGTTTTTAAAACACATCCCATGCAGATAGTTTAGTGATGTCTGGACGCACATGTCAGATTTGATCAGTCAGATGTAACAGTGCAAGTAATCGTTTATAGCAAATTAATCTAATTATGATCAATAAATAAAATAATATTAATAAAATAATAATTTCCCCTTAAATGCTAAAACATATGTCTTTCCTGACTTATAAAACAAACTAGTAACTAGATTTTATCACTCCATGTGAAATGTGTGTAGATGTGTAAAGTCTATACAGTTCTCCTGCACTGAGAAACAATCGACACGACCAGTGAACACATAGCCAATGAACATGCAGACATGACTCTGAGAACATCACAGGTATTACAGACTACAGAGGACTGCTGCAGGATGGAGGGCATCTATATAGCTGTGTCCAGCTGTGGCTACTGGCAACAATGCTCTCCATGCTATGCACACAAAACCACTTAACATACTACTTAAGACCACATCCAGCAGCATCTGACAGGCTTTAGATACAGAAATGGACCAGAATGCAGCTCTGTTCTCCTTTATTGTTCTCCGTCGCGCGATGACGTCATACTAACGAAACAGTACAGGAGCCCCCACAGTGGAGCCCCTTAGCCGGGGTCCCATCAGAGACAGCTGAGTGGGATCCTTTTACTGAACAGCATGGCTTCTCCATGGTTCATCCAGAGACAGTGAAGCCCAGTAACGGGTAGGGATGGCTATGAGATCCTACACGGCTGATCAGAACAGACCAACACTGATTTACAGGCGTCTCCCCTCTGAGCCTTTACACCCCCAGCCCATAACTGCAGACAGCAGCGTGAGATGTGAACAGCAGTACTGCAGCTCTGACTGACTTAAGAGACTGAATATGTGTCTCTCTCAGAAAGCGAGAGGCCAGCTAGCAGCTCCCTGTCAGTCAGCAACAGTGCTCCGATAACGGTCTCCTCGGACCACCAGCCCCGCGCGGCTGCGTCTTATCGAGAGGAAAGCCCGGCTCTTACCCTTACCGCTCCACTCGTGTGGAAACGGGGCGGCTTTCGGCTCGGCGGCCTTGGGGAGACCATGGATGCCTCCTGAGATGGTCTCGGACGCTTTCCGGGCTAACGCGAATATGGGCGCTTGCCACCTCCCGTCTCCGGGCTTCACACCGGCCTTCTCCCCGCCACCCTTCTCCTCCTGCAGCCGCAAGATCCCGAACACATGCGGCTTCTCCTTATTGCCCTCCGCCTCGGCCAGGCTCATCTCCGGCTCCGCAGGTGTGGCCATGGCGGAAAGGAAAAGCGAATCGCTCCCACACACTTTCACCTGACAACCGCCGTGGACATCTCGGACGACGGCGGCGGCTGCAGAATGAAACGATACGGAAACAGAAATCCTACCGAGAAACAGCCTGTGCTGTCGAACAGGACGTGTTTAAAACTCAGCGTGTGAAGATTTAAACCGAAGGCTGAGTGTGGGCGCTCTGAATAAAGCGCCAGGTTTGTTTACAGCGGAGCCGCCAGGCTAACGTCATAGAAAATACAGTGCCGGTTCAGCGCCCTCTGCTGGCGGCGTGAAGAAGTACAATGCAAATGAATTCTTCCTGTAGGAAACACCGAGGACAAAAAAGAGGAACCTATCCTCCTCTGGTGGGCCGAACTGGATAGTGCAGTTATATTGTGTAATAATCTGCATTTATTCCACAATTCTGTGAATAATATGCCATTTACTTTAATGTGATCTTACAAAGCTAAATAGAGCCTACGCGAACACCCACCCTGACAAAGACCAGACTACTGCCTATTCATCATTATATCCTCAGTTATTATGGTCTGTGCTTGCTATACTATCTATACTAAGCTAATGTTCACAAAACTGCATATTACTTTGGCCAAAATGCCCCATGTTTATATTTGACAGACGTGATACTGGGGCTAATTAACAAAGCATGATTTCTCATTCTTATTCAACTAGATCATTTAAGCCTAACGACAAGCCCAGTCCGAAAGACCCCCAATGCTGTATTCAGGATAGTGTCATCTGACTTGTATGGTGTATATCTACTGGTGTGTATTATAATAATGGGAATACTTGGCTCATACGTGTATACAGTCAGTGCATATTGTAGGATTATGCATACTGTAAACTTTGATCCACAATTAGATTATAATTAAATTACATCACTGGTTCAGCCTCTGAAGGTGCTGTGCATATTCAATAGTCTGCACTTCAGGTTAAAGTTACCCAACTAGACTAAGAAACCCTGCTGTGAAGCAACCCCTGTCCCCTTTACCTACTCAAAACCACAACACACTGCTACAGGCTACTTGTGTCTTACCTTGACAGTAGGCCAGGCGCTCCATGCTCTCACTGTGGGTGATGCCCCAGCGGTGCAGACTCTGAGGAGAGTACATTTTGGCCTTTTCTCCTTAAACCACAGTTCAGTCAAGCCTTTAGCCTGACCTCACCCACTGTGTCCACTCCACTCTGAATCTGCAGAGCAAGAGACAAAGACTGTTTTCTTTAAACCAGTGCTGACAAAAAAAGGAGACCAAGTTTAAAACAAACCTTGAGCTGACATTTATCACTACAAGGTGCAACATGAATTATATAACATGCATAGACTATTGGTGCTCCAAACCATCTTGTGTACGTAAGCAAGCATGAAATATTAACTGCACGGACTTGGATCCACTCCCTAGCTGGATTTGCACACTCAACATCACGTTTGTCCAGCCTCTCAGGCTGCTGCCCAGCCCTTTTAGTGTCAGACTGTCATATGACTGTTATTTCCTGCATCCCTTTCCCCCCGCCTGTCTCACAATACCTCATGTGGATGGGGATTAGTACGGATGTAAACCCAGGCCACAAAAAAATGGCCCCACAAAAACAACCCCGGCAGCATTCAGACAACGACCACAGCATCATAATGACCACGGATGTTCAAAGCAACGCGTGCATGCAGAGACCTGGACACAAACACTGTGCCTGCTGTGGCACCAGCCTGTGCTCTAAAGTGCACGTGACTCCTCAGAATCAGAGGCAGAGTCAGCAGCTTCCAGCCAAACAGCCCTCACACGCATACACGCTTACCCTGCACGGCGGCTCTCAGGCTGGACGCTGCTGTGTGGGGCTGGGACGGCGGCTGAGGAGGCTGTGGAGCCTCATTTGCTGCAGTAGCGGCCGGGCAGGGAGGAGATATCGCCTGCTGGAGCGCAGAGTGCAGCGAGTGCAGAGGAAGCTGAGCCAGGGGGGGAGGAGCTCCGCTCTTACCGGGGCGTGCATAAACACCGGGAAGGGGCGTGGCCACATACATGAGACGGGCAGCCAATCAGAGGCAAACTCAAGCACTAAGGAAGCGGTGCTGAGTGACACTGCACTACAAGGTTATTTCATGGCACAAATAAACAAATACATAATCAAATCTCTTATGAACAAAGTTTTAATTACTTTAAAGGTAAATTATATAATATTATGTGAACTGTTTCGTTATAATGTTTAACAACTGGCTCACACTCTTATATTCAATTCAATTCAATTAAACTTTATTGTCATTATACCAATAATACAGGGTTGCGGGGCCTTGCGCTCAGCAGAGGTGGCACTACCATACCACGCACTGATGCAGCTTGTCAGGATGCTCTCCACGGTGGATCTGTAGAAGTTGCAGAGGAGCTGCTGTGGCAGGTTCAGCCTTCGTAGAAAGTGGAGGCATTATTGGGCCTTTCTGACAATGTGTGACATGTATGCTCACTGCATATATATGCATCTGTTTTGTTTGGACAAGACATGAGGATAGACATGGTAGTTAAAATATGCTTGATTTAAAATGCATGTACTGAATTTGCATATAGGTCAACATGCTGGTTTCTGAATAAGGTTTCCAAATTCTTAAAAACTTTTAGAATAAAAACTAAATTAGACTGAATTGTAAACTGATGTAACAGTCTACTCCTAAACCTATTACCCTAAACATGAAACCTGCATGTGCCTAAACCAAACCCTAACCCTGAACTTCAATATAAAACCTACTCCTAGATCTTACCCTGAACTTCAATATAAAACCTACTCCTAGATCTTACCCTGAACTTCAATATAAAACCTACTCCTAGATCTTACCCTGAACTTCAATATAAAACCTACTCCTAGATCTTACCCTGAACTTCAATATAAAACCTACTCCTAGATCTAACCCTGAACTTCAATATAAAACCTACTCCTAGATCTTACCCTGAACTTCAATATAAAACCTACTCCTAGATCTTACCCTGAACTTCAATATAAAACCTACTCCTAGATCTTACCCTGAACTTCAATATAAAACCTACTCCTAGATCTAACCCTGAACTTCAATATAAAACCTACTCCTAGATCTTACCCTGAACTTCAATATAAAACCTACTCCTAGATCTTACCCTGAACTTCAATATAAAACCTACTCCTAAATCTAACCCTAAACTTCAATATAAAACCTACTCCTAAATCTAACCCTAAACTTCAATTTAAAACCTACTCCTAGATCTAACCCTGAACTTCAATATAAAACCTACTCCTAAATCTAACCCTAAACTTCAATATAAAACCTACTCCTAAATCTAACCCTAAACTTCAATATAAAACCTACTCCTAAATCTAACCCTAAACTTCAATATAAAACCTACTCCTAAATCTAACCCTAAACTTCAATATAAAACCTACTCCTAAATCTAACCCTAAACTTCAATATAAAACCTACTCCTAAATCTAACCCTAAACTTCAATATAAAACCTACTCCTAAATCTAACCCTAAACTTAAATTTAAAACCTGCTCCTAGAGCTAACCCTGAACTTCAATATAAAACCTACTCCTAAATCTAACCCTGAACTTCAATATAATACCTGCTCCTAGATCTTACCCTGAACTTCAATATAATACCTGCTCCTAGATCTAACCCTGAACTTCAATATAATACCTGCTCCTAGATCTAACCCTGAACTTCAATATAATACCTACTCCTAGATCTAACCCTGAACTTAAATAAACCTACTCCTAGATCTAACCCTGAACTTCAATATAAAACCTACTCCTAGATCTAACCCTAAACTTTAATATAAAACCTGCTCCTAGATCTAACCCTGAACTTCAATAAACCTACTCCTAGATCTAACCCTGAACTTCAATATAATACCTGCTCCTAGATCTAACCCTGAACTTCAATATAATACCTACTCCTAGATCTAACCCTGAACTTCAATATAAAACCTACACCTACTACTACTCCTAAATCCAACCCTAAACTTAAATATAAAACCTACACCTACTCCTAAATCCAACCCTAAACTTCAATATAAAACCTACACCTACTCCTACTCCTAAATCCAACCCTAAACTTCAATATAAAACCTACACCTACTCCTACTCCTAAATCCAACCCTAAACTTCAATATAAAACCTACACCTACTCCTGAATCTAACCCTAAACTTCAATATAAAACCTACACCTAAATCTAACACTAAACTTCAATATAAAACCGACACCTACTCCTAAATTTAAACCTAAACATCAGCATAAAACATACACCTGGTCCTAAACCTAAAGTTCAGCTTGAAACCTACATCTATGCCTAAACCTAATGCTAAACTTCAATAGAAAAAACACACTTTAGCTCTAACCTAAACAATTTAATACAAAATCCACACTTATGCTTAATCCTAACACTAAACTTTAATATAAAACCTACACCTATGCCTAAACCTAATCAATAGCCTTAACCTAACCCCGAAATCTAATATAAACCAACACCTACTCCTTAACCTAAGTCTAAGCCTAAACTTCAATCTAAAAACTATACCTACTTCTAAACCTAACCCAAGACTTTAATATAAAACCAACATCCGGTTCTTAACCTAAACCTAACCCTAAACTTTAATATGAAAGCAACACCTACTTCTAAACCTAACCCTCAATTTAAAAATAAAACCTACAACTACTCCTAAATATAACACTAAATGTCAATATAAAACCTACACCTACTTCTAAACCTAACCCTAAACCCTAATATAAAACTTACACCTACTCCTAAACCCTAACATAAAACCTACACCTATTTCTAACCCTAAACCCTAATATAAAACCTACACCTACTCCTAAACCTAACCCTAAACCCTAATATAAACCTACACCTACTCCTAAACCTAACCCTAAACCCTAATATAAACCTACACCTACTCCTAAACCTAAACCCTAATATAAAACCTACTCCTACTCCTAAACCTAAACCCTAATATCAAACCTACTCCTACTCCTAAACCTAACCCTAAACCCTAATATAAACCTACACCTACTCCTAAACCTAACCCTAAACCCTAATATAAACCTACACCTACTCCTAAACCTAAACCCTAATATAAAACCTACTCCTACTCCTAAACCTAAACCCTAATATAAAACCTACTCCTACTCCTAAACCTAACCCTAAACCCTAATATAAACCTACACCTACTCCTAAACCTAAACCCTAATATAAAACCTACACCTACTCCTAAACCTAAACCCTAATATAAAACCTGCTCCTACTCCTAAACCTAACCCTAAACCCTAATATAAACCTACACCTACTCCTAAACCTAAACCCTAATATAAAACCTACACCTACTCCTAAACCTAAACCCTAATATAAACCTACTCCTACTCCTAAACCTAAACCCTAATATAAAACCTGCTCCTACTCCTAAACCTAACCCTAAACCCTAATATAAACCTACACCCACTCCTAAATCTAAACCCTAATATAAAACCTACACCTACTCCTAAACCTAACCCTAAACCCTAATATAAACCTACACCTACTCCTAAACCTTACCCTAAACCCTAATATAAACCTACTCCTACTCCTAACCCTAAACCCTAATATAAAACCTACTCCTACTCCTAACCCTAAACCCTAATATAAACCTACACCTACTCCTAAACCTAAACCCTAATATAAACATACACCTACTCCCAAACCTAACACTTTACTGATAACCATACATGTATCAACAGAAAGCTTGCCATCATTGAAGTACCTGTAGATCACCTATAGGAGACCAAAATAAAGTGTGACCTAAACTGAGGTGTTTAAACACAATATAATTTTATTTTAATTGTGTTGTATGCGAGAGGTGAATTTGAATCATTCATGTTTTATTGAATGCGGTGGCATTTATTATCCAGAAGATGGCGATGTTTACCTGAGAGAATATTTCAGCACTTTTTCAAGTGTTTAAACACGAGATTCAATAAAGGGTTCAAAGATTCAAGGAGGACAAACCTTAGTATGCTAGACACCAGACACCAGGATGTAGCACCAGCATGGCTGGGTCACCATTTTGGGTGCTATACAAGCGCTATACTAGCCTAAACCAGCATGAACAGCATGTGTTATGATTTTCAGCTGGGTTATTACTGGTGTTCTCTTGAAGCCACTGAAGCTATGAGGGTAATATAGAAATGGATGCAGTGTGTTTGAAAGGTACCATTCCAGTGTGTGAAAGGGATGTGGATACTTTTCATGTGCTTCTCAGGTTACCGTGAACGGGAATCAAGCTCATCTTTAAATGAGCCTGGCTTCCTATTTGTAGTCCTCTGATCGTTCAGTTCCACCTTAAATGCTGCAGCTTGTACAGGCGCCAGAATTTAACTGTAGCACTATTTATGAAAACTGGAATGAAAAACTTGTAAAACAGGCTGGCAGGAGGCCAACGTCAGATTTCAACAAGATCCTGGACAGTTTGAATTTCAAGATGTTAGCTTGCTCAGCACATTCCACACTGATAGTTTCTCAAACCTAGGACAACCTTACACTAAAGGTTTCTTCCAGAGTAGCAAGTTCACTATCTGTTGTTGTTGAGCTCGAATGCCAATAGTTAGTACATGTAAGGCTAGCTACTAGCAAGCCTAACCGAGATTAGCATGACTAGCTAAATAACTTAACAACACCTCTCATACCTCAGGCAAATACGTTTGTTTAATTGTAGGACCAAATCATGGAGTTGCAAACTGATATGTTTACCTTGACCAAAGTTACATAGCTTCTATGTGGACATCGGAGAATATATAAAATGCTAAATAAATGACATCACATGACTCTTTTAAACCATTAGCATCAATACAATAAATGAAGTTATTAGGTAATTATGTTAAACTAGGCTTGTTTATCTGGTTTCTGACACTGTACAACACACGGCTAAAATTACAGACAAAGTTTTTAGCTTCTTTTGTACTTTTTTGCCTTTATTGCTATTCTAAGCCAAAGAAACCTCAAGGAAAGCCCACAGGTTGTTCCTGAGCCCCTTTTGCCAGAATGCCTTTTTTCTTAGCATTTCACCTGTAGGATGACGCATACCTTAAAGTTAAAAGCTATTGATCTAATTATTGACTTTCACTAAAAGGACTCCAAGAAATGACTGTGTGTGAAAGCTCCATCACACATCGCCGTGTTCATGAATTTTTAATACAGGGCAGGCTTACTGCCTCCTTGACTCATACACATCCTCCCTTCACACACCTCCAGCAATCATGACCAGCACTTTGAGACGTGAGTTATTTAGTGTAATGATTATCAGTAGGTTGCTATGTGCATATACTTGATGAGAATGACGATGGCACATGACTGTAACCAAACTAATTAGTACATGGATACAAAATGTATTCATAGACGTCAAGAGTATCAACTAGCATCTGGCAGCAAACCCTTTTTTTGTTTTTTTTTAAAGAGCTATAATTAAATTTTGAGATTCTGACCCAACTTTTGAATTTACACACTAACAATGTAGCAATGACCAACAGTTTAACAACGTTGTAATACCTTGTCACAGAATGCCTTTTTTTTTGCTCTATCATTTGCCTGTAGGATTCTATACCTTAAAACAACAAAAGCTATTGAAATCTAAATTTATAAACTTTCACTTAAAACACTCCAAGAACTGACTGTCCGTGTAGCTCCATCAACATCGCCGATGTTGATGAATTTTTAAATACATCAGGCTTAGTTGCCATCCTTGATACTGAAACAGACATGAGCCCTTCACCACAACCGGAGAGGATGATGAGAGTGTGTTTGTATCAGTATTATTTTTAAAGCATTTCATGGTAGAGCATGACCCACACATTACACACTAACTAGCATGACCTCTTCTTTAGACCATACAGTAAATTAATGGGCTACCATGTACATCGCGTCAGAGATTTCTAGGAGTATTTACAAATACCAGCATTAATTTGAGAATGTATTAGATTTAAAACAACCAGTTTGATGTAAAGCATTTCATGGTAGAGTAACTTAACAACTCTTTCTTTAGACCTACAGTTTTTGGTGTGATGGGACCTCGACAAGTTTGTTTCATATCCAAAAAAACAGGTTTAAAGCTAACGTCAGGGGTATACAGATTCCGATGTTTCAGCCTTCAGTCAGGGTTTCTCCAAGTGGGAATGTATCTGGATAAGCATGCTAAATCCCAGTTGGAGCTTTTCTGACATATATTTTGGAAGCACGGTCCAGTAGTTAGCTATAGGTTACAGATATTTGATACATTATATTACTCACCATTATTTAGCAGGCAGTAGAGATAAGCAAGGCGGCCTGTTTTTTTCTGTGGAGGCACAAATGTCAGAAACTGTGGCATGTATTTATCTACCATTATTTTACATATAGTTCCATAAAGAACATTAGTAAGCGCTTAATTTAGCGGCAAATTAACTATGGAACCATGTGGATGGAGGCTTTAACCAGAATGGTTAAAATGTTGAATTCTTTAAAGGTTGTTTGAAAGGGTAACCGGCAAATCAAGATATGGACACATTTGGTAGTTCCTGTTAGTTTACATATCTAGAAATCAACATGCCTTAGTCTCAGGTCCCTGAAACAGACATTTCGAGTTGTGTGATAGTACGTCTCCACCCCTTCTGCCTTCTCTCTTTAGATTTATTCTTCTGATCTGTATTATTTCAATAGATAAGATTCTTCCATTATCATAAAATACAATGGTTCTTGAAATGTTGCGCACCCATAAGAAAATTCTATATTTCTGCATGAATATGACCTAAAGCTTCATCAGATGGTCATTTGTTTTTGAGGAATATCTTAATATCTGTGAGTGGCAAACCCTGGCATTCAGCATCTGGTGTGATGCCCTTGTGCAGCAATATATGCACCTAAATGTTTCCAGTAACTGTTAATCAGTCCTACACATTAGAATATGAGTCCTTTCCTCCATACAGAACAACTCAGGGATGTGTTTGGGTTTTATTACACAGAAGGCTCATTTCTAGTTCTTCCACAACCGTTCTGTTGGGTTAAGATCCGGGCTTTGACTTGGGCACAGACTATTACACTCTTTGTCATGATACACTTCCACAAAAGGGTTGTAAAGATCTGTCTTTGATTGATCTCTGTTTTTAAGCAACAGATCGACCACTCACACCTGGTTGTCCTATTGATTGAAAACACCTCTCTAATTTTGCCTCAAATTAACTGCTAATTCTAAAGGTTTAAATATGTTTTGCCACTTTATATACAATTGTGTTGTACAATAGATAAATAAATGACTATAATATATTATAATATAATATAATATAATATAATATAATATAATATAATATAATATAATATAATATAATATAATATAATATAAGTTTTGTTTAATTTAATTCTGTTTATCTATTTTTAGGATTTGTGTGAAAATATGTAAATAAATATCTAAAATGAAAAATTAGATCTACTGACATGAACCTTATTGCAGAAGGCAGTGACGGTCAGAGCAGTAAAACATATAGCATCTGGAAAATACCACTTTGGAGAGACTTAACAATATCACAGTGTACTAAAACAAATTCAACACTGCTAAAAGCCACTTCTCATGTAATTTGGAATAATCATGGCCTTATCAAAGCACATCCTGGACCAGGTTAGAAATGAACAGGAGGAATTAATTTCTTTTTTTCAAGCAAGTCATTAAATCCTGATAGCGAGGCTGTCTTCAGCTAGATTGCTGGAGCAGTCAAACTGGGTAATTTTGCTGACAAATACAGCCAGGAGAGTCAGCTGCGGATTTGGTGCTTATTTAATCGCGTCTTCTGGGGCACTTGATATAAGCCCAAGGCCGTGTTGTAATTCAGACGATGCTGGAGGCATGGGACCTTGAATCATTATCACCCATCTATTAACATGAAATCACATTTGATTGGATTTGGAGGGTTCTTTAGGCATTAACCCTGTGGCTTGGCTTTGATTACCTACAGTTACTCCGCTGCTTTCCTCAAATGACTTCCTGCTGTTGAGATTTTGTCTGGATATAAATAGCATTGATCTTTCACAAAAAGAAATGACCAGAATAATGAGTGCATGTTTTGTCCTTCTGCTTGACTCCCTGATTAGGCACTTGTGTGTCTCTTAGATGGTTCAGTGTTAGCATTAGAGGCCTGACATGGGGAAGAGAGTAGTCTTGCTTTTTGCTGTTTTGCACACGAGCATGAGGTTTAGAAGTTGCCCCTTCAACATTTCATCCATCACATCCATGGCTTTGCCACTGTGGAAAGGTCAGCAGTCAGTGGTGTCCTTCTACATATTCAACAGCCCAAAGTACTATTCAGACAGCTTATCTAGTTCAGACATCAGCCATCATCATTCAAGTCCAAACCCTGAATTATTTATTTATTTATTTATTTATTCATTCGAATGAGTAAAGAATTTATTAGATCCTATTCATCCAGCTTTTTTAAACAAATATTCCAGGACAAATCCACATAGATTAGCAGTGAGAATAGGTTAATTAAACTGAACTAAGAGTTTGTCTGGCTTCAGACTGAAAGGTATAATTTGGGATCAACTATTAAAAGAAAAGACAGATTTTCTTTTTTTGAAATGTTGTTTTTTTTTTTATTGTAAGGATTTGTCCTTAAAATTTCTAGAAATTTTTGATGAATAAGCATAATACTTATAAATACCTGGCAAAATGGCTTCACTGAATGCTCTTGTGAAGGAGGTGATTTAAGCTGTGCAGCAGGCTCAGTGAAGGGTGAAGGTATCTCCTGCTTCATTATTCACCCAGTCTGAGGTGGAAATCTGCTCCCGGATATTTACAGAGCCTGCTTAGGGGGAACCTGTTCAGCTCATTTTCAGGGTTCATAATTGTATTTGTTAGGGTCTACAGGAATAAAGTACAAACCACAGTATTGTCATCATACTGTACATCTATCTTTAAGCCCGGCCTCACTAGGAACACTGTGCTCACTTAGATTTCACTTAGAGTGAAATGTCAAATCCCAAAAACAAATCCCTATACTTCTGAATTTCTCAACTTGAGTTCAGTAAGACAACAATTCTAATCAGAGGCACAACTGGCACACCAACCGTCTACCAACTTGAATCACCATAACACCTGTCCAAATGTTAGTCATTCCACAGAGCATCTATGACATTTACAACCACATTCCATCCTGAAAAGATAGTTTATAGTCCTTTTCATGAATAATATTCAATACTTCTAGCTGAAGCTTAAGACAACTGGTCTCCAACAGGGACGACTCCAAGACACCAATAGCCTCGGTTTGTCTGTTTGTATAATTGCTATCATATTCTTTAAAACCTGGAAATAGCTAAGTGAATGAGTGAGTGATTGAATACGTGAGTGGGTTTGTGAGTGAATGAGTGAGTAAGTGAATTAATAAGTGGGTGGGGTGAATCTGTGAATGAGTGAGTGGTAGTTGAGTGAATGGGTGAGTGAGTGATTAAGTTTCATCAGTGAAACCCCAAACATTCTCTCTGCTGACTTCAACCAGCTGCATTCACGCCACAGCTATCATCCTTAGACTTAACCCTTAACCAGTCTCCTCCAACACACAAAGCATTGTATGTTCTGGACCAGTACTGCTGACCTACCCCTGTGCTGGATATCACAATAACCCCAACCCTTTAATATTCTTCCTTCACTTGGTGCAATCTGCACTCCCTCGTCTGTTGATTCAACTCTTTTCTACCCTGACTATTTACAGCTATGAATACTTTCTTGTTTTTACTCTCATCTGCAATTAACCTTTTGTGTTTCCTCTTTCCACCAGGTCAATAAGATCCTCCCCACCTGCTCCTTGGCTCACAGGTGTCCTAACAACAGCTAAAAGAGCTTCACCTTACCAATTTCTCCTTTCAGTGTTTTAGTTTCTAAGTTTTCTCTATTCGTCTCTTCACTTCCTTTCTGTTGCTGCCCATTTAAAAAATGATGCTTGCATACCAACCCAGGAATGGACCGGCACCTCCCTACATTACTGGAATGGTAAAAGTTGAGTCTTCAAGCTTTAAGTACAGCTCCACTTGACCCACCATCCTTCAGGATGGCTGGAAGACAAGCATCAGGACATTTCGAGGTCTTGGCACACAGATGGTAAAATGAACTTCCATTGGCTGTCTAAACAGCAGACTCTGTTGTGGCCTTCAAACACAGACTAAGGACCCATCTTTATCCCAACCACTTCACTGAGCACTTATCTTAGCACTTACCGAAGAAACATTGCACGGAACCAATGCTGCGTCTCTTTATTTTCTTCCTAGGTATTTGCACTTGCCCTTGTTCTGCCAGTGTCTTGAGCTCAGGGGTAGTTTGTACTACCTAGGATACATTCAGTGACAGACCACGCAGCACTTTAAGTCACTGGATAAATCTGCTAAATGCCATAAATGTAAATGAGTGAGTGAATAAGTGGGAAAGTGAGTGAGTAATTGAATGAATGGGTGGATGAGTGAGTAGTTGAGTAAGGGGATGAGTGAATGTGTGCTAAAATGAGTGAGTAAGTGGATGAGTGAGCTTGTGATAGAGTAAGTGAATGAATGAGTAAGAAGGTAGGTGGATGGGTGAGTGAACAAGTGAACCATTCAATATGTGATTAAGTGGGTCAGTGAGTAACAATGAATGAGTGAGTGGTTGAGTGGATGGGTGATTAAGAGAACTTTAATGAGTGAGGGACTAGGTAAGTAAATGAATGAGTTACAAGCCAGTTGTATGAGCTGAAATACCTGCATCCAGAAGTAATCAACCAACAGGAATGAAACTTGGTGGGTAGGTTTGACATTGTGAGACATGTTAATGATCTAAACCTTTCATTATCAGCCACACATGCAACGTAAGCAATGATGGGCCTTATTGTTGTACCTGACTGACCCAACCGTTACGAATGCAGACATTCAGTGAGCAGTGATGCCCTCCATGAGCCTTCCAGGATACAGACCGTTACGACGACTATCCTTATCACCATGTCAACGTCGCCAAAGACTACAATCATCTCGTGCCAGACCGTCATGGAGTAACTCAGAATGGCAGAGGGTCATCTTCAGTGTTGGGTCCCGCTTTTGTCTTGGTGGAGACGACCAAAGAATCTATTTGTGGAGGCACCACGTTCAGTGCCAAGATGATGTTTGTTTTCGTGCATCACATGTCCAGAAGGCCTGTTTTCGCTCCACCTCCACTCCTACCCCAATATCTGCAGGAACTGTGTGAGAATATTCAAGGTGCATGGGATGGATTATCACAGGACACCATTAGCAACCTATACAACTTCATGCTGTCCCGGTAAGGTAGGTAAGCTGGCATGTTGCATTGCGATATATATTTATTGCATATTTTATTTCTGGCTTTTGTGTTTCTTAATTTTTAAGCCTAAAACACATAAGAACAAATATAAACAATCAAAACAGAAGAAACGCAAACATTATGTTTTAAATATGCCACTTTTGATTTGCCTGACTCTTGTCCCTGCCTAAAGGTATAAACTAGATGTAGCTGCTGGATGAAAGCCAAAACACACACCCACTGTTGATTTCCCAAGGCTAATCTAGACTGGCTTTCATAAAACCGTCCTTTCCTTCTCGTCACTTGGGGATTAGGAGACAAATACTTTAGATTATACTTCTGATTGACTGTTTGCACAATAGAGCGCTTACTGTTCACTGTTCAAGAACAGTTCAATGACCTCAAAACAATGAATATCCTGAGTTTAGGGACCCATGTGTGATGCTTGCTTGAACATCGAGTCCAGCATGTCCCTGCCTACTGGAATGAATTGATCATCTGATTATGATGACACTGTCTGAATAAGGGCTGAATAAATATTCTGTACTCCTGATACTTTTATTTCATCTGACCGCAGAAATGGAGGCCTATTAATGAAGCCGCAAATAGCAGGCCAGTATTAGTGCAGCACATTTCAATGTTAATTTCTAATTGTAAAAGCTTATTATCAAGAATAAAATGAATTTAAAGTTCATAGATTGTGGGTAACACAGTGCCACTAAAGTTTGAGAACATTTTGTCTTCTGTAGCAAGTGAAGCCCGGACCATGTCTTAATCTACCTGTTCAAACAGCCTGGTTATATTACAGTGTGCAGAAAGCAAACATGCATCCTCATTTGTCCTGCAGCAGCAGGTCAAGACGAGAGCTTGTTTCTCTGGCCTACTCAGAATGGCAGATTGCGGCAATGTTGGTTGAACACCTGCTGAGGTAAGCCTATTTCCTGGAGCGGTGACCCCTGCAGAGCACAACAGTGTTGAGGATCCTTGCGGCACGAGAGCACCAGTCGGGTACAGGTGGGCCACGTTGCTGGGCTTGTATGGGCTGAGTGGCAGAAGGCTGCTTGATGAGGAAGCACACAGGGAGCACCATTACAATCAGAGGGGGTTGATTCCCATATCCTGCAACCTGGTGAGGCAGTCTTATTATGCGCTGTTAGATGGTGGGGGTAAAGAAGGAAGAGATGCCTGAGTCAATACACAGCTGTTGAGCTCCAGAGCCAACGAGTACAACATAACATTGGTGGCACAGTTAGCCATCCTCCCATAAGCATAACCGCTGAAGACCGCAAAGGAGAAAAGCATGCAGTGAGTCAGCAGGGGTGAAATCCATAGACAGCGATGATGCAGACTTCTGCTTTATATCATCACAGAAAATAATATTGGTAACCATTATATTGGCCATATTTGGTGTATGTCTGCACTTTAAATGAACTGGAAAGAAAATGTTCTCTTCTTTCAGTGATAAGGATTTTTCCTCTAGCTACTATGTGTAATGGTATCGGAGACGGATGAAATGAGCTGGTTGTTTTATTGTACTGCATAATGAAGGAGGTAGGAGGGAAAACAGATATAAGTAGGACGACTAAATGAAAAAAAAAAACCCATGTCACTGAAAAAAACCCTTCAAACTACATAGCTGAACATTGGAGTCTGAAGGATCGAGAGAGAGAGAGAGAGATAGATAGATAGAGATAGAGAGAGAGAGAGAGAGAGAGAACGAGAGAGAGAGAGAGATTCTGAATGGAGTAATTGTTCCAGATTGCTTGCCATGAATTCTTCTGCCTCCCCAGTCTTTATAGAAGACTCAGAACTCTTATCTTTCCACTAGGAAGCTGCACAAAGTAATACATTAAAGGGGTATTTCTTCAATCATTCTTTATATGTAGACCGGTGTTGATATATTTGAATGTCATATGTCAAATGAGATGTTGTTGACATACTGAATGAAAGATAAACAGTAATAATGTTTTTACAATAATGTTTTCCTCATGTTTACTATGAGTGCCAATATGTTTTGAAGGGTGCTATAAATTCTGGGTAAATGACCAGGCAACACCTGGGAACAATTACAGGACAAGGCTACAGCTCAGACACTGGTGAGAGATATGAGTAAAGGTCAGAGAAAGGGCAGAAAACGCAAGGGAAGCTAAGGAAGAAGGGAAAACAGGCAAAGGCAAAGCAATGGCAGGGGGTCACAGTAAGACACTGTAAGGTGATGAATAATCTTCTGGCACTCTTGATAGTTTCACTAGGTTAATAATGATCATGTTAACAGCAATAATACGACAAGCTGTTCAGAGCCATTAAACAGCACACAGTCATGATAAGCCAGAGAAGGTGCTTCTTTATAATAATCTCCTCTCTGTATTTCACGCATTAAGAGGGAAACCTTTAAACGCTCATGCAATGAAGCAAAAGTCCAGCAAAACTGCACTGTGTAGTAGAACAGTACACACCCCTAAAACCGGTACAAGTAGAAAGCTGCAATGAAGCATTTTGGGGTGTTCATATTCTGGTGGAGGAATTCAAAGTTACTGATATAGCAAAGTCTAGTGACTTACACTGCTGGGTGATTTTTCATCCTTTGGGTCTATTTTGGGATTTGGTACTCCAGCCGTTTTATCAGACTCCTTATTCCCAATAAAACGTATGACTCAGTCGGCCTTACAGATTTCTGAGTTGAGGCAACAGCACACAAAGTCTTAGAACTCTGCTACAAGGCTGTGGTAGGTAAGATGAAAAAAAAATGACTTTGTCGTTATATTCTAAAACCTGTTCTGGAAGATAAGGTAGATAAGGCAGATAATCTGTGAGAAAATCAGGCTCCTCTCGTATCCCCTGGTGCTCCTAATGCCATTTACAAGAAACCACCTTCATGAACAGTGGCTTCCAAACAAACAATGGTGGATAAACAACAAGCAAGTAAAACATTGTGGTGACAAAGACAGAAGGTAAATAAAGAAAGAGTAAAAGACAAATAAAAAGCAAGCTAAAAAGAAAGAATTAGAACCCATAATAAAACAGACTTATCAGAGGCAGAAGGAGCTACAGGACCTGAGGCAGAGTGATCAGGAGTAAAAGCACCCTAAGTGTGTGCAAGTCAACATGGTTGCTAACCTGCCTGTGTAAGGCAGCCTACTCTGGTGGAAGGGGCTTGGGAGGCAGGGCTGGAGCGCAGGGGAGAGGGAGGGGCTTGGAAGTTATACGAATTTAAATCTTCAAGGCAATTCCACTCTCAACTCTTACCTTTAACTCAACCTCTTACCTACTGCAACTTTAATGACTTTAGTAACATAAAGGATATACTGCTACAATATACTATACTTAGCTACAGTAATAAACAGATTTATTTTACTCTGACTACAGCAGCATTTAGTTCTTAGTGAAGTAGTACAGCAGGACCCCCAACCTTGGAAGGCAGGGACTTGAAGTAAGTTGCAGAAGAGAAATAGGTGGGGAAAAAGACATACATAAGCAGAAACAGACTAGTCCATGGCTTATTCTCGGGTACGCTCATGTACAACTGAAATATTTAAATGCAGGCAGCCCCATGCAAACAATACACAGCAGGACAGAAGACAGATAACAAACCCACTAAAAAAAAAGACAGAGCACACGCAGCTCTAGAAACATCATTTATTCATTCATTCATTCTGCATGCTGATGGCTTGCATTATGTACAATTGATTGAAAGGTCTGTACATACACCACAGATTAAATATGAATCAAAACCCAGTCCACAAATATAGAAGACCATTATGGGGCCTCCAGAAAGACAGCACGTCATTTTAACCTCATATATACCATAAACTCCACATTAAATGCTTTGCATATTTTTAACAAGAGACCAAGAGACCATTCTCTCTGCTGAGCAACACTGAATTTCATCTATACCTGGGTTCTCTGCGGTCACACCAAATAATATGAGTCATGTACCCTCTTTAAACGACCAGGTTTCAGGTCTGTGCCTAAGTCACAACTGCAGTCAGTGGCACAGGTCAATGTGATCAGACTTGTTTGTGTTTAAAGACATTTGACAAATACAAGTGCTGTCGTACGGAGATACAAGGCCTTGCTTTGTTGGTTTTGTGCTTATTCGCCTTCACCCAGCTTAACAGCACTAATATAAGATGGAGAATAAACTCTACTAACAAAACAGAGAAGAGGAAAAGCTACAACAGAAGAACATACTGGCAGTATATGTTTAAGAGTTTGACAATAAACGCACTTAAGCACAGCAGATAACAACTGCTTTCTATACTTACAGTATTCATTCCTCTCAGTAATGTGCATGCAACACTATTTGTTCTACAGTTATTACTGATGTGGGCAGGTATTCCAGCTGCCATGAGAACCACTGGAAAAGAATGAAAGTAGAGGCACTTGCATCATATAAGGTTTGTACAAATATAACCAGATCATTATATCTGATATTAATCATTCATGTGAAACACAGCAGACTGGAGTAACTATTCTTAAACTGAGTTCTAGGTTTTATTTAGAAAGGTAAAGCACGATTACTGAAAGTAAAACTTGGATGTAGCATCTTTAATGCAGTAAATTAGGGAGGTAGTTCTTCTCTTCAGAGCTTTAGAAGCTAAGGCAGCTGCTTTAACTAGAAGAAAAACAGATACACAGCACCGAGCAAGTACACCACACTTTAAATATATCTCTGAGAAGCAAAACTTAAAAAACCTTAAGAAAATGTCAGATTTAAATGGAAAATGTAGAAAATGTACAGAGATATGAAGAACATTTGTAATGCATAATTATATCCCACACCCCCTAAACGTTAACATCAAAAGGTACATGGTCCATTGGCCCATATGGCCTTTAAGTGTAGATTTGTACAAACTTTTACACCTGATTCATCAAATTAAATCAATTTATCAGATTCATCAGATGCTGGTAATCCAGCTTCAGTTTATAATTTCTAGCCCTCGCATGTCAGCACCTGATTTACATATCCACTCACATTAAACACGGCTTAATTCATGCACATGTTTCACTTGGGAGCTGTCAATAATGAAAAAACAAAGGCACAGTGTAATATGTATTATGAAACATGTTATACGTGTTTATATCAATGTGCATGTAAAATAACTCCCAGAACATCCATCAGTTATCCACATTAGTAAACAGGCAAATAAGTAAGTAAAAAGTTAAATTAGAAACTGATGAATAATAAAAGCATCTGTAAAATATATGTGTGATCCTATGTGACCGTACACAGCAAGTCAGGGCCACTGTCCTGTAACCACTTGTAATGGTGTATTGGTCAAACTTTTTAAAATGTATCCCCAACCATACAGGTATATGTTGTGATGCAAAATGTGTGTAAAATGTTATTGGTGGTCTGAGCAACCTCAAGCTTTCAGAAAGAATCAAACATATGTGCTATTTAAAACAAGCAACACTATTCAGATCTCTACCACGTGATGGATGTGGGGTGATGTTCTTTGGTCCAGCGTGGTAACGGAGTCTTGGAGTTCAGTGCCTAATCGAGGTCAATTAAAGGCATACACTTGCAGCACTTTTCCAGCCTGCTCTGTGGCTTGGTTTGGGGTGCTTCACTGTTTAAAAGGCCAACCTGGTGGGACTCATATTCCGTGATGGCATCCTCCACACGAGTGATGTACAGCCAGGTCACAATCACCCCAAAAAACTGGAAAAAGAAAACATCCAGAAGTTGTTAAAGGAGACAGTTAATCTTCCAAAGCAGAAGAAATCTGGCTCTACAGCATCATAAATGTGCCGTCATACCAGTCCTGTCCCTATGCTCTTTAAGTAAATCAAAAGAGAATTAGAGGGATTAGCTTCATTGGAAAGCTACTCATGTCTTTCCAAATAACCAAAGAAAAAAAAATGATGTAACACGATCAACTGAACTGTATTAACTTAATACTTGTCTCAAAATTCAGGAAGTCAACAAATGCAGAATGACTGCTCATAGTAATCAAAACACCCAACCTGCATTATCTCATTTTAATTTGCTTAATCACAAACTAATCCTTCTGTAAATTAAAACAGCAGTCAGTCACAGCAGCAGTGCCTTCAGCAATATTCTTGGATTCACAACAATGAAACAGATCAAATCAGGTGCATGACAACTGTATGCATGCAGTCTGACACCCCTCATCAAATGACATGTTTTGTTATTTTTCAGTAGCTCCCAACCCTGGTCTTGGAGGTCCCCCTGCCCTGCATATATTTAGAGTTTGCTCTGCTCCCAACACACCTGATTCAACTAATCTGCTAATTAACAAGTCCTTCCTGGATTGAAGTGGGTGTGTTATGTTAGGAAAACACTAAAATATGCAGGGCTGAGGGTAGGGAACCTTTGTTAACACATCAGCTACAGCGAAGACACAAGAAATGGATTTTCTGCACCTTTTAGAACACTGCTTTACTCATTAAAATAGAAGGATAAAATACAGAATGTGCCACAACTACTGCACAGGCCACAATTTATATTCTAGTTCCCCCACCAACACATTATTATTTAGCAAATAAACATTAACTGTGCATTAAAATGTCCAGAAGGGTGTTTCCTGTAGAAGATGTGCATTTTCCAAGGTTGTACATATCTCCCTGTAAGACGGGATGATAAGCATCTTGGTAACTCAGTGTAAATAGATAAGATCCCGATACACGTCAAATCATTATTAAGCCAATACAATTTGGTTCAGCATCAATATGATCTGATTCAGGTCTGGTCCAACAGTTTTGGTTAAGCTCATCACATATTGCCTGGTCCTAGCTTTAATTCATTAAAACTATGATTTAAAAAGTTTGTCAACATGAGTTATCTCCCCAAATTTCCTCCGGTCCTAAAACAAAACATTTGTTCTAACTGAACAGGTCATAAAAGCACACACTTCAGAGGTTGTCTATTTCTTAGTTTCAAAACCAGAGCAGCCTAAAGGTACAGAGCTGGTATGTTTTGTCATAAGGCTGCCAGGCAGTATGAGATGCGTCACAAAGCATGCATGTCAGCAAAGATAAATTTGAGTTGAAGTTCTCAGTCACTCTAGCTCTTCCTCATGCACTCACCATAGAAGCAGATTTTAGCCATTTTCATGTTTTCATTCATTTGAGCCCAGTCTTATAAATCGTAAAAACCATTGCAGTCGCACTGGGGACCACTGGACCTATTTATCGATTCCTTTTTTTTAATTATTTTCAAAAAACGTGACTCTGAAGCATGGGCCTGGTGCTGACTTACTTCAGAATGGTGTATGTTGGCTCCAACACTGAGAAAACCAAAAGGTGAAGGATTGTGCTATAGCCCTCCATTCACACAGGACCCTGCTTTAATTCAATGCTAAACTGATTTCCATTTCAAGGACTTCATCTAAAATGAAATCTCATCCAATATATTTGACAGATAATCTTGTAGTAGCTTTGAACACACCTGAAGGACAGATTATTTGCACTATTTGTCAACATTATTAAATTATGAAAAATGTATACAAGCGTTTACAAGTTTAACAGATTTGATTGTTGTTATAGCCATCATACTGGAAACAGCATTTAGGTGAGAAATGTTTACTCCAAAGTATTGATCAAGATTATTTGGATTTATGTTTGTGTGGGTCTGTTCACTACACAAGGGGGTCAGCAGAAAAGCTACTAGAGATGTTTCAGCCATTGCTTGCTACCTGTCGTGCTTATTGGTGCCCTAGATCTTTTATACATCTCTACACAAGCTACAGACTAAAAAGGGGAGTGATACAAATGCAAACCTGCACCTCTCAAAAGTTTAGGGATCGCTAAAGTAAAGTAATTTGGAACTACATTAAGTATAATGAGAAGCACAAAACTCATCGAGTCACTACGATGTTCAGCAGTCAAATCTGTGAGAGTATGATAATGCACATCTGTGGAGATACTCAGCATCATGTTATGTTTCAGTAACAGTTCATTATGGCTCATTTTATAATCAAAGGCAGACTGACGCACATCAGACAGCTGCACATCAATAAGAGAAAGGATTTTCCAATGAGCTACTTTGATGGAAGCCTTTCACACTTTGAACCCTTTTTTACGCATCATTGCCGATTCATTTCTAAAGGTGTCCTTTACTTTTAAACATGGACAGGTGCCATCATCAAATACTTTAAGATTTGACTGAAATACACAAGCAGGTCAAAAATTTAGTCCCTTTAAGCAGCTGCAACTAGCTACGGCACAGCGGGCTTTAGTTACTGGGTAAGATACGTTTTTTATTGCAAGTTCAAATAACTTAACTAAGTAATTTTGGATCATTTCTGCTGATTAATTTAAAATGAAATGCTGATACAAGATATGTCTTCAGATTAGTTTCTTCAGACTGCTTTTTAGAGGTAAACATTATAATGTTTTTATCATTTCAGATGAGCTTAAAGGTTCTGTCAAATAAACACTCTGTGTCTGAAAAAGTCTCTTTCTCTGTTAAGCTCTCTTGTACAAGCCAAAAATGAGTTTAAACCACTAGCCTGAAGGAACCGGTTCTCAGTATAGTTGTATAGCCTCAAGGCCATGTACATTTATATCAGATACAGCACTGCTGCATTGCAGGTGAAGTGACAGCGCAGTAACAGTGCTGAACCACATTCAGCTTTTTAACTGCAACTGTGACTGTAGGACTGAAAGTGTTGGTGCAATAGATGAATATCATACTGTATGTTTAACCAGAAAACAGTTCTACATGAACATCTGTACATAAAATACTAAAATACTGCATACAAAATAGCAAAACGTTTCTTACAGACATTAGCAAATCAAATGTAGGAGGGAATAAGAACAGAAAAAGAAACAATGTAGTTTTCCCACAGGAACCATAATTGTCTTGTTTATGAGTTTGCTCAAGCTGATACTTGCTGTACCAACATGCTTTTGGGGCATCTACTCATGCTGATAAAAGCCTTCATTATGTGTTCATCCAGCACACATGACATTTTGAAATGATTTAAATAAAATGAAAGAAAACAAGGCTAGCATTTTCACAACAGCACTACAGTCATCTAAACTAAAAAAAATAATAATAGTAATAATAATATGCACCCAGAAGGAAAAAATCCAACAAAGAGCAACTAGTGATAGAGCAGACTCTACCATAAAGACCACATCCCAAATCCAATTGCAGACTTGCAAATTCTTTAATCTGAAAATAGGCCACAAATATGCACAATGCACTAGAACAAGTTACTTCCTCAATCCTGTTATAAAGCAAGATTAATCCGGCAGTGGTGAGTAGTAAATTACCTCCAGGTTAATTTTTCTAAATGATTCTAAGATCGAGTTTATTCTGCTACTGCTGGTCTGAGGACACAGTTGTTGCATTAAAATAAAGCAGGTCATCAAAACAGAGGGAATCATTTTCAACTGCAAATTCAACACTCTCAAAAGTGTTGTGTGCCTCACAAAATATGCCTAGTGCGAACAGCAGCAGCCACATAATGTCAATTTACAAATCAAGACATTGAGATGGTATCAAGTTAAATACTGTTTGCTAAACACTGTATATTTGGCTGAACTGCAATAAATAACTATGCATTCCATTATTTCACATGGACTCTTTAACAAGAACAAAAAGTTTCATGAGCCTTGATGGGATACATTTTGTGCCCAAGTAGCTAATGTTTCCTGAATATCACAGCACAAGTGGGAGCATATCACTTCCAACACCCCCTCTAATGCTTAAATCAACAGGGCATTTACAAATTACATGGAGAGAATTTATTGAACAGTTGAAGGACTCCCAGCCTGTAGATCTCCTTGAGTAGAATGTCTTCTAAACTACACACATATAGTAGCTGTTTTTTTAATCAAGAAATTGAAATCAAGAAAATTAGTCAAACTCCTGTTTTTGGTCCTTCTAGTTGGTCTGAGACTAGTTCCAATAGCCCTGAGATTTGCAGTGCTAGAAGTGCTTCACTGCAGAATTAAGGACAACTCAGCTTACTGTTTGTATATCAGTAAAGTTTGGCTGTTTCTATGGTTAACTAATTCAGTAACCTGTAAACATGTATGTGCATCTATAGTTTAATTACACAGCTTTAGGCAAAATAAATCATTTCAATTTCACTAGTCTAATTTGCATTGTAAAAACCCCAAATGGCCAATGCTTCCAACACATATGAAAACACACATATATACATATATATATATATATATATACATATATATATATATATATATATATATATATATATATATATATATATATATATATAACAAATATATATATATATATATATATATATATATAACAGATATATATATATATATATATATATATATATATATATATATATATATATATAACAGACATATAAAACAGATAAAAGTCATTTTTGTTATTTTATTCTACTGTCATGAACTGTTGCCATTTCTATTCTACACAGAGTTATGTGTACATCTTACCTGAGGAAGTAGGATGCCCAGAAGGAGCCCAGCCATGATTTTGTAGTTATCCATGAGCCAAATGAAGATGGCATCAGTGCAACCACGTACATAGATGGTGCTTGTAAGGTCAAGTCTCTAAAGACAATTGTAAAGACATAAACAAATAATAATCAGTAGATAGTCCTATATACACATTTTTGTCTGAGACAGATTAGAATAAAAATCACCAAAGTGTAAGTGACAGCCTGTATTGCTGGTCTGATATTCTCCGCAGTGTTAATATTCTGTGGTGGTGTACAATTCTTCAGCCTGCAGACATAACCTTCCACCTCATAACAGCCAGCTCCTTACCTATATGCCTATATCTCAGAATAAAGGATTATTATCTCAGAATAAGAATTTTCTAAACCACTTAATATACATATGGGGCCTTGGATTGTTATGCTGCAACAGCAAATGTCCCCACTAGTACTGATTACATGCGGTAGATCAGAGCTAACGCTGCTGTTTCCAGATATGCCTGATCAAGCAATTTCTCATAAAGCTCAAATAAACAAAGCATGATCAAGTGGTAGGAGAATCTCTGTTAGAAGCACATTCTGAGGCTCATTTCATATTAAAGTTAACTCACCTCTTTTTCAAGCACTTTGTATCCACATAGCGTATTCACAACCTCATTTGGCTGAAAGACAGTTGTGGACAAATCATTAGAATCAATACAGTAGTCACAAACATGCAAGAGATGTGTGGTAACATGATACAGACAGGCAACCTAACAGTCAGAAAAATTTCAGTGATCTTGTGCTGTACTAACAATAAAGGAAACTGTGTGCAGTCATTATTGTACCGCAGCTATACAATATCATGCATCATAGAGAGTTCCCCGCATATCAGTAGTAAAACCAATAAACGCATTACTGCCTGCCAGTCAACATTAAACATGCACACACTTTAATAATCTCATTTCAGGCCACATCAGGATCATCTGGGGAGAAACAAACAAACAAAAAAAAAAATTCATTTGATTCTCTTTTAACACAAACGTTCAGTGTACTTGTGCTGATCATGCATGGAAAGCTCTACAAACAGAAAATAAGAAAGATCTGATACCAATATGAAGCTCATTAAAAGCTTTCAAAATAACAAGCGGAGAAGGTGGAGAGAACCTGTGTAGAAATGTTTAAGACTGTGCAATTACAGTGCTTATCCTCTGCAACATAGTTTTAGTAGCTTTAATACTTGCTGTAAAATAAGAGGAAACCTCCAAAAGCAGCTGGAGAAGGTCTGCACTCATGGAGAGACTACAGAGATCATAAGAATCCTCTCTGAAAAGAGGATTTAGCACTGATCCAGGTGCCACACTTTTGGATTCATTTGAGTAAATACTGTTAAATGTCTGATTTACATTTATTTATGTACATTAATTTCATACCTGTTGATCTCATGTTGGTACATGATGTTAGGGTTAGAATGGGGTTAACAAAAAAAAAAAAAGATCCTAAAGGTTCTTTGGTTGCACATGTGGCCTTAAACAGTAATGAACCTTTATGGCATGCGGAATACACAATGCTTAAAAATTAAAAGCTTATTTTAGGGAACCAATTTGGTTGTTGTATAATAGCACCCCTCCAAAAAAACTTTTTTTTTTGTCTCAAATTGACTCCTGTAACACATTATGTAAAAGAAAAAGACTGCATGTTTTTGATGTTTTTCGGTTTATTCAACATGACACCATGAAGTCCAATATGCAATGCTGCTCTGAATTGAGCAAAAATGGCAGAAAGGCCAGTAATTCACTGAGAAGGAAGGTCACTAATGGCAAACATAAGGGCACTAAAAGGCATTAATGATATTAACCCCTAACAATTAACGCAAACTAGGATAGCACGTAGGCATACGTTGAGAACAGCAAGCAGTGACAAAGTATCAGACAGTAGTCTCTCAAAAAAAAAAAACACAACACACACACACACACACACACACGGAGTATTGGTTAAATGACTTTTATGTCAACTGTCAAGGAACTTTTTTGTTCCTGATCAGTAGATCCCACATCAGTGCCACAGAATTACTTTAACCTTGTAACGACATGCACCAAAAGCAAAACAGCACTGTGTTCCTGAGAAACATAATTCTGCTCAGGTTGCTCTGAGACATTGATGAGGTAAAGTGTACATGGCATGAGACAAACCCTGGAGTCTTCTGATGCAGGGTCCGGGGGTGCTCAAAAATGCATGCCTTTTTGATGTTACATTCAGGTAGGCCATATCACACTTGCTGTTTTTGCAGCACATTTAGCAGCCTTGCTCAACTGTCAAATGTGTGTATGCAAAAGGGACACGACCATGACATCAAATTTTGACACAAACACACTTTAAAACGCTGCTCGTTGTAGATGGCATGTCAGTTTTGCTGAAACATAGCTTATGGTGCAAGTACACATACCAAAACACATACAGATATTTTATGTTTAATCATATTCATCTTATGTTGGTCTTGAACAGGATGTTTTACAGACAAGTTGATACAGCTAGCCAGCCTTTTTGTGTGTAGCTGTAGTTACTTCCACACTTCTGAGGCATGTATTTACGAGACTGTGCATGTTCATGTGTTTGTGGTGGAGTGGCTTTGGTAGGAGTGTGGGAAAACAGGATGGGATTTTTTAGGTAGGTTTTTTCAAAAACTAATTTTCATTTCTGGGTTTCTGCAAAATTACCTATTCCAGCTTTAAAATGCATCAAGCTAACTGTGGGAAGAAACAAAATGTCGATCCAAGGTGCCTTCGTTTTAAACAGAAAATTGCAAGACATTTGGCAAAGCCAAAGGCAGCTAGTGTGAATCTGCAGCTTTCTGCAACTTCACACTAGCTGCAGCTTTTCAATACAAGATGCCACTGTACTCTAGTTCACCACAAGGACTATATGGACTATAAATGCTAAACAGCAATAAATTATTCCTAGTGTAATCTGCTTCCTCCACACAAAACCTCTACCATATGTGTTAGATGGGCTACAGGTAGTGATGTTTCTATAAAACAGATGCCATTTTGTTAAACACTTTATGAACTGACCTAAAGAACTGAATAATTATTGGGCCCCAATGCAATACACAAAACTGCACAAATGGCATACAAGTAAGCAATAATACAAATCATAGTAGCTAACAAAAATACATGGTACAAAGGGGGTGCAACTATGAAGTTATCTACACATATAAAAATACAATCAGACAATAATATACGAAAAGGGGGAAGTCTACTGGTCTATTGACTTTGACACTACACTAGCACAAAGAAATTATTTCTAAAGCTAGAGGAAGCACTAAATTCATGCATTAGCTCACCTTAAGTACTGCTGCAATTATGGCATTAGCCCTAGAAGAACCCATTAGCAAGTAGCATGAGGATGTGTGTGAATGCATCAAATCTAAGTAAAGATCTACATCTTAAGCAGGACATTTTTACTCTGCCCATTAACTGACTGAGCTGAAAGCTGCCAAAAGAAACACTTGATGTTTGCCTTTCTAAAGAAGTGCCAAATATGGAAGCCATTCTTAGGGGAACAATGCTGTACTTAGAAATGAGAAGATGTAGTACACATCTTCAGATGAATCGGTGGCACTGAAAGATTATTTGGATTAAGTCCAGGTCAAACCCTGGCTGGGACAGCACTAGCACTGAGTGGAGTACAGTACATTAGAGGAGACTTAGAGAATGGAGGGAAACTGATAACTAATAGATAACAATTAACACTCGGGGGGGGGGTTTGGGGGGGGGATGTGGACACGAGGAAGTACATCATAGACATGACTCCCTAATAAGGAGTCTTAATGTGCTGATACACCCACAGCATATGGTCAAAAGTATGTGGACACCTGATCATGACACCTATATGAACTGGCTGACAAGCTGTTGCAAAATAATAGGACTTATTACGGAGTAATCCCATGCAGCTAGAACTTCCACTACAGCCTGAAGGGTTTCTGAGAAGGATTTCCACAAGTCCAGTGGTGAGACACTTTACACCACTCCAGCCACCACTTGGCATTGTGCATAGTTATCTTAGACTTACATGCAGCTGCAAAGTCATGAAAGCCCATTTTATAAAGCTCCTGATGCACTGTTGTTGCTTTCAGAGGCAGTTGAATTGTACAATGCAAGAGAGGACAGGCGATTTTTACACTATACATGCTTCGGCTTTTAGCAGCTATGCTGTGCGAGTTTGTATGGTCTACCACTTTGTGGCTTTCCTATTGTTCATTTAGCAGTGCACAAAGGTAGACACTGAGGTATCTGAGAAGTCACGGAGCTCTTCAATACAACCCACTCTACTGACGGTGTTTGTCTTTAAAAAGATTGCATGGCTATGTGCTTGACTTTTTTTTTTTTTTTAGATCTGTTAGTAATAAGTATGCTTGAAATAACTCAATTATTAGGGTCCACATACCTTTGGCCATATAATGTATTTAAAATTCCATAAACAGCAACTCAAATCAACTTGTTACTTGTTTTATGTCCTCAGTATAGACTAACGTTTAGCTCTACACTTCATGTATATTTCACAATGTGAAATATTTTTTTTGTATGTGGGCCCTAAGGACAGTGAAAATCCAAACATCATAAAGTACATGCTGGCAGTTAAATCTTTAACATGCTGTTATAATGGTGAAGAAGACAAACCTTGCTCTCACAACAGGTGTAAGGCACTCCGCAAGCCAGGGGTCCAGGCGCTGAGCAGTTGTGGTACATGTTCACCTGCCAGTCTTTGTATTCCATGCCCCCGCAACATTTGAACTAGGACACACACACACACACACACACCCCATGTTTTAATGTACATGTTTCAGTACAAAACCAGAAAACAAGTTACAGTACATATCTCAAAAACAAAGAACTCTACTGGCACTGTAAAGGGACAACACTTCATCATCACACTGTCATTTATTAAATATGCATACAGTACATTTCAACCATCTCTTTAATGTAATGAGTAATTGGTTGGATGTCACACATTTTCAGACCTATCTTGTGCTAAAATCGACCTGGGTTGACAAGGCATGATATATGAAAGGTGAAACGAATAATTGGTGCCATTTTGTATTCATTTATTGAGCCAACAGCTTTCAGTGGGAATGCATGAATAAATATTAGGTCCTTTTCTCCTTTCACAGAGCATCATATGCCAGTCCCTCAGCTCATTTGAATGGCTCGGAATATTATTTGATGCAATTACTAAAGCAATCAGATTTCATTCAACTAAAACACTGCGGCACACGTTTGAAAAACAATACAGACAAGATAAAATAAGAATAACACTAGCAGTAACAGTTTTGGTAGAAGTACAAATAATAATAATAAATTATAATTTACTACTAATACTAATAATAACAATAGTAATAGTAGTGGTAGTAGTAGTAGGTGTAGTAGTAGTAGTAGTAGTAGTAGTATCTTGCTACTAAAGCAACAGATACCTGAAGTCATAGTAATAAAGTCGTTCAGTACATGAGACTACACTGGATGGAATTAGGATGTGCTTTGGACCCTTTTGTCCAGCAGTTTAACAGAACATGCTGAACGCTTACTGCTGTAAACAGCAAATGCTCTCAGGCAGAATACAGAATATAATGCTCTTCATTGCTACCCACAGCTGCATGCTTGCGAATTGATGTCAGGAAGGGACGAAGCTCAGGGAGAACGATTTCCATTCAGATGCTTGGCAATCTTTTCAAAACAGATGAGGTGCATCACAATTTGTCTTTCTTGGAGAAAAAATGACAATGTTTGTATGTGGAAAGGTTGTGATTGCAGGGAGCTCAGGCAGGTTACCAAATGTCCACCCCTATGCAAGATTATGACAACAACAATGACAACATAAGATTGCCCTTAATCTATATAACATATTAAATACATGTTATAATTCTGGAAAGCATACCTAAGGTGCACAGGTCCAAAGTCTTTTTACTGTTTCCTGAACATGCTGAGTCAAAATGGACAAAAAATGGAGATACATGTTTTTCATTGGACGGCGACATGACGCTTACTGTAGGTTGGAATGTGTTCTACTACTTCATTATAGTGTGGTGTTCCTCAAAACCTATTTTAACTCAGTAATGGGCTGGCTATGAGGTGATTAGTTGAAAAGACTTGGGAGAAGGGACTAACATAAACCTTGCTGTAAACTGTGTATAAAACTGAGATCACAGTAAGTACTTTGTTTACTAAACTGTAACGCTAGGGAGCTGAGCCGCTCAGCCCAAATGATCCGTAAACTAGCAACAAGTAAATCCATAAACCTTGACAGCCAATTCACGGGAAACTTTGTAGGGGGGCACATTCATTTGCAGTGTTGAATTTGTATTAGAGAATTACAGTAAGTACTTTGTTTATGCCCAAAAATAATCCTGTTCAACTCAAAGATTATTTAATAAAACGATTTGCACTATGCTTGTTCCTGTTAAGTAAAATACAGATTTGTTGTTTCAAACTGTTTGAGGATGATTGCAAGTTGTTTTTGTTATTTACTATAATACAAACTTTAAAACATTAGCGATGATTAAATGTCAATTACTGTCATCACACAGGTGCATACAAACGCAGGCGCTCAGACCATGGCCAGATGAGTTCTTGGGGTTTAGTCAGAAGGCAAGCTATTTTGGCTTATTATGAATGCACCTCAGAGCTGTACTGTGTTCAGAGACTTTGTGTCGAGCTGAAATATTACAACCAACTGAGAATAAAGGGCTTTCTGCTGGGTCCATTTCAGTTTGTTTCCACTATAAACTAAAAAAATCTGGGTTTTTTTTACACTGTTGGCATATTCTATAGACTTTCTGTACATGTGGTAGAGAGGTTCAGGAAGTCCAGCATAGAGGGATAAATTCTACTTTTGTATGGGTATAAAGATTTAACAGTTCCTTCAGATGACAAGTTCAATTTTGAGTTTAAACAGGGCAAGGTTAATAAAAATCCTGTTTAGGAGGAGTTCTGAGTAGCAACCTCAGAAATCATCTTCACCAAACAAGAAGGCATGCATTTATTACTCTGTAGGTCTACAAAGTGATCCTCTGGGTCTGACATTTATGTATGCATTCCCCTAAAGAAGCTCTTATGAATGCATTTGACAGGTACTATGCATGTTGCATAGCTGACACTGAAGAGAGGCCAAATTAGACTTGCAGTGTAAATTTTTCAAAAATGAGGATCTTAGTTATCAAAAATAGAAAATTGATGCATCTGTAGTAACTCTGTGAGTCACCTACATCCTCCCCTTTATTACAGCAGTTTTCACAGAGAACTATTTCTGCAGACAGATTATTAGACTGATTATCAGATCTTTTTTCCTCCACCTGAACTTTCAACAAAACCAAGAAGAGAACTGGATTACTGAGTGACAACAGCAATATCTTTCTGTATAGCCGGAAATATCTGTATGACGAGCCCAAAAACATAAATGCCATCCAACAAAGCTTTTAATATTTTAACTGCTGGCAAACCACACTTCACCCAACAACCCCTGTGGAGGAATATAACCGTGTTACTGCCGCTTCATATACAATGAGCAAAACAACATGTTCAATAGTTACAATGCAGACCTGAAAATAATCTGAAAGTAAACTGTCAGAAATACTTGTTAGCTGATTTGAAGAGGGAATGAATAAAGGGCAGATTTATTAAGAGGTGGCGACTACACTACACTGTTACGTCTACCAACACTCGTGGGGGCTGCCAATTTAGTAGGTTATTATTAGGACCTACATGCAAACGCACACAGGTGCAACTTCATAATTCAACCAGTGAAATATCTCCATATTTGACTCCCATGTTTTTTGTATAAAAGCTCAACTCCAGGGTGCCTTTTTAGGTTGAAATACTAAATAAATTACTTATTTCCTTAAGCTACTGACTTAGTAAGTCAAAATAACGACAAATTTGTCTTTCAGGTCTTTCAGAGTATATTTGGAAACGGCCCTGTTTAAATGCACCCAGGTGGTATACAAATTATATGATTTTTAGCATAACCTCTTATGAATACCCTTAGTAACGCAGCGATTGTAGTGTCAAAAATCTTTAAATAGAAAAACTGTTGATTATTTAGGAAATACCATTGTGTAGTAATATATGAAATATAAAAGTAAGACAAGCTTTTTAATCTTCCCAGTGTTCTGCATATACAATACAGCAAAATTGTTGTGCCTATTTACTCAATCATGACAGATACTCCTCAACATGAGAGGTTCATCAAACATGGGAAAAACTAACACCACAAGCCATAAGAACAGTTGTAATGCACATTGGCTTAGGTTCTAGTCTCTGCAACTGTACTGGAGTGATTATGCAACATTCTTTCAAAAGACATTTCCTCAACTCTCAACATTGTTGAGTGCTGTCCAATACCTCAGAACAAAATTTGGTGACTGTGAAGGCCACAGAATATGATGTACTAATACTCAGTCTGTGACCTTTCGAATGCTTTGGAATGAGACATTGTGATCCTGAAAGAGGCCACTTCCAACAGAATGGAAATGTTTCATCACAGGATGAAGGTGAACAATCTTGTGACTTGCAGTGACCCTTCCCTCTGAGGAGTTGCAAGCTCACTCCAGCAATATTTACTAATGTCTTTCTTAAAGACCTAAAAGCGGATGTAATTTAGTCACTTTTCCTGTTGAAACACTAGGCAGGTAAGCAATCTTCTGCCATCCATGCTGCAGCAATGGAGGCTCTTTTAAAGCCAATTAAATTTTTTCTTTTTGCTATCTTAACACAAAAATAGGCTTAACGCATACATCTAAAATATAAAAACTTATTATTATTTTTAATGATGTTATAATATATGAATATCATAAAAGTTATTTCAGAATTTACAATTTAATAACAGTTCAGGACTGTTATTATTTGTCCTGTTATTATTTCAGGACAAATTCAGACCCTGTGTTCTTACCTTTCTTTGAACAAAGTCCATGATGTTTTTGAAATCTAGATCATCATAGTAATTCACCATGCCTTTACGAACATTTTTGTTAAGGATGTCCATGGTCTGTGAAAGAAAAAAAAAATTTAATGAAAAAAAAAAAAACTGCACTCTGTAGTCATTTACATGTATGTAAAGCTAGAGTAAACATTCAAGACATAATATTTTAGCATTATGGGCTGTGGATACATATTATACATTAGGGAGGCCACAATCTGCCACATACAGTACTAAACTACTGCTATCACGGAATTAAACAATTTACTTTATCAAATATCTTGCACGAAGAAAGCTCAGTACAGCATTCCTTGCCAAATAACACATTTTGCTGATTTGTAAAGTTGAAAAAGGAAAGACACCCTCTGCAGGAAACTAATTACGTCTGTCTATGAATGTTATTGCACAGTGACTTTAGATTTGATTAACCTGAACAGCCTGTTAAGGACCTACAGGTCTTTACTGTAGGGGACACTGAAGGCCATTCCAAAAGCTTGCATTTCTTGTTTTTTGTGCCACTGGCTCCCACACAACTCCAATACTCAACTAATCCATCTTGCTTCTCTAGAGGTTTTGTACACACCAGACATTTAGCTTTGTAATAAGGTTGCAGATAAAGTTTTCTTTCTGATGACTCAAAGTGCTGCTTCCACAATTACCATTTTATTTTACTCCACTTACTTTTATCAAATATAAAGTGGCTGTGCATTAATAGGAGCAGAAACAAAGAACATTTTAAAAAGAGTTTGTTGTGGACAGTTAACTATGTTTCAAAACAAATAATATAATCTGACCAGGGGCACCAAACATTTATATAAAATTATAACACAATTAATGCTGTACCAGTTAGTTTTCAAGATTTTATTTTAATAGCTGCGTAGGAATAAACCAGGTTGTTAAGGAAACAAACCCATAACACCTCACCTAATTGAGAACAATGATTGCAAGTTCAGCATCATACTTCATCCTTTAACTCACCAAGAGCGTTTCCAGCAGTGGATATCAATGCAAATGCAAGCTCTTGTTTTGCATTTATGCACTATTGCATTTATCTCACTTCTTTTGTTTGCTGCCAAACGCAGAGTGAGTGGCAGCAATTGTTAGAATGGGCGCCAGCCAAGAGTTTCATCCATTATTGTGTTTACTCTATGATCTAACCAGGATCATAACCTTTACCATGATTGAGAAGAGGTTTGAATATGCTCAAACTCTACACTGCAATATAATTACAACAAACAAATATGTACTGACCCAATCAAGAGACAGTATCAGCAAGGTGGGTTAGAAACAATGAACAGACAGAAAAATACCTGGTTCCTGAACGTCAGTGCAATAATTCCACCTAGGAGCTCCAAGATGAGACAAAGAGCCAGGGTGTAGAGGAACTGCAATGCCAAACAGCAAAATGTGATTACAAAAATCAAATCACCCACATGTTTCATGTCAGAATAAGAGGTGTTGTCTGGACTCTTGAACCTCATGAACAGAGTCATAACCTCTTCTGTATGTTCAGTGACAATTTTCCGATAAGGGAGATAAAGCACCAGGTGGCAACAACCTGCCACAGAAGTTCACACTGGGAGAGTGTGCTTAAGAAAGACATACAAGAGCTTTTCTTTTTAATAGCATGTCCTTGAAGGACACATACTTGAAATTTTCTTGCACTAAGGCATATGTAAGGCACTGCTTCACTTTACACAATGACCAAGCGAAGCCATAAAAATTTATCACTGTGAGAAGACCGCACTTTCACCAAACAACGCTGGTGGAGGAACAGTGCGACTGGCAAGGCAGTAAATGTCCGATGTAACACTGAACAGGAAAAGTGTCTTAAACAAAAGACGTCTCTAAAAGAAGACTTCCTGGAAATGTCAAAATATCTAGAGATTACTGTTCATTACAAAATGGTTCGTTTTGCTTCTAATTGGCCGGGACACATTCTAAGCCACATATACACCCAAGACCGCACACATATGTTTATTTAACTTATCCATGCTTCACCAATAAATGTGCTCTCTTGTATGAGCTGTTGGAACTGAGCAAGCTTAACAGAACACTTGCAAAATCACAATCAATCAATCTACTGAGAAACTGTAGTGCATCATTCAGGTTCTGACAATATACACTGTACGTCGTCGTTTGTAGGCAACTGCTCATCCAGTGTTTCTTCTGGAATTAACTTTATTAACATGGAGTTTGCTACAGAAATAGTCACTACTTTTCTGGTATGGCTTTACTCTAGATCAACCCTCTATAAATCTGCACCCTGATTCCTAAACCAATCTGAATTTTATTATCACTGGTCATTAACTGAACTGTTTATGTAAGCGATTGGCCACCTTGTGTCATAACTACCAGTAATTACAAAATCCAGGACTGGAAACTGGATTCAAGCTCTAGATTTAAAGACCTCTGTTCTAGATACTGGAACATGTTCTGATTCCATCAGCCATCAGGACCCCCACCGGACCGCCGCAGTGAAGGTATTATTTTGGGTGGTGGATCGTTCTCAGCAATGGCAACACTGACATGGTGGTGGTGTGTGTTGGGCCGGTGTGAATAAATCAGACACCTCAGTGTCACTGCTGGACTGAGAATAATCCACTAACTACCTAGCCAACCTGATCCTAATTGTAGAAGTATAGGATAAGTGAAGCTGATAAAATGGACAAAAAGTGCAGATAAAAAAAGATATAACTAACAGAGTGGCCAGTGGGTATATTTGTAGTGTTAATTTGAAATGCTATTTGTTTTGCATGTGTATGAAGTGTTATGTTTAGAAGAGACTGGGTGTTGTGTTTTTGTATCAAGTATGTGGATACTTTAAGCTGATGTTAAATTTATTTAAAAATAAAATGCAGTTTAATAAAATGTGGGCACCTCAGCAGCAAGATGAGTGGAGACAGATGCTCTTCAGATGGGAACTTACCACTTTGAGTAGGGTCAGGTTGTCTCTAAGTGATGCCAGCACACCAATGAAGGAAACAACAAACATGATTAACCCCAACACTATAAGCATGATAGCTGGGGCAAGAAAGACTCCCTCCAGGGTTTTGTAGCGCTGCCGCTCCACCTCTGCATAAATTCCAATGGCAAAAATGAAGCCACCTATGAGCTGAGAAAACCAGAGAGACAGACGCCATTATTCATCTTTTGGTAAATTAACAGTGTTTCTTCACCTCCAAATGCAATCAATCATGAAACACATACATCACAGAAGCTTTAATTTAAATCTTAGACTGAAGAAGGAAAGCAACAAAGGAAGAAGAAGAGAGAGAAGAAGACAGAATTAAGAAGGAAGGAAGATAAAGACAGAATTATAAAAAAAGAAAACAAGAAAGACAGAAAAAAGAAAATCAGAAGACGACAGAAGATGATGAGAGAATTAGAAAAAAATAAAACAAGAAAGAAAAAAAGAAGACAAAAACAAAAGACAAAATTAGAAAATTAATGAGAGACAGAAGAAATAAAAAAAGAAAATGAAAGACAGTGATTTTTAATGCTTTTGGACAGAACCAATCAGCAGAGCAATCAACTCTATGAGCAATACTGCTCTCCAGTTAAAGGTATTCCATATTAGTGTGATACATGTGAAGGTATGCCAGTAATATCTTGAAAAGATCATTAAGAGAACATCTGGACAAACAAATACAGAAAACTTTATTACATCTTCTACTTAAACTAAATCCATTTACACATGTTACACTGTTGTGTGGATTTACATTCAAGTAAATCCTAAGCATACTTTATAACGTGTCAAAAACATTTAACTGGAAACTCTAGAACTAAAGCCACTGTACAACCTTCATTTCTGTACCGTTTGAATCGATTTGTCTGTATCAGTGTAACCTCTAACTCTGAAGGTCTTATCGCTGATTTTATTAAATAATGTAATGAAATTAGGAACATAAGGGACTGCTGCAACAAATCTAGCGAGGGTCATCTCTTCTGCTTTACCTCATCAGATCATTAAAGCAAAGGGGACTAGATGCTTATAAGAATATATGCTTAGTAATATACCACTTTTTTCCGATCTGTCCTATGATCACTGACTACTACTGTTTAAAACATCCACCTAAAGTAGTGAAGATTTCTTCCAACAAAGAGAAAACAAACTTTAGATGAAGTTATCAAGTTAGAAAAGTTACAGTGTATCTAATAGGAACCAGATATCTGAGTTTAATGCCTCTAACAGACTCCATAAAATTAACCAATGTTAATACAGTGTTGAATGTCCGTGACACCTAAAAACAAATTTAGATGATTGAAAGCCTTCTTTTAGCGTGTTACCTTTTTCCTTTAGCAAACTGGGAAATAACAGAGGAAGATCTAGTCCATTTACTTTCTGTGAGGATTGTAATTATTCATCTAATTTGTTTCTGGCACGTGTTTAAACATTCCAGTTGAAACATTTCCTGCAAGTTTACATCCCAAAAAAGATAAATAATTTAAGACAAGATTGTTTCGATTGCTTTAATCACCGACTTCCATGGTCAGTAACGTTAATGAAATCTGACTATAAACGTTGGCCTGCCCTGAAAGTCCAGTGTTTTCATAACAGGCTGATAAGAATCACAAGCATGTCTCCTACTTAAGACTGAAAAAGCAGATTTCACATCTATTTCCATTAACATTTGGCAAAACAAACCTTTACTCTATAAAACATTCTCTGTTCTTTTAGGTCCATCAGATAATTGACTCCTTGCAAGCTAAAATATACAGCACACAGAGAGCTGGCATGACTGTGTGCCAATGACGGCCTTTAACCAATATCAAAGAGTGCACATTCATCAACGGTGAGTTACCAGAATTCTGCCTATAGTGGTGGAATAGCGGTACCAGCCATCCTGCCATAACAATTCAGCTCAGCACAAAGGCTGCTGTATCTCCACATTCCATGTGTGTAAGAAAATGATGGAGGCAGCACCGGGAAACATATCTCTGATATGAAATGCCAGCCAGCTTGAGAGCAGGTATTTCGTGTTAGCACTGAATCCACTGTTTGCGTCCCACGCACAAGCTTTATCAGTGTCACAACGTGGGGTAGGGGGCCCTCTGTTTATGTTCTGAACATGACATGTTTAAGCTTGTGCGGCCCTCCTCTTGAAAATGAAGAGCAGCAGCTGAATGGTGGCATTAGCAAACTAGCCTAGCTGTCTTTCTAGGTGGCCATGACAGCAGTTTACTCACTACTTACAGTCAGGAGTGGAAAGAGAACTAAAAATGCCTGTTTACTGCCACTGCAGTGCTAAGAGCTATGTATTAACAAGGGATATAACACTAGAAAGTGAATTGCTGACTGAAAAACTACTTCAGAAACTCGTTACTCTGTGTTCCCTTAAGTGAATATTTACTTTGGACAAATAACTAAGTGAGATAAGTGAGAGCTGAAGTGAGAGGATAATTTTTATCACATCTTCTAACATCTTGTAGTCTGTAACATGTATGAATACGGAAATCTGTTTCCAGGCTGTTCTTCTCCATGGGAAGAAAAATTCCAAAAATCAACTCTATAGCACCCTAAGGTTAAAGAAAAAACAAACAAACAAACAAATCAATCATTTATCAGTTCTACATTTTAGTTAGAGGGTGTCCTGAAGTGCTGCAACACATGTATGGTATGTTGAAAGATTCCACCAACACATGACCTGGAAAAGTCTTGTTAGATGGCTTCCAGCACTTTAAAAATAGAAATGTCTAAAGTTAAAAGAAGCTTACTCCACAATAACCCCTACTGTGTTTTATGTAACTGTATATCTAGGACTTTAACTGCATTGGAAGGAAATCCCAAACGCTGGCCAAAAGTGCTCATGCAACAATAAAAAGAGGATTTTCATTTCCTCAACTTCCCGCAGCATTTTTTTTTTCTTGCAGAAAGTTGATTCTCTACAGATATTGGAGGGGGGGGGTCTTCGTTCCTTCTCCAGTAAAGTAACTGTTTGGTGATCATTTAAAGGAAGCAATATGAACCACACTCGCTCAATCCTCCACCCCATCCATGATCTAACTAGGTGTACAAATTGGCATATTCTGCTTTTATTTTAATTTCACATACTGTGGAATTGAGATTTGTACATACTTACTTGTACATACTTGTTTAAGTGGTTTACCCTGAAATCATCATACACAATCCTCTTTTGTATTCTAAATGAAATGTGTCTATTTCCAAATCCTTCAGACTCCTCAGAGATAAGGTAACGCCGAACACAGACAATCACGTTTGAATATGTCATATGCCTTGAAAAGTAAGAGGTTTATGGATAAATACAACATGAAACAACAGTCGAGTCATAGTAAAGTCTGATAAACAGTAACGTTTGAAGGTATTGGGAAGAAAGAATCCTGCAATAAAAGGTAAACCTTGCACTGGGACATAACTGAACATACAATCTTTGTCTAAATTCTATGTAACCAGGAATGGGCCCTCCATTTTGCTTCTGTATCAAGTGTCACAGACGTAGTACCAGGAGAGTAAAGTCAATAAATTATTGTCATTTTGTCAAGAAAATTGGGGTCAATGTTGGGCTGCATGGTGAAGTCATGCCTAATGAGTCTAAAACATTAAAGTTAATAGGTAAACAAGATGTTTTAAGCAGTTTTCTTAAGTTACTGCACTGCTTTCATCTTCAGCTACAGAAGCAGACATCACACAACATCAACACAGATCAAGTTTTATAGGTAATGTTGGATGTTCTTTTTTACTCCAGGGACCTTTTCCCATCTTTTCCCACATGTCTATATAACTTTGCAGATAGAAGTCTGTTTTGTTGTTTATACTGTTGTTATAGCTTGGTCAAGGTTGTACTCCTTTGACTGGTTGCGTCTGATTGGTTGAGCAGTCCAGCAGTGTTTTTTTCCTTCAAACTGATAAAATCATAAACTTTTTGTTGATGCAACATTTCTGGCCACTGGCTCTGAACGGGGTCTTCTTCCAGCTTTCAAAATGCCTATTTGCACCTCATGCACAGTTGTGGAACTAACTCAAAAGCCAGCGGTTTGATAAAGACAATAGGCAAATGATTAAGGTAATATTAAATATATTAATAAGTGCTTTTAACTCCCCTCTCCCCAATTTTAGTTGCTTTGCAGGTTATGGACCACAGGCTTAGGTCCACACTATCTGGCTCTCCAGTAACAACCTATACAGTGTAGACTGTCATTTACAAACCACACATCAAAACCTTAACCAATTGTTTACTCACAGTTTAAAGTCGTTTAGGAACAACAAGAAGTAGTTACAAGTTAAAATTTATGCCATTAAATAATGAACTGTAATTAGTTATTAGTTTACGGCTGAACAATTTAGATTAAAATTATTATTGCATGTTAAGTTATGCCACAGATCAATCATTTTCAGGACATTAGTTTAATATAGTCTAAAATCTGCTGCCCTGTTGTTTCTTGTTGTTTTACAGTGGTCGCCAACTTTCTAAATTATTACAGCAAAGTTTTGCAACACAATAAAAATCATTCTGCAACAAATTGGTTTTATATAATTCAAAAGTCATGTTGACCTTTAATTAGGAATGCATATGACTAGTTTGTCAGACTGTATACAGGTCTAATCACAAAGCTGATGAAGGCCTGCTCCGTCCGCATGAATGACCTGAAATGTCATGTCATGGCTGAAACTGACGTCCTGAGCTGGCCTAGAGTTTCAAGAGCGAAGCTCTTTGTGTCAGTTCAGTTATCATATTTGTTTAAGCAACAGTGTTCATGTTATTGAAAAGTCTCTTGCTTTGCCCAGTCACATTGGGCGTGTATTTAACCCCATGTGCACAGGGACAATGTTTATTTTAACTCTACATCATTTTATTACTGTGCCTTAAAGATGTAACTCCCATCTTATAATTCCTATTTAAGAAGAAATGAAACGGAAAACTGCTAGCTTTGAATAATTAAGTAGGTCATTTGTACAAGTGTCCCTAAGCAAATGTGGAGTGTGTGAGTTGTCCTATCCCTTACCACATGGTGTAATGAGAACTATTTACATTTGTAAGTGAAGGTGCTTTAGAGAAAAAACACCCCCTGGACCTAAATTCAACAACATTGTAAACAAACAGCTGCGCATAGCTTTAAAGACCTTTTCTTTAGCTAGATCTTTCTGTCTACAGTAGTTTAAAATATGAATCCAATAGCAGTATAAACCCCAGGGCACTTTTTGAAAACGCTGACCATGGCTTAAGTTATGCCACATAATGCAGTTTCTTACAGTTGCCCAGGGCAGATCTGGCAGGGCAGAAACTTCACTTTGAACTTTTTGAAGTCAGTGAGCTCTTCAACATGACCCACTACACTATAAGCAAGTCTGTTCATGTGCATTAATAATCAGATTTTCTGCAAGATTTTAAGTAGCCATGCAAGCCGCATACTCAGATTTCTTAGTTCAGATAAAAGCCTACAAATCAAGTTAAGAAATCTGATAAAGAGGGCAGGATTTTAGCTCAGTAATCAGATTTCTCAGCAGATGTACACACTCACTCAGGGTTCTTTTGCATTTCTCTGACTGCGGAAATAGCAGCATTTAACACAGCAACTGCAAGATGGCATCCAAACACTTTTGGGGTGATTCTGAAACCAAAAGACATGCTTGGCAAAATAAAGGATTTAAATATTCTTAATCTTCTAGATGATGCATTTTCACTTTCAATTTCATTTTCAGCAACCATTTTTAAAAAAGTCAAAGCACGAAGTTCAGGTTTTATGTTACGTTTACATCATGTCCTCTTTTGAGAGTTTATGGGACGGCTGCAAAGCAGAAATCCAATTATCGCCTGACAGATGTAAACATGTTGAATGGATTACCAATAAAATCAGATTTTCTGCATTTACTGGATATGTAGTATGCAGTAACAAGTCTGCTACAAGTAACAACTACAGTGTTGCACACTAACACAGTCACATGACCAGTTACTTCACATTTACCTCAGAGCTGTTGTTACTGTATCCACCATCTAGAGCTAACTGCTGCTAACGCTGCTCAACACCCCTCGGCTATATTACTGCAAAACTGAACTTGTAAAGTGAGTTACTTCTTTTACTTCAGACCTGTATATGTTAACTTTCTGAAGCTCATTAAAACATAACCCTCTACCATTACTATACTATACATTTATATGACTCCTGTACACACTTATATATTTATATACACTCCTGTACATTACCTGCCGTACAGTAGTATGTAGTATGCCATTTCAAATACAGCCAGCGTTTGAGAAGCTTGATTGGCTACGTGCTGGATTTTGTACATCTGATGGCAATGGTTGTGACTGAAACACCTGAATGGGCTCAATAATTATGAGGGGAGTTCATACACTTTAGGCCATACGTGTAATAAACCTAGAAAAGTGCACATGCTGGAATCAGCCTTCATAAAATGTTTATGTAGATGTTAGTCAGTTGTTATAAAGGCCCTGTGTGTCATGCAGCCTCGGGAACACTGCATTTAAATAAAATGCAACCCAATTTCAGCTCACAAAAAGAAGTCTGCAGACGTGTTTTCAACTCTCCGAAAATAAAATTGTTTAGCTACAGTTATTAAAATTACAGAGGGCAGTACAGTGAGCCACGTCTACTCTCCAGCTGTTCTTTAACTTAGGAAACATGTCGGAATTTTGGGAAGTTTCAGCCTATAAAAGGCATTTAAAAACTGACTGCACGCGCACACACACACACACGCCTCTCCCTGTGACTGCAAAGGAGCCACAGATAGTTCTAACAACCCGCCGAGAGGCTGTACCTGCAGATTTAACGGAGAGTGAACAGACCTACCGGTCCGGATGACGCTGTACAAGCAAGGTGTGGTCAACGGCGCCATTACAGGTGTAAATAATACAGAGTATGACATAAATCAATAAACTAATTTGCCAGAATCTCTCAAACAGTAAAACCAACTCCATATCCAGAAGGCTGCCTCTACTCCATGCCAGACTGCCTCAAAACCACCGCTGCTAACTGAACAGTAAACCATGTTGACAAGTAACGTTACCACCCACCCAGTCCCACCAACAAGCTGTGTGGAAACAGAAAGTCACACTCACCCAGAAAACCGTCGCATAGATAATTAAAATTATCTTGAGGAAGACGTAAGAGCACTTAGCGCAATACCGAACGTCGTCTGCCATGTTTGAAGCCTCTTAACTCGGCTTTGGCATAATTTTTCCGGGCGCTTCCTGATTCGCGTCGTGCACCTGAAACTCAGTGCAGGCGCCTGTTACCTTCAGGCCTCTCATTGGCTGGAACGCAGATGATTGATGGGCAGCTGCTCCAATGAGAATCACGCTTCCCATAATGTGTAATTCAATTATTCAATCTGAGTGAATTACTGCGGCGGTAGGGAACACTGCTCCTGGAGATTTGTGCAGAGCAGGACTCCCCTCTTCTGAAGGGAAAACAAAGAAACTAATGTTCTCTCTTTGACTGTTTCTCACCAAATGAACATGACTGAGTGAGAATGAGTTTGTGTTGTTAAACTCAGGTATACCTTTATTAGTGTTTTTTGATCAATGTATTTGTAGCCTACATTCAGACCCTTTTTCTCATTGGCTCCCAGACTCCACACTTTGCATATTGGGCGTGTCTTTAAGCATTATTTGTCATGTCCCTGTCCTGGTTTACGTTCCTGCTGTCAGTTTCGCTTCTGTTTCTTGGCAAGCTCGGTCGCCTCGTCATAGAGAGGTATAGGTTGAGTTGTAGGGGTTTCCACACCACAGAGTCACACGATTATCATCAGAAAGCAAACCTGTCTGATTGGATTTCTCCTGGATTTATCAGAAACATTTATAATGAACAGCCTAGTCCTGTGCGTTGGGGCCTAAAGGGGAACTCCACCAGTTTTCTGAATCAAGTTCTGAATCATTTAGTAAACTGAGTCGTTTCAGTATGAAATCGTTAACTGTAGAGAAACCTACATACCTGCATTCTTTATAGTGGGGTCGTGATGTCTACAACACGATATATATCATATAAACAGTTTGACTTTATATTTTTAGATATATTCTGGATATATTCGAAAACACCAGTGAACCTACACTGAGTTTTACAGCCCCCTGGATGTACCCCTCCGCCATGGACGGGTTGAAATACATTTTAAAAACTTTATTGCGTAACACTGAGGCAGACATCAGAACTCTTCAGACGTCTGGTTCCCTTCACCACCACTCTGTATTTCTACTCAACAAGTTTCTCTACAGCTGAGCGTTTCACATTAAACCACTCTAAATGATTTTGTCTACAGCTCCCCTTTACGTGATCCGGGTTAGTTAGACATCTTGCTTGCATGCTGGTTGAAAATAAAGTCTTTTAAGCTGTGTGGTTTTAAATTTAAGTACATGAACATGACTGCAATAAAATCTTTTTTTTCTGGGCTGTTTTGGGTTTTTACAATACAGGGTGATCGTTTGTCTCCAAAAACGTCTTTAAATATTGAAATCACTGATTTTAATGGGGATCCTGCTCGTGATTCAGTTCGAGAGATTCCAGTGTTGTAGTCACTGTAGCTTTCTAAGTGAGGGTTTCAGGCAGTCCAGGCATATGAGCCACGTGTCATGTCTCGTGTTCTGCTACTCCACGTGAAACAGGTAACGGAGCTAAAAGCCACCAGCTTCGCTCACACAGCTGCAGAGATGCACTAGTCCTCCTGATAATGAACGGCTTTTAAACATCCATACAGCTATTACCGCAATGGGAATAGATTGAGAGATCAAAGAGGGTTAGGCTGGAAAATCGAAGCTCCATGTTGGAACTCGGTGCACATCATCAGAGAGTGAGATTTCTCAGCGGAGCGCCGCTCAAAATTGTTGTGGACCCTGTACATGACCAGCTATAAACGACGTTTCTTTTTAAATCAGCTGGCATTTTCTCTCGAGCGCAGCGGCTGTCTCTGAAACGTGCAGGAGTCAAAAGTCATCCATTTTCTGGAATTCGCCAAACGGGCGCTGAAATGACGAGAAGCTATTAAAGAGATGTGTACGGCACACAGCTGGGAATAGGCACTCGAACAGGCACTCCTCACTACCATTTCGCTGAACTGTACTTCTCAGAGTCGTATCAAATAGTGAAACCAAAGCCCCCAGTAGTTTGATGAGCATCGTGACAGAAAGCTGTGCAGTACTAACAGTTTTGGAGAGCAAGGTTTTGAAAATGATACCTGCAGTATCTGAAGTATTATTTCTCTATTAAAGGTGGTATTAATATTCATATAGAATATACCATACTGTATATTCACAGCGTGATATTAAGTGTATACAAACCGGATTCCAAAAAAGTTGGGACACTAAACAAGTAGTGAATAAAAACTGAATGCAATGATGTGGAGGTGCCAACATCTAATATTTTATTCAGAATAGAACACAAATCACAGATCAAAAGTTTAAACTGAGAGAATGTATCATGCATCAAGGCCATTTTTACCACTGTGTGGCATCCCCCCTTCTTCTTACAACACTCAACAGACGTTGGGGGACAGAGGAGACCAGTTTCTCAAGTTTAGGAATAGGAATGCTCTCCCATTCATGTCTAATACAGGCCTCTAACTGTTCACTCGTCTTGGGCCTTCTTTGTCGCACCTTCCTCTTTATGATGCGCCAAATGTTCTCTATAGGTGAAAGATCTGGACTGCAGGCTGCCCATTTCAGTACCCGGATCCTTCTCCTACGTAGCCATGATGTTGTGATTGTTGCAGAATGTGGTCTGGCATTATCTTGTTAAAAAATGCAGGGTCTTCCCTGAAAGAGATGACGTCTAGATGGGAGCATATGTTGTTCTAGAACCTGAACATAGTTCTCTGCATTAATGGTGCCTTTCCAGACATGCAATCTGCCCATGCCACAAGCACTCATGCAACCCCATACCATCAGTGATGCAGACTTCTGAACAGAGCGTTTATAACAACTTGGGTTATCCTTGTCCTCTCTGGTCCGGATGACATGTCGTCCCAGTGTTCCATAAAGAACTTCAAATCGTGACTCATCTGACCACAGAACAGTCTTCATTGTGCCACACTTCATTTTAAAACACCCCTGGCCCAGTGCAAACGTCTGAGCTTGTGGAGCTTGCTTAGAAATGGCTTCCTTTTTGCACTGTAGAGTTTCAGCTGGCAACGGCGGATGGCACGGTGGATTGTGTTCACTGACAATGCTTTCTGGAAGTGTTCCTGAGCCCATTCTGTTATTTCCTTGACAGTGGCATTCCTGTTTGAGGTGCAGTGATGTTTAAGGGCCCGGAGATCACGAGCATCCAGTAGAGTTTTACGGCCTTGACCCTTACGCACAGCGATTGTTCCAGATTCTCTGAATCTTTTGATGATGTGATGCACGGTTGATGATGAGAACTTAAAAGTCTTTGCTATTTTACGCTGGCTAACACCATTCTGGTATTGCTGCACTACCTTTCTGTGCAACAATGGTGAAATTGGTGATCCTCTTACCATCTTGGCTTCAGAGAGACACTGACACTCTGAGAAGCTCTTTTTATACCCAATCATGTTGTCAATTGACCTAATTAGTGTTAATTGGTCTTCCAGCTGTTCGTTATCTGCTCAATTCCTTTTTCCATCCACTTATTGCTACTTGTCTCAATTTTTTTGGGATTTGTTGACGCCATGAAATTTTGAAACAACATATTTTTCCCTTAAAATGATACATTCACTCAGTTTAAACTTTTGATCTGTGATTTGTGTTCTATTTTGAATAAAATATTAGATGTTGGCACCTCCACATCATTGCATTCAGTTTTTATTCACTATTTGTTTAGTGTCCCAACTTTTTTGGAATCTGGTTTGTATGTGCCCTGTTGAAAAAAACAGACCATTAGGATCAGGATTCACTGCTGGCAGTTTTCTTTTCTAATTTGAATGGCATTAATGGTCACCAGTAGAGACCACTGGTTTCCCTTTATATCCCGTTAGCAGTACACACAGTACACAAACCATGTACTCAGATTAAAGTAGGTATTTGCCTTCAAATGTACTTTATATAGAAAGTAGTCTTAAGTGAGTCTTAATCAACTCATGTAGGTGATAAGACTTTAGTGTCACTCTCAGTCCACCAATCTTTTAATAGAAGGTCATTAATGAGTCTGAAACTGATGTCTATTCAAATGATCATCAGCACAAAACACAGAAGGAGAACAGTTTCCATTATGTAGAAACAAACTCTGCCCAACAGGTCAAAACAAGCTCAAGACAAAGTGCACACTGTGCCCTGATACTGTGCTCACTTCACGCTTCATTCGTTTTGACATGTTACGTTTTTATGCCAACATAAGCCAAAAGGACAGATTTGGTTTAATGTAGAGGAGTAAAAATATATTTGAGTTTGTAATGTAGTGGAGTTAAAGTAACTAGTCCCCCAAAAAGGAAACACTTCAGTACAGATACACAGAAAAAATTAGAGCACAGTACAGAAACCAACTACACTTAGTAAGTTACTGCCCACCAGTGGCCATCAGAACTCCAAATCAAATGCAAATCCACCTTAACACTGTGATATAAGTCCATCTGAAGTGCTTCCACATGAAGTGCCTCCACATGCTTCCAGGTGGACCCACCAAGAACTAATACAAAATCCCCAATCACATGCCTGCTGACAGGCATGACTTATAGATGGAAGCAACTTTGAAAAAGGAGTCACAATATTAACAGTCCCTTGGAAAAGACAGAAGTACACGATGGGAGGACAGTCTGTGGCTGAGACAACTGTACACTAGGCTGGATCAACAGAACAGCCATTTCAAAGCATTAATGCCTGTGCTGAATCACAACTTGGTACCTTAGAAGGCAGCATTCTCTCCACTTTGTCAGCGCCTATGTTTTTTAGCCTAACCACACTGGGGCTATAGCAGAGGATTATGGGATATGTAAGGCAGAGATAGAGACAGCTATACATGGAGATAGAAATACATACATCTGTTTTACACAAACATTAGCTTCAGATGCAGCCAATGATTCACATCAGACCAGTGCCAGACAATACACGGAAGTCCATATATGTGGAAGTGCAGATAGCTAATCAGAATGCAGTCCTGACAGTGTGGTCAGGCCAACATCTCTAATGTGTCCTAGTGTGGAAAAAGCACCTGAGGCTAAAACTAACCAACTTTTAATGTCTAATGATTCCAGCAGAAGTAAAAGTAGCTACGAAAGGTAACCTTAAAGGGGCAATGTGTAAGATTTTTAGTTTCAAGTAAATTATCCACACAATGTAAAGAAATAATGTTTTAGATGGTAAGTCAAAGAGTCTGTGCATGAGGAGGCGGGACTGTGCCTTTTCTGGCGATATGTTGTTGTTTGAAATATGAATTCGACAGTTTGCTTAATTTACAAATTGCTCCTTTAAAATCCCTGGGAACAGAATCAAATGTTTAAAATGTTTGATTGTAAATTCAGTGTTATATTAAACATCCAGCAAAGCCTGAATGGAAAATATAAGATATACATATGATAAAGCAATTTAAAAACACTGATCAGACCTATCTGAGAACTGGATGGGCGTGGCTAATAAGCACCTTAATTGACGGTTCTCTGTCAGATACTTCTAGCCTGTTCTGCCAAACTAAATTTACTTTCCAGCTTTTATGTGATGCTCACTAGACGAAAAAAGAAACAGTTCAGTGGATGGATGAACAAACATAAGAAACAAGTAACCCATAAATGATGGAACAGACGAATGGACAATGTTGGTGTATGGATAAACAAATGAACTGACAACAGACAGCTACAGACAGGTGGCATAACTTACTATCTTATAATGGATTGGCTTCAGCTGGCTAAAATTCTCTGTCTATGAAACTGTTTTGTTGGAAGGGCAACAAGAAGCATTGCCCAAGATTAGAACCACCTAGTTTACATAGAGAGGAGAGAAATATGATTATATACAGCAGAAAGTTATTAGACATTGGGAAGGATGTATCTTGATTCTCAGTTTTAAAAATGCTTCTGTTAACGAAGGTGTAGTGTAGGAATTACGTTTCCTGGCGCCTTCTTCCTTTGCTCCCCAAAAAAGGGTGAATTAGAAGCCTCATTAAACGTGATGCACACATGTGACACTTCCTCAGTGGTAAATATCCCTGAGCAAATGATCAAAACACTCATGGGCCAAAGTCTTACAATAGATTTATCATACCTGTAATAAAGTTGTACTTTTAAATATGTGGCACATATGACCTATACTACAGCCTACAGGGCTTCTAATAAAACACCCAGCAGAATATTAGATCTGCTTATTCTTTACTTTATTCTTTATTCTGACACACAACAGGGTTTAACTTCCATTAGATATGTGATGAACAATCACTCAAACGTTAATCTACTGAATACACATGCAGGGACTGAGTTTTCAGCGGACAGGTAAAGTGCTGGTTTAGGTAAACATATCATTTGAATATGATGGAAACTAAATTGAACTCTAATTTCTATAAGCTTATTTAGGACCTTCTGTTATATGTTTGTTCACATTATCATTGCATCACATATTTTAAAGAATTGGTATCTGGACAGGATCTGGATGGGATTTAGTATTACCTGGTATCAGACTGAATAGAAAATCAGTGGTATCGCTCATCCCTGGTATCTACTGATGAGCTGAAGGCTCTTCTGGTCAGTTTGTAGGATCATTTTGGTCTGTAAGAAATTGTTTGAGCTCCAAAATCAAAGATGTGAGCAACAGCAAAGTAGTCTTAAAGCAACGAAGCAGAATAAACATAAACCCATATATCAAACAAGAGCTCAACATCAAGGACTAAAGCTGAACTGAGGATGAAGTAGGTTCTGTCTGAGTGTGAGTACAGCGTTATTACAAATACAGTACAGATCCATCCTAATTGTAGTTCAGTACATGGAGCTGGGTGGATTAAGGTCCTGCCCACCTCTGGCACCCACCCTTACACACACACACACCTAACCACTGGCACACATTCCTGCAGGTCCTCTCCACACGTTGAGCAGCAGTGCGCCAGCAGATGAAAGCTGCTCCCAGCTGTGAACGACCACCAGCTCCTCAGTCTGCAATCCTGTTGTTTAGGGGGAAGCAAGAAAGGACTCGTGTTCTCCGGCTCGACCATGTCTCTAGTGGTCTCAGTTTGGTTTGATAAGAGATGAGCTCAAAGCGCGCCAGCCTGCTCCAACACCGCAGCACTGCCGGGATCCTCCAACCGACATGGAGGCAACTCCGGAGCCCCTGTGGTCTTCCACGGCCGCGCTGTACGACGAGGACGACGCCAACGAGACTTCCAGCAACGTGTTCGAGCAGCCCGACTGGCAAGTGGCGCTGTGGGCCGTCGCCTACAGCCTGATCGTGCTGGTGTCCGTCGTGGGCAACCTGACGGTCATCTGGATCATCGTGGCGCACAAGCGCATGAGGACGGTGACCAACTACTTCATCGTCAACCTCGCCTTCTCCGACGCCTCCATGGCCACTTTCAACACGGTCTTCAACTTCGTCTACGCCCTCCACAACGACTGGTACTTCGGCTTGGGATACTGCAAGTTTCAAAACTTCTTCCCCATCACGGCTGTGTTCTCCAGCATCTACTCCATGACCGCTATCGCCGTAGACAGGTAGGGAGACACCAGGAAGCCCCACCTGTACAGACTGACTCGGCTTCAGTGTTCAGCTGAGGGCATCAGGATATAAGGCTCTCGCGTAAGAAGCTCCAGTCTTTCCCAAATGAGCTCATTAAATGGCAAGTTAGGGAAAGAGTGTCTCTCATTCTGCTGCATATCTGGATAGAAATTAACAAACAAATTAACATAGACTGGATATCCTCTGACTATCCTCTGCATATCGTTGCTGTCCAAACAAAAAACATGTATCTCCATTTTTGTTGATTTTTACTTTCATGCCTCATTTGATCACATGAGCTGCTATTTACTCTGTGTGGAGATTTCATCATCATGAAGAATGAACCAACAGAAATGGCCCAGAACCAATTGGAAGGATGTCTGGTTCCATTGACTTCCATTCAAATTGAATGAGGTTTTTGACCTCTCCTGTAAAGTTGCCATTTTGGAGATACTTGTTTTTCTTTGGACAGCGACGATATGCAACGTGTACTCCTGTATGGACCCTTTTGGCTTCAGCAAACAACTGTTTACGCCCTCTGCAATATTAAAATGATATAACCCAGCTATATTATGGCCACAGTTTGATCCTTATTTCAGCTCATGCTTAGGTTACTCCTTTAGTATTTCTCAGTAAGCTTATAGAAGAGCTGTAAATGAGCTGTAACGGTCACCTGTTTGTGCATTCCACACCAGCATGAGCAGGTAACATCCTGTCCCCTGATGTGCTCCAAAATGTCTGAGATCAGCTCGCCACTAAAAGGGCTCCGTTTAGGTGAAGTGGTGGAGGACGGGTCTGCTCTGATGGCTGTGTGTGCGTTCATGTGAATAACAGTATTTGGTTTTCTGCTTTGCTTTTTAATCTGATTGATCCACTAAAGCTTTACGGTTGGGTTTCAGATCGAGCTCAGAGTGGTTATCAGCGGTTTTGTGTCCCTGCGGCTAATAAGGTGGTGATGTGTGTGCTGATGCTGTGGCGCCGACAGGAGGCAGACTCAGTCAGTCATAATATTTAATAGAGTTTATTTAGTTTTGTTAATATTTTATTACTATTTTAAACCAACCTTAAGTGGTGGAATAAATATACTGAGTGAATTCTGCTGTCTGAGCCTTTTAAGAGGGAGAAAAGGCATGTAGGTATGGTGCCTACAGCGTATCGCTGTATCGTATTTGTAAGCCTTGTTCACGCACATTGGTCATTAGAGGTCTTCAGATTATTGGTTTTCCAAGAGTGAGGTCAGTAGTTGGAAGATGCCATGTTTGGAGTAAAAGATGCTGTTTATCAATAGAGATCTCTCTATACTGTTACATGAGGGTTGCTGGTACAGTCACTTGTTTATGCTTAGCTTGACAACCATTGCATTTGACTTAGTGTGTGTGTGTGGTGTGTGTTTGTGTGTGTCTTTGAACCCATAGTTCCTGAAGGAATAAGAACAAAACAATACCATTAAGGCAAAGTTATTGGACTTGTGTGTCAGTAACATTTAACGGGACCTATATTGCTCATTTTTAATGTCCATAACTTTATTTTTAGGGCTTCAGTTTTCCAAAACACATCACTTTTCACAGCACATCTATATTTACCCTCTTTCTGAAACACACGGTTTGAGCTCCTGTGTCTTTAGGCCCCAGGTTCCACACGTTCTGGCACTGTAGGTATGTTAGTGCCTGTCAACACTGTAAAAAGTGCAATCTAGTTGTTATGAGCAATTTAAGTTTTACTCAGTTCAAAATGACTTGCGTTGAATTGTAAGGATCCTTCATTCACAGTGCTTTTTAGGTTGAATAAAGTAAATTTATTTACTTGTAACAACATGACGTATGTATTTTTTAAATTGGACCAATGAAACACATTTTACAGTAAAGCTTGCTGACAGGAATTCCAACAAGGCATTTCAAGCAGATGAGAAAGTGGTTTCTGTGGGAGAAGTTTCTTCCTCTAGCAGGTACTTTGGGCTTTGATATTTCTTATATGTATAAATATATGTATACATTTTCTATATGTTTAAAGCCCACTCCCACATAGTAAAAAAACAACTTGAACAAACGATTCTTTCAATCCAAATCATTTTTTACGTTGCACTTTTTACTGTGTGTATCACAGAAAATACAAAGTTCTTGAAAGGTCTAAAATGGGTTTTTGTTATGAACAGCTATTTGTCGGGACAACATAGAGCCCTCCACAAATATTGACACACCTGTGAAAAAGGGGGGAACGGGCTGTAAAAACGCTTGTTATCCTTGTAACCTTTCAATCAAAATATTAACAATAACTGTTTTTACAGAAGGTTATTTTCATTTACATTTTGGGTTTAAAGTTCACCTTAGTTATTAGGAACACATAATTGGTCAGCAATTACTTCCTGTATCACTGAGGTATAAATACAAAGTAACACATAGGCCAAATTCTCTCAGCCACTCATCACCTCAGACCGCGGAATATAGCAGTCATGAACCACAAAAGGTTGTTGAGCAGGAAATGACCACAAGTTAACAGTTGAATGATTTTAAATTTTTATCATGCCCATCAGGGCAAGAATTAGGAAGTCTAAAGCAACTGAAGATGGAAAGAATCTGCTGGGAGAAGTGAGAAGCGTGGTTGAAGTAGCAAAAGAACTGGCTGGGTCATTGCAGACATTAGTTTGGAGCGCTGCTGGATGTTACTGGAACTTTCAGTGGGACCATCTCAGCGAGCTTCAGAAGTTTGGTGTAGACACCAATGCTCATCCTCACTGTGAAGTACGGTGGCAGGAAACTCCACCAGTCAAGTACTCCAACACCAACTCCATCAAGTAGATCAAGATATTCAACCAAAACCTGACATCTCAGCCAGGAAGGTTAAACTGGACTGTGGTTGGATCTGCTAGCAGGACAGTGATCCATAGCACAGCTCACAATAGATACAGAAATAATTCACTGACCACAGAATCAGGGTTTTACTATGGTCACTCCCAATCCTTCTCAGGATGAGCCGAAGACGAGAGTTAACAAGTGTGGATCTTGAAATCTGAAGGATCTATTGAGATTCTGGAGGATTGGTCTAAATTATGCCACACGTTTACATTTTAGAATTTAGGCTGTAGATTCTATAATATTATATTTACATCTATCACTCTAGGTTTCTACATTCAGTCTGCACTAGAAAACAAAGGAACTGTGTTAATATGTTGAAGTAGAAGCAAGAAAGATGAAACTGTGGTTTTGCTGGTAATACAATAAAACACAAAGTATAGTAACAAGCATTTATTTTCTTCAGAAAGTGCTCGTTCTTCTGTGAGCTGATTTGGAGAGCAGTGTTTGGTTCCAGAGCTCTCCTGGATGCCTCCGGCCATCGCAGGGATTAGTTAAATTGCATCCGCAGCACTCCTGATTTAATATAATGAAGTATTAATTATCCAAACCAGGTACTGGATGATAACGACAAATAACACTGAGCTTCCTGGAGGAGCGCTTTGTTAATGGATAAACAGACACATTTGCATACATAAAAAATGACTAGGTGTTGTGTTAATGTTTCCTGAGCAAATAAACACTTAATGCGCAGATAAATAGCTCTTTAAATATCATTTTATCGGGTGACTTCAGCACAGTACTGTGTCTGTTGATGCCAGTACCGATACTGATACATAAACTTTTATCAAATGCATAAAACATAGGTTAACATTATAGATGTTAATGTAGCATTTATTTCTGTAAGCTTATAAATGCAGTACAGTGAAGCGGTATTGTAACATAGTGACCCATCACATTTTGCTCTTCCAGATAACAATAAATACAGCATGAAAAATCAGATTAACCATCAGTTAAATCTGTTCAGTGCTGATTTTTTTTAGCAGCTACCTTCTCATACCTATATAATTCCAATGTTATTGTGCATCTTTGTCATGGGGACACTTTATGAATCCGCAGTAGGGTAGGGTCAAGTGAGGCACAGAAGCATAAAGAAAGCAATGAATCTACCCCACAAAGTAAGGAATACAGTGTGCTTGTGTTTCTCTTCCTGTTTTGTGCTTCATTACTCATGAAAATGACTATACAGAGAAAATGGTGATTAATAAGATGATTCTGTGCCTGAACATCACGCAACATAATTACTCAGCCGCTGTTACTCAGTGTGACTTCCCAAAGAGAAAGTCCACTTCTGTTGTTTGTTTAAATAAAGAGAAACGTGCGTCAGCAGCACCGGATTTAGGAATGCAGTGTAGTCTGTATGATTATGATTTTATCTTTGTGTGTTAATAATAGACAATGTCACTTCTGTCATTTATGCAGGACAGCATTTCCCCTCTGCACAAAGAGAAATGAAATTAGAAGTTAATGTTTATGTTAAGCACTCTGCTGTGCACTTGAAATATGTATGTTTATGTAATATTTATGTTATGATCAGTATAGCGTGTCCTGCAGAAGTCTGCACTGTCACAGCCGTATTTATTATTCTCATTACTTCATCAGAAGGGAGGTAGCATAATTCCTGTTGAATTATTGACAACTGTCTTATCGTGTTCAGTTGCCATATGTAACATGTAATGTATATTTGGCATTTTAATGCCCGACAATAAATAACAGGAGAAAAAAACTTGTATATGAATGCAACAAGATTAGTTTTGACTTTGAACCATTTCTATCAGTCTATTCACCTAAAGCATTCCCTCAGTACAGGGTAACGGATTCCCAAATGGTTTGAAAAATGGATGCATGCATTTTTAATGACAGTGATGTCATTAATTTCCTTACACAGATACATGGCCATCATCCACCCTCTAAAGTCAAGACTGTCTTCTACCACCACCAAAGTAGCGATTGGGGTCATCTGGGCTGTGGCTTTCCTCCTGGCCTTCCCTCAGTGTTTCTACTCCAGCACTAAATTCTACTCTTACCGCACTGTCTGCATGGTGGAATGGCCTGACGACTACGGAGGGAAGCACCAACTTTCGTAAGTCAGACCAGAAGTCCTCACTGCTTTGTTTACATTATGGATTATTAGTTTTATTGGCTGTAAAGTACTTGACTATTGATTTCATCTTCTATGCTTGTCTTTACCCAGAAGTGCTGTTAAAGATACACCATCTTAAATAGTGTTTTGTTGTACATGTACCTCGTACCTCAGACTCTAAAGACAGATTCAGATTTCTCAGTAAAGACTAAGCTCAGCCTGGGACTGTTACAATGTCTGAGAGGATTCCCCATTGAAGAATCCTTTTAGTACATAACCAAGACATTTGTCCCCAACTGTGGTTGTTAAAGATTTATATGGCTTCTGATGTAGGGCGGTATTTTCTCTTACTGAGCCTAGTCTTGGACTAAACTGAAGCCTCAAAGATGAATTAGCATTGTCCAAATCAAGGCTTTCTCCATGTCTGGAAAAATTCAGCTCACTGTCCTAAATTGAGCATGAATTGCCTGCTGTGTACATATTCCTCTTAATTAGACCATTTAATGTTGTGTTAGTTTTCAGCACATGAACTCAACACACAATACAACAAACCAATATTTAAACTCTCCAGGTACCAGATTGCTGTCATTATCCTGATCTACTTGCTCCCCCTGCTGGTGATGCTGGTGACCTACAGTCTGGTGGGCCAGCGTCTATGGGGCAGCAAAATCCCTGGTGAAGCTTCTGACCACTATCAGAACCAGATACAGGCAAAGCGCAAGGTCCTCTCCTCTTTCACATCCTCTTTCATGATTCTGTGTAGTCTGAGTCATGTTGACGAGTGCTTAACATTGGGTTAAGTTTTCATGAAATGCAGAAATATTGGTGCTTCCTGTGTGTAGGCACAAATATACTCAAGCTACCTCAAGCCAATGATGCTCATGCACTATATGAATTTTATTTCTGCTCTAAATAACCATTGGACAGTCACATTTTCATAAACTGCAGTAACTAGAAAACAGCAAGAAAAATATTCTTAACAGACGATTACACAAAAGGCTCCAATATCTCAATATAATATGAACCTTAATTAAATACTTTGTTAATTACTGCACAACCAATAGGTATATCCACTGTGTTATGTTAATGTATGAATTAGTAAAGACTGTTCTGTAATATAGTTTCATACTGTAATTAGTGTGTTATCTGGCTGCTTATATAAGCAGCACTGTAAGTGAAGTACCAGACTGTAATAAATTTTGTATACATTTTTCTAGAATAGTTTGAACATGGTCCTGCCAGGGTAATAAACCTGCACTGAATAATAGTTGGATTTAGAGTTGCAGTGGCCCCAGACGTTGCTAACCCAGCATGAAAGACTGATCCTTGTATGGTAGATATGTGTGGAATGTGGAGACCCAGTGTTTATTTTTCCCTGTTGGTTTAAGGTGGTAAAGATGATGATAGTTGTGGTGATGACCTTTGCTGTATGCTGGCTACCCTATCACGTCTACTTCATACTGGGCAGCTTCAAGAGGGACATTTACAATCAGCATTACATCCAGCAGGTCTACCTGGCCATCTTCTGGTTGGCTATGAGTTCCACCATGTACAACCCCATCATATACTGCTGTCTGAACCAAAGGTAAGGATTTACTGTGTCAAATGAAGGTCAGAGAAGACAGTTACATGATTCCCATTCCTTGTCTTTGTAGATATGCAGGGTTAGGGTTAGGGCATCATTAGTTTGGTAACTCCACAGCAGCACCGGTGTCACAAAATGCACTGTCTATCAGTAATAAACACTTTCTATGATACTTTTGATCCATGAATCCATGATAACGGTTTATAACACTCAAATTACAAAACAGTGAAGCATATATATATATATATATATATATATATATATATATATATATATATATATATATATATATATATATATATATATATATATATATGCTTCACCACGTGGGAGACTGGGGTTCGATTCCCGATCTGGGTAACTATGCTGTGCTACACCAGTAAGAGTCCTTGGGCAAGACTCCTAACACTCCATTGGCCTACCTGTAATAGGAATACCCTTGCAAGTTGCTCTGGAGAAGAGCGTCAGCTAAATGCCGTAAATGTAAATGTTGCATACAGTTACACATTTCCACTACAGAGGTCTCCATAAGTCTAAACATAAGCGCATATAGTGCACCTTTAAATACTACCATAGACAACGTTCTACATTCAGTACTAGGGTACTAAGATACTAGCGTAGACTTAATCTGGTACAGGAAGCTGCAGATACCTACAGCATATTAATACATTAAACATGTTAACATCAAATTAGAAAACACAGGTAGATGGAACCAAAACCCAGGAGCGTTTTCATTCTGAACCTGACCAGGCTGTCTGTCACTGAGTTGGCATCTGCTGTATGTCCTCAGATTCCGGTCAGGTTTCCGGCAAGCATTCCGCTGGTGTCCACTCGTCAAGGTCTCAGAGGAGGACAACATGGAGCTGCAGCGCATGAGAACCTTCCGGACTACCCGCAGCTACCGCACAGAGACCACCAGCATGTTATCCCGGAAACACGCTATCATTCTAGAAAACACTGCGCCCAAGCTGATCAAATCCTAGCCTCCAGAAGCTTCAGAACAAGATATGGTCCCTCTGCAGCCAAGCACAGTCACATCACCACCAAATACCTCACTAAGGAGTATGAGCGCTTCTAATGCTGGGTTTGATAGAGTCGTTGATAGCATAAGCGTACTCCTATGGCATAAGCACCAGGTCTTAATTGTCACTGCTCTTCAATGTGGTTGATTTTCTTATGTGTGCCACATGGTCATTTATGTGTGAACTGGTGTATATCGTCCAGACTGTAAATACTGCCTGAATGTCAAGTGGCAGCTGTCACTGTTTATTATTTAGCCAGGCATCTGTGCCTCAGGACAAGGCAAGACATGGTCACGTAGTGTAGATAACTGTACAGTGGTGTTAAGCTGACAGTGCCAGGGAAAGGAAATAGGAGCATATGCAGCTCAGTGGACATCCTCTTCATGAATGAACTTCAGAATTTCAGCTTTAATTCAAACTGTAGAAATTACAGCTATTTTTATGAATAGTCATCCCATTTAACTGACCAGTTGGCTGCTCAGCTGTTTCTTAGCCCGCTGTGTGTGCTTTCATTAGTTCCTGTTTAAGAGAACTAACAAAAGATCTGATTTTACATATGACCTTTGTAGCTGGTGTGCGTTGCTATTGCCTCTCAGTTGAGAACCGAAGAGATGTCAATGGTAGTAAGGCAGGCCATCCAGAAGCTGGAAAGTCCGTGTAAATCAATCCAATAAAACAGCCACTGTGTTTAAGGTGCCATAGAATGGAAGACTGTGTTACATAGTCATAGCTGAGTAAGGAGAGTTCAGTACACAGAGCTGACATACTGTGAGCCTCATACACCATTCCTCTTATTAACACAATTCCGAAGGTGCTCAGTAAACAGTCCAATTCCAAAATCCCAGACTGTTTACATATGACAGCGGAGCAACAGCACTGAAAATGGTGGAGTATGTACAGGAATCTACCATCCCAGGTTGTGAAGGGAATCTTCGGTACCCTTTTCAAGAACAGAACAGTCTACAGGCATGGCTGATGTTCATCGTTAAGCGAGGGTGATGTGGACTTGCTATTGGCCAGCTTCTTAACTGAATGTTTTGTTCCACCTTAAATGCAACACGTGGTTGTACTGGTGACAGAATGTAATGTAGGTGCCATTTAAGGTGGAATGGAAAATTCACAAAACACGATGGTGAACAGCAGCTCCCTCATCCTTAACAAGATCCTGGACAGCTTTCATTTACAGTTGCTAGTTTGCTGTTCACGACCGAAGCAGATCATCTTAAACTGAAAAGTTAATAGTGAATCAGAGCAGAGCTCAGCCAATTATTCAGAAGCTCACCAACAAAGGAAAACAGCTTATTTCACTATACTAAATGGGGGTGTCAAAACACATCTAGGCATTTTTCATTCCAACCGAGCTCATATACCTTCTATGTAGAAAATAATTTAAATTGCTGAATAAATACGTTCTATGGCACCTTTAAAAGTATTCAGTACATTTTTATAAAGCCAGAACATATTGATAATCTTAGTGATAGCAAACAAGTAGACCACAGTAATAGATGACTGAACCTAAGCAGATTAGCACACTCATGGACATGTAGACCACCACAGAAAGAACACAGCAGTAGGACAGGAGCACAGAAGGGGTTTATCAGACCATCATATTAAGCCTTAAAGGGGAACTCCACTGACAGGGACTGCCAACATGTCAATATCTGCTTCCAGTGATCCTCGTTGATGGTGTTATGGTAGTATCAAGCTGAATTCTGAACTGGTTTAAAAACGAGCCAGTGTTAAGCCCAACCTTTTGAACTAGATGGAGCTTGATCTTGCAGATGGACAGTGACCCAAAATGTACTGCTAACGCAAGAGTGGAATGTCAAGTATATCACCCAAGAACTGAGGATGTATTACTATTACAAGCCTGAAAAGAGCCTCCCAAAATAAGCAGGAAGATCCAGTTTGGTCTTTAAATCTTTAAACATTGCTGCGATTTGCATGTGATTCAGTCGGTATGGATGTAAACAGGCTCTTAATACTGACATTCACACATGAGAATTACTTTAAATCCAATGTGGTGGAGTGCAACAGAGCCAAACCTGTTCAAATCACAGGGCAACGTTTTATAATTATCGTTACCCTGCTTATTTATTCTCCTTTTCATTAAATAAAAAAAGGTTTTGGAGGTTTTAGTTCAACAGCAACAAATTATTGTAGAGTCAGCACCATGTATGTAGATGAGTAACTCCACATCTGTGCTTTTTAATGGTTCCTGTTTACCACGTGTGCATGTACACCCAACAATTTACCCACTACTTTACTTTTGTTTTGTGAAAGTAAATTAAATGTGAAAGTAACTTAAATGTACAAATGGATTTTAAAAACCTTGTTATTGAATAACTAAATATATTTAGAGTTTCAGAGAATCGTCAGATTATTTATTGAAGACTTACTTTTTTGGCAAAACTGCTGTTCTGAAAATGTGTTCACAGCTGAAAATGACATTTAGGTGTTTTTCTGAAAGTCCCATCAAGCAAACTTGAATAAAGTATCTGTGTCACAGGTTAATGTATTTTGGCCTAGTTGTCGGTCTTATGAACATAACTCTGTGTAAATAAAAGTGTTAAAAAAAATTCTACCCATAATGCCTTTTTGCTGTCTGTAGAATAATAGTCTGCATTTCGAGTATATTTATTTATTAATCTGCCATTATCAATCTACTAATTTGGCTCAGTGTGAACAGAGCATTTGTATTTGACTTTTGCTATACAGTAATAAAGTGCCCTAAAAGTCCTAATCCTATATTATTTGGCATGTTTACTAAGGAAAACTAAGTCACAGGAGACATAAAGTTAGTCATAGCTCATCAAAATAGTTTAATAACTTTCTTTTATAGAACATCTAAATATGGTGCACCTATAGAATTGTACAAAATGAGTGGGTACTAAACCTCTGTTACCAAATAAGGCATGCATTCATCATACTATCTCAGAGCCACTGCACAGGTTCACTCACGGTAACTATACACAAACAGCCAGCCAGTGTACACATAAGGACATTTACTGGAGATTTGCACCGTTATTTGAGGGGGTGATGGGGGGTGGGGTATGACCTATCTGCGAATATACACAGCAAAGGCTGACAATTCTCACCTACTTTCACAAAAGCAATATGTATGGTACAGTCTGCTGCAGCTGCTTAGGTTTCTGGGCACTACGATGTTTCCCAGGGGTCAGACAACAAAGGCAAGAAGACTCTTGGTAATCTCTTGTTGTTTGTTGGGTCATTCAAAAGCTGAGATTACAGGGTGTGTGGAAGCAATAGACTGAGAGGCAGACTTGACTGGAACTTGGATGTGCATTCCTGTTCTGCCACAAAGAGAATTGACTTTTTTATAAAACCCAGCTCATCCCATAACATTCATATGATAACCCTGTTTTCAGACAAATGCCAGTATGCAACAGATCTGAAATGAGTGTGGCATAAACATTAAAAAAAATCGTGACCTTCTTTCTTCAAGGAATCGTCTCTTACACTTTTCTCTCATTACAGCCTTCAAATACAAAAATAAAATAAATAATATATTCTTACATGTATACAGAATTGGTCTTGTTGCTTTGCCTTGAAATTTTTCCCTTTTGCTAATATACATCCATAAAATGTTTACAGCAGAGTTACAACATCTTAGTATAGACTCAATAATAAGGGATAATTCATCCGTGATACACGCACACACGTACACTTATAGATGGACACTAAATTTAGACATAGTGAAAGGCTGACGGTTACATTTAGTTCGAATGGAGTGAAATACAAAGTACGGAGGATCCCATGCCCTGATTCCGGGCGTGGGCAAATGAATGTGCTGGAGATTATGTGGAGGAGAACTTTTTCAGAGCTGCTAGTGGGAAAGTTCTCTGCTCTCGGTTAGAGTAAGAGGGGGGGCTAAGGAGCAGACCCGAACAGCTTTCAGCTTTTTTGTTCCTGCTGACGCAGACGGCATCCCACCGCGGTGATCAGAGCAGCACCCTTCCCACTCCCGTCCTCCGACAGCAGGAAGTTCACATTGCACTTGGGGGCAAGTTCCTTCACAGTCTGGTGCATTATCGGGGAGAAACTAAAGTAAAGAAGACACAGACGAAAACAGAGCAAGAACTTTAAATTTCTCATATAACAAATATCAACCATCAACCACATATGTCCATATCCAGATTTTTTATTCAGTAATTATATTTCATTTTTTTTATTAAGGCACAAGAGTGAATAATTGAAATCTGGCAGATCTGTGAATGTCAGATTTATCCCAAATGGCCACTCACTGCGGATGGAGTTTGTAGAGCGTGCCGTCCACCCCCACTGTGATGTCCAGGTGGTCCAGTCCTCGGTTCTCCCGGATTTTGTCCACAACAGCAGCCATTCCGGCGCCGCAAATCTGTGCGGCTCGGCGTGACACAGCACCACACACCTCCTTCACTATAATACTGTCATCACACGTGCTGTCCAGACCCAAGTGCTGCAGGATGGACCTCACTTGTAGTAGCGCCAGACGGTCACTAGGGGGACACAAGTGTAGAAAATAGAAACAGAAATACTTTATGCACCATGGAAAAAAGAAACTGATTAATATGAGATAATGCATGTCAAGTCATGTGTCTTTGCTTGTATATTTCAGTGTGTAAAATACCTTTCGATTTGGGACAGGAACTTGGTTTCAAAGATGCCCCTAGTCTTCAGAGTTTCTGAAATCTGGCCTCTGAAGAGGAAGCCACGCTTTGTCAAGTCAATCAGGATGTTTCGCACAATTTCACCCAGGTACATTCCACTGCACATTTTCTCATATCTGAAAATCAAAAGCACCAGAATGTGTTAATGTGTGAACAATCCTAAATATGGGGGTAGAACATCAATTAGGGCAGACTCAAAATATAATTTTACATGATCGAAAACCATGATCCTAGCCAGGAGTGAGTTTGCCCAAAGCTTTGTAACACAAAGGTCATGGTAAGCAGAGAGGATCACTTTGAATATTTTCAGGAAAGTATGTACTTAATACTTTTTTTGTCACAAAGTTCATTCATTAATGTTTTCTGACTTGCTCTCAGGTAATAATATAATTATGTACTCTCAAGAGCACATGTGTGTGAAGTTTAAGGACGTCTGGAGTTTAATAACACATGAGACCTAATGAATAGATATATATTCAGCCAAACATGCGTGGGAAGGCCCAATATGTTGGCTGTGTACAAACACTTCATGAATGGGCACTAAGTGAAAAAAAGCCTAGTAACCCTAAAATTATTAAATGGTCCAGTGTCTGTATATGTACTAAAAATAATATGTACTAAATGTACTTAAATACTAAAAATAATTTTAAAAAATGCAACACAATCTAGTCCTCTGGATCGTTTAAGATGGTATTAATGGGTATTTTGTTTTAAAAAGAGGTACCTCTGTTTGCCAGGGTTGAGGGAAAGATCATCCACAGCTATGTCATACTGGGTCCTAATATCATCAAGGCATCCATTGTCCCCAAACGCACCCCACTCCATGTTCACGCACATCCTGCCCTCGTCACCTTCCACTGTCTCAATGTTCCTCATTTCTTCCATGTAGCATGCATTGCTGCCCGTTCCTGCAATTATGAATGTGTATTATCATGAATAACTGAAAGGGAACTTGTTGCAGAATTTTAATTTGAAAGAAAAAATTGTCAATACACTACATAATACACATAAACTACATATACAGTGTATTGTGTATTGGCAGACAGATTTAAATACACTTATCAGGAGGTTATATTGTGTAGGAAACTGTGGGAGTTAAATACATTACCTGCAATGAGGCCGACTTCACACGTTGGCTCCTCATATGCACAAGTCATCATGGTCCCCACAGTGTCATTGACCACTGCTACTACATCTAAGTCAAATTCCTGCAGGTATGATAACAGACACATTTTAGAGGGCAATTCAGTGACAGAACAACCTTCGGAGAGAAATAATTTGATTGATCCTTTACAACAAATACAAAACAAAAAACAGCTAATTAATTGTCTATATATTTCGGAAACACACAGTACTGCATGAATACTTGTAAATAATGCCTAACGGAACTGTTCCTCACCTCTCTCCTTTTAATTCCCTCCCTAAGGAGGTTGACCACATCCTCTCCTTCACAGTCAGTAGCCTTGAAGCCTTTTGTCCAGTTGACAAGGATGCCCTGTATGCAAAATAACACCCAAACCAGTTCAGAATACACAGTTTCACAAAAATAGTACCCTGCTAGATTAAAGAAACAAGTGCTTGGATCTATTATCTATTAATCTGTCACAGTATATGCTTGAGGCAAACAAGAACTAATGCTGCATCAGTGCTGAGTGTGAGTCTCATGAGTTTCATGCAAAACAAATGTCATGGACCAATATTAGCGTCTCAGAAAATGTCTCAAAAACTCACAGCATCAAGGCTGGTTTGTCTACAAGGGAATGAGAAGGTGAAGCCCAAAGGAAGCCGAGCATTCTTCATGCCCATGTAGTCCAAGAAGTCCGATATGCAGCTAACGATGTGATCAAAGAGCTGCAGTAGATGAAGAAGGGCATATAAAATCGTTTATCAAGTAATTTAGATTAAACCATGTTCAATGACAACACAGATCCTAAAGATAAACACAAAAATAAAGAAGGTTAATCACCTCTTCTCCTGTTCCCTGCATCACTTCTATGGGAATGGCGTAGATTTTGTTATGCATCTCCACAGTCCGCCTCTTTCCACTGCGAATCTTCACTAAGAGCACTCTAAAGTTTGTGCCTCCAAGATCCAGAGCCAAGAAGTCACCATTTTCTGTAAGAGATGCAAACAGCATTTGTAAAACAAGCATTAAAGGACACAACAAAGACTTCATAATAATTCTGTGTTTGATTATTATTCAACACAATACATAAAATATAAAAATAATATAAATGAATATACTTTAAATACACTGAGACCATTGCCTACAGATTCTTTGCCAGCAGGACACTCAGATAGGACTCATACTTGCTCATATAACATGCAGTGTGGCTGGCTGTGACATCATTAGCAGAATCAAGCTGAAGCTCTGTCTTAGCGCAATGGTTGGACTGTGTTTTACCCTTTGACCTCAATCAGCATCAGGAAAGAGGCTTCGGGCTCCCAAACTACTGTACAATGCCATGTCTCTGTATTGAGTAAGCCCAGGATTATAATGTGCTGCTCTGCAGCAGGGCCGAAGAGCATTAAATAGGTTGCTGTGTGCAGAGACTGAACAGGTGTTGAAACCACATATTTGTGTTGAAAGCTGTGATTCTTAAAGAACAGCCATTTAAACTGCTAACAAACCAAATAGGAGTAAGAACACAGTTAAGAGTAGGTGTAGAGTTGAGTTTAAGGGCACCATTAAATGTAGAGTTTGGTGCAAGTGAAGCTGTAGTGAGTAGGCCAATGAATAATGAGTCAATAATGGTGACAAGTAAATGAGTGCCTCTCCAGTGCAAAAAGCATATCGCTGATACCTGTTCCATCGGGGGTGCTGCGGACGTAGGTGGGCAGCATTTTAACAGTAGCCGTGGTCTGAGTGCTCTTGCTCAGACCATTCTGGATCTCTGTAAGCATCCTTTTTTTCACCTCCAGCAGCTGGTCCTGGGTGAGGCGGAACTCTGCCAGTGTCTCTGCAATCTGACGGGTCTGGTCAGCCAAACGGTAGGCCCAAGCTGTCACCATGGCAGCTCCTTTGCCACTCCCACTCTCTGAGAGTAGGAAGCGCACGTCACATTCTGGCACCAGACGGCGGACAGTCTTATGCAGCCGACGGGAGTACCTAATGATAGACAACACCACGTGTCTTATCACAAGGTCAGTGTCAACAGAAGTTAGTTCTTTTTAGGATCCTATCTTATCAGAAATTACACTCTCCAAATTCCTGTGTAATGCTCTGTGGTTTTGGAAAATCTTTGCTTGAATTATGTCTAAATAGCATCTAAAAAGAAGAAAACCTGCAATGCATTATGAACCCACAGTGATCACAGTCTATACATTTTAGTACTCTGGTTTATTAACAATAGCAAAACTTAAAAGTAGCCACTTGTTTTGTTTTCCAAAGAAACAAAAACAAATGAATGGACAGCTGAAGCAATCTCATGAGATATAAATAAAGACAGCCAATGTGTCCAAAACATAAGAGCAACAGAGCTATAGTAAGTCCCTGAGGGCTTTGCGAGAATCACATGATTTACTGGTTTAGTGTCTCAATAGTCCTGTTTCTACAGCTCACTAAGTGGACTTGCCAAGCATGCTGGACACATGATACGATTACATTACCAAGGAAACACCCGCCTAGGCAACTAAGGCTGAAAACAAGATCCAGTCCTATGATAGGTCCTTTAAAGGGTGTTCTATAACGGTGTATTTTCTCTCCTGTTGCTCTGCTTTACCACAAAAAGCTAATAACCCATGAAATGTAGGCTTATTAGTCAGTGACTACTTCAAGTAGCTTGATAAAAAATGAATATAAAATACAACATACTGTAAGCTTTGTAGTTATGAGAGTGGCTCAAAAGTTTTAGGCCCCAAGAATACAGCAAATTGAAAATTCTTTAAGAGTCAAGAAAGCAATAATTACTGTGGATGCATTTTGTAGAGGGATCCATCGATGCCCACAGTGGTACGCAGCCGTGGTATATTCTTATTGTCCTTCAGGCGAGCAAGGATAGCACCCAGCGTAGCAGCGATAAGGTTTGCTGAGCGGAATGAGACAATAGCACACACATGCTGCACAGCAATGCAGTCATCCGTTGATGGCTCCACACCCAGGCGGGTCAGAATTTCCTTGGCTTTTGTCAGGCCCTCCTTAGTCCTGGATAAAAAGATGAACGGCAGTGATAAAGAGTACATATAAATATTTAAGGTAATAAAGAGTACATAGGACAAATACTGATTGTCATGAAACAAATCTGTCATTATTCACGATATATATATTAAATATGTTGTCAAAGCTCATTTTAGAACAGACAGGTAAGGTAAGTTAGAAATGAAAATTTATTTGAAAAAAACAGGATGCTTACTTCTCAATAGCGGAAATATGCTTTGTTTCAAATTTGCCTTTAGTCAGCAGTTCTGGAGTGATGCGGCCTTCAAACAGCATCCCCTCTTTGGCCATCTTCACCAGGATAAGCCTCACCAGTTCCCCCATGTACATCCCACTCACCATCTTTTCAAACCTAAAATTAAAAAAGGACATCTTACAAACATATTCATAATGCAACTCTGCTCTCTCCATCCAACGCTCTAGTTTGCTATATTAAGAATTATGGGGGCACAGTCAGGACCAGCACAGGAACCTAATATATTTTCATTTTGGGTGACCCAAAGTATCGTAGTATGATACAAGTGAAGTATATAAATGGTGCATTTGAATGCTGTGCATTTACAAATGTACAGGCATTAGACTATGTACAGCACAAAAACTATGTGCGTTCAGATCTATGTATTAATTCAGTACCTAAAAGTGTGAGCTTTAGGTAAAGAGCAATTAAACATCAGTATTTGTTAATGTTGCCCACTGCATTGGCAAACAACATGCCCTAGGGTGATCTGGTTGGGATTAAATTTGAATCACAACTGACTTACAGTTGTTTGCCAGGGTTGAGGGATCCACGGTCAATCTCTCTGTCAAACTCAGTTCGGATGTCCTCCAGCATGCCATCATCTCCGAAAGCACCCCATTCTGTGTTGATGCACATCCTGCCCTCGTCTCCCTCCACCATGTCAATGTGCCTTAGTTCCTCCATGTAGCATGCATTAGTGCCTGTACCTGAGGGAGTTAGAAACATATATCATCACAGTTTCACTTCAATTTATCATTCTTTTCAAATGTGCCCTAAACCTGGTTATAAATAATATACAGAAACAATCCTGGGTTAAATCCATGTTTAAACAAAAAAGCAGTCCTAAAGCTGTGGAAATATTCTCTTGCTAGAGAATGTAGAATGGTAGAATGGTCTCTTACCAATGATGATCCCGACTTCACAGCGCTGGTCATCAAAGCCACAGGTCATCATGGTTCCCACGGTGTCATTAACAACTGCCATGATATCTGCATCATAGTCCTGGAAACCATATACTGACTATTAGATCCAAAGCCTTGAGACAATAAATGACTTAATTAAATAGGAACCTCTTCAACAGTGCACATACTGTGAAAAGATAGCAATTTACATCACTCACCCCTCGCTTTTTAATGGCTTTGTTCAGAAGCTTGACTACATCCATTCCTTCCACTCCATTGGCTTTAAAGCGTTTTGTCCAAGTCAGCAAAACACCCTTTGAAATAGAAGAAAAATCATAACTATCATCTATGTTGTGATAGTTTACATGATCTTAAAAACAATTACAAAGATTTTGGGTTATGTATAACCAATGTCATTGGTTTATGGCTGTTTCCACAGTAATTTCTAATAATATGAAATGTCCAAATGGATGGTCGGCATCTATAGGCATGTAGCATGAAACCTGAAATGTTCTTTGGTCTGAACAGTTCTGAAATTTCATATTACCTCATCCAGTTTTGTTTGAACACAGGGGAAAGAGAATGTGAATCCAACAGGAAGCTTTTTGTCCTTAATCTTTTGCTTCTCCATGAAGTCCCCCAGACATTCCGCAACATGGTCAAACAGCTGCAAGACACCAAAAATTATTTGTCAAAAATAGTGATGTTGCAGTTTAAAGGAAAGTCTAAGCATATATGACAATGAAAACAAAGCATGTACCTAAAAACTGAGCTAGCCCCTTCACACATATTTGTAACTCATAATATCCACATGTATGAAGACAAATAGAGTGTACCCGTGTTCCACTGCCATGAATGATGTCTTCTGGGGTGTCATAGATCTGACTCTCCATCTGCACTGTCTGCTTTTTCTCATGAGAGACTTTCACACGCAGGATTCGGAAATTAGAACCACCAAGATCCAGAGCAATGAAATCTCCCTTCTCTGTGACAGAAAGACAAAACAACCAGAACAGAGAGATTAAATATAATCATCATGCTGCACAGGAAATCATAATTTATAATTGCAAATTTATATGAACAGGGCAGAAATGATCGATTCTCTCTGTTTTTATGTTTTTATGTTTTCTGTTTTTACCCTGTACAGAAATGTCCATTATAATTTCAGTGTGATGCATGTTTAATGCATATTCACAATGGAAAAGTAACAATCAGTGATAAGCAACAGGACAACAGTGTGATGTGTCTCAGCGTACTTGCTGACCTGTTGAGACAGAAACACACTGACAACCCCAAGAGGGACATCTTCAAGGAGGTCTAAATAAAGAATGTTTAACTCTCTGTACTTGATGGGCCTGGTGGTATAAAAGCTGTGCTAACAGTTTTCTGGAAAGTGATAAAACCAGTTAACTTCAAATCTCTGCCAAGTGATGCTCCAACAAAAGCTCCCAGTAAAACACTGATTAATAATCCTGCCTGAACTCAAAAGAAGGCCTGACAGATATCAGCCCAGGAATGGCTCCATGTCATTTATAGCCCACACTTCTTCCTCGGTCCGTCTGTAAAGACGCTTGCTGTGTCCAGATTGACAATCTGAGCAGCACTTGTTGCCAGGCAACAACAAAATCCATTGCACAATCCTGTTGCCTCAGATTGGATTTCTTATAAATACAGGATAAAGATGTTTCTGTGTTTGCATATTCAACTGTTCAGAAGAACAGAAGAAACAGAAGAAACAGCTCCGGTGTGTCAGTAAAGAAAGGTCATGCACTTTACGGTCCATTGCACTGTAGCACTACAACCACCTCAGAGAGCTGGGTAATGCTAACAAATAAGGTATTTGAATAACATTTCCTCACAGCAAGCACTGAGTTTTAGCTGCTTAGTGACAGACAGAGGGACATTTACACAGCTGGTCCTACGTTTCATTCTGCTATTCTGCTTTAACACTCAAACCAGCAGGTCATTAAAGCACTGTAATAACACAGGCCCTTATATGTCTTGTTATATCTTGTTATTAGCAATTCCTAATACATCTTAGTAGCAAAATAATAACATAGAAGTTCCTGAAACCCACAATAATCAGGGATTACAGTTAAATTAAACTAACAAGTATTTCAATTAATTATTAGATTCATGGGGATTGGTAATTTTGAGTTTTGATATTTTTATATGTCTTAATTGTAATTATACACTAAACCCCACAGCCCAAAAATAAATCTAAAAATGATAATTCCATGACTTCATAGACAAGCCCAGTAATTTGTAATTACAAGTGGAGTGTGTAAAATGACACATTTCCATTGTAGGACCAACAAGGTATATTACATAGATTTGGCAATTAATAGGGATTTCTTATTTTGCATTTACATTGTTATTTTCCCATATAAAACACTTCTTCTAATAGTTACCATTTTCTCTGCAAAAGAAATTTAGTGCACAGGGCTATGACCTGTTCTAGCAGCAGAGAGCAATAGAAAGAGGTATACATGAGTGCTAGCAGAAGCCATTTCTCCTCCTCCCAAATTTATCTTGTGAACAGCAGCTGTGTGGTGTGAATGAGATTTTGTTCACAGGTCTGGACAACCTTTCACACCAGGAGACTACAGGGACACCTGTGGCTAATATCATCTCTCTGTGTTGAGCTCAAAGTGAGTCCTGGACACCGCGCTTCTCGCACTGACCTGATAACTTTGGGTTGCAATTTGACAGCTATTTTCTAATCATTCTATTACTGTACATCTCATCAGCACTGAATGCAAAAATTGATCTGCTTCAGGAGTAATTAAAAAGCATGTGGATTATTTTCATGACGAGCAGCCTTCCTTTCATTTCCCCTACAGAAATCCCACTCTGATAATGAGGTGTAAAGGAATCGGTGGAATGCAAACCAAGGCCTGTTGTAAAAACCCAGATTTCTGCAGCAGCCATACTTTGCTTTTTTAGTGTCCTCTGAAAAAGCCAACAAAAGCCATTCTTTCTTTGTATCTGGGCTTACTTTGTGCCTAACGTGATGCCATTTGATAGCACAGGGGGCCTCTTTAAACTATAAAAAGAAAGCCAACAACCATTACTTTCATACTTCAGGCATCCATTCCTCATGCCTGGAAATCTCCTTACTGAAGGGCATCCTTATAGAGCTTTGGCAGCTGCATTGTAAATGCTCAGGCATTTTATCAGTGGCATAGCAGTAGGTCAAAATCTATATATAGAGCTGTTTGTAGTGTGCTGTCTGTCAGGATCAAACAGGACCTTCAGGAGGTATTAATAGGTTGTTCTGCGCTATGTGCTGTCTAATTTTTAATTGTTGTATTCTAATAAACCATAACATAAATAAATCATTTGTGAGCCCTGAGAAAATATATCCACTGTAACTTTTTTGATACTGCAGATGTAAAAGAGGCTTGTTAATTGCTTTGCAGGCACTTTTGCATTATGTCCCACTGTAAACCACACAAGCAGAAAAATTGGAAAGATGAAATTTGTAGTTAAGTGAGACAGCACTGCTGAGTAGAGCTGACATGTATGTGAGGCATGACTAACAGCATGTTGGACATCACACAAAGACACACATGCAGTTTACTGTAATGGACTTTCGAATGTCAATCTGCAGTGGGGGGATTACGGGTAATCTGTGATGTAACACCACACTGCTGGTTGCATACAGCATGTCATGTAATCTGGCATGATCACATGACTAGCACTATCAAAACTGCACATGTTTGTTGTACAGGGAACAAAAACCTTGATTGATGCCAACATTCTTTATTTAACACTGAGTAATCCCAAAATGTTACAAGTAAAATTAAACTTAGAACTTTCCAGAGCAGGGCTCCCCCAATGAGAGAACATGCAATTGTATACTACATATAACAATAAAATAAATTTCCCTTTAATATGTATAATATTAAAATTTTAGAAAATCTGAATCTTCTTCCTTTGTATACAATTTTAACTTTTCGCCCTCAGCCCACCACAAACACTGCACTTTGTCTCCCAACAACTAGAAGTTGGGAACCCCAGATCTAAAGAAACATTCACCAACTTACATAAAGTCACAATGCTGGCCACATGCTAAACTTGTGATATATTAAGTCTAGGCGAGTTATATTATCAATACTGAACATAATAATATGGAACAGTGTCTTTGTGTCAGCCCCAGCAGTGTGAAGTCTGGGGTCAGTAGGCTTCTTTTGTCAGCCTTTGTCAGCTCTGTTGTCTTTCAACAGACAAAATAGGTCAGCCACTAGCTCCTTTGGCAAATTGACAATTGTAGCAATTGTTGCTTAGCTGGTTTTCTCCACTATCTCTGATCTCTAAGAATGGTCACTGTTTTTAGTACAGGTGTAAAGTGGAGACTGCACAATGGCTAACTACTTAGCGTGTGACCACTTGCCCATTCCTGGTCTGGCTGCTATTTTTACCTAAGGTCTTAGCCAATCTTAGTAAAACTGTTAAGTACCAAGCAGGATTTGTACTGGTATAAAAGCTTACTTTATAGGTTTTTGGATTGAGATATGAACACTGGTGGATACATGCACAATGACACAAAGCAGGTATAACAAATCATACTGCTACCGGAGTGACTGTAGTAATTTAAACCCTGAATAGGAATAGGCTATAAGGATAATATGTATAACTCTCTAGTCTCACCTGATCCATCAGGGATTGACCTGACAAAGGTGGGTAACATTTTGACAGTGGCTGTAGGGTTGGTGTCACGGCCCAGTCCTTTCTCCATTTCCATACGGAAACGAGACATGATGTCCCGCAGTGTCTCATCAGAGAAGCGCATGGAGTACAGGTACTTGTCAATCTGGAAAAGAAACAGGCGATAATGGTTAATGATGGTTTATCATACCTAGAAAAAAAGGCACATTTGTGGAGAAAGGCAAGACTAAATCTGATGACAGCAGAGTCAAACACTGCAGAATACTGTGCTGTCAAGTTTTATTTAAATATAACGGAAGGCACAATAAACAAATACCTTCTGTAATACAAGAAAAGTACCAATTTGGCCAGTATTAAATGATCACGTTCCTACCCTTGCAATTTTATTGCACTGTATTTTTTTATAATTATTATGTGGAATGTAATTTCACCATGCTGTCCCTCACACTTGCAAGGTACTGCAGGTAACTGGCCTCACATTTCAAAAACAGATGGCACTTAGGCAGAGACTAGAAGTGCTATACCTTCACAATCAGGCAGAACCTGCACTGGACAGCTAAACTGCACAAATGGCTTAATTACATATTAGGACAACAAATATATTCATCCTCAACTCAAACTAGTAAAAACAACATTCTTGCACATTTAAGTGGATCGTTTAAGACAAAGCTGGAAAAACAGCTCTGTCTGCTTTTGCTGATTCATGTGAACAGTGGTAATAGTCAGACTTTCCCAGTCTTGGTTGCTATGGGAGATTTAGACTGCATGTTGTTCAGTGTGTGATGTCATTCCTGCAGAGAACCTGATTTGCTGCCACGAAGGGACACATTCGCAGGCTCCGTACTGCTGACCTACCAACTTCTGGCCTGCTTTTTTCAACACAGGTGTCACTGGTTTATGCGTTTATACACTTTGTAGTACAACAGACTTTTTGCAGACTATGACGCTCATCTCTTTGACTATCTAGTGGGTATAGTCTGTATTATGTGTAGGCAAAACTTGTGTTTTCTTGAGGCTTCTACGGGCTTGCTTAGTTTCCTTTGAATACTTTCACTAGGACAAAGTTTCTCCAACTATGAGAGTATATAGCCCTTGATGGCGTGTGTATAGTTGCAATGGAGGGCAAATATAATTTCACTCATTTAAAGTAGGTTTACTAATAAAGTAGAGATATGTGAATTCTGAGCCAATGTCAGTATAGGATCTTTTTAATTTACAAAAACTGATACCAATGTTCATATGTAAACATTAAAAAATTGGGACTAGATCCCCTTGACTAGAACTAATTTACCAACTGGTTGACAAGGAATAAAATTAATAAAAGGCAGACCAAGTCACCAACAGCACAGCAGTCCACTCTTTTGGAATACAATAAAGACACACCATATATATACCGCTTTGAAAAATCAATTTTAAACATCTTCACTATTTTATTTTAACAATTATCTGCTGATACTGGCATGAATTCTGTATCATTATGCACCTTTATAATTTGTTCTTAGGCTAAAATGTTCATTGCTGGTCATTTTTTATGGGCTGTGTGATGAAAACCTTTTCAGGAAACACATAAAGCCAATACACACGGCACACCTGGCTGTAGAATGGCCTCTCTGCTAGTTTGTCCTGCAATTTTCAGTTTGTTCAAGCATGTGGGAGGGTGTGTAAAGCAGGGTATTGCGCAATGGGTTCCAGCACAGCCTTCTCGAACAGACGGGGAAATAAAGCAACTAAAAAGGGAAATCACAGAGGGAGGGTGAAATGAATGCTAGCTAGGGTGATTCGCAAGTTAAGACTGGGCTACAGTTTAACCCTACTTCTGTCTTATAATGCATATACTGCAGATAACAATGTGAGGATAAAAAGAAAACATAATCCAAGATGTATTTACTGCGATCAGATTTTATGTGATTACTACAGAAGTGGTGAAGAACACTGTTTGCTTGCTCTCTATGTTAGAAAGCACATACATCATTTATATCTTTATGTGCTATCGGAAACTTTAACGTAAGTACCTGGTATATTCAGTAATTATTCATTAGCTTGCCTAGACAACCACCCACTACGAAGCAAATGCCAAAAGCTGTGTTAGACTGGAGATGGGATCAAACATGGCAGCACCCCAGTGGTCAGAAGCTAAGGTTGGACTTCTCTGCAGCTAGTCACGTTCCTCCTGGCTGTTGTCATGGTAACTGCAAAGTCTTTCAAGTGTTACCTCTACCACCGCCTCATGTGGTGAGCAATGATATACTGCGGGGCACATATCGCTGTGAAGCTAATAAAATATGTGCCATTCCTGGGTTTACAACCGACACATCCTCTTAATGGCTACAGAGGGGAAGGACGTTACTCAGGGAGGAGTGACACATCATGATGCGAGATTACGACTCTGCATTAGCTGCCATCCTTATTTGCATGAAATAAATATTTGTTTTGCATTTTTCCTTGTAAAATAATGATCTACAGGAAGAAAATGGTTTGTGCTTCTAAGAATTCTTTAACGACAGAGAAACACACAACAATAAAGAGCCTAGAAGAAGATGAATAACCTAACCACCTCGCTATATTACTTATATACTTAACTTGTGACTGGTTAGCAGACTGGCTGTAGCTTGTTTTTAGAATCCCTCTTTCATATATACACATACACATATATATTAGTGAATAAAGTGGATAAAGATCCAAACGATTTTGAGCTATGCTACAAATATTTATCTGTGTCTTGTAATTAACATGCCATAACACACAAGAGCCTAACAAAATAGAAAACTGCAGTTAAACACAGAGGAGTTATTCACTAATATTTCATTACGACTGCTGTATCTACTGTAAACACGTATGCTTCACGTTAGCACTTCTTTGCTCTTCATAAATCAACGGGCTTAGGCAACCACAACACGATTCTGCCATGTTCGGTGAAGAGTGTGCTGCCACTCTGCTGAAACTCGATACTCCACATACTCCTGGGGGTGGGGGTGGGGGGGTGACATCTAGATGCTCCCGACCACCCACCCTCCCCCTTTGTGCACCCTGCTAAGCACGCTCACGAAGAGAGATGGAAAAAACCCGGCCCACTCCCCATGGCAACTCCCTGACATCTACATCCCGCTTTCAAGGACATTGCAGCACCGGCCCACTGCACTGTAGTGATGCCGCTTGTGTCGTCACTCACGTACACACTCGCAAACGTGTGCCCGCTGGGCTCACCGTTGCCGTCGCACAGTGTGTGACGTAGCGGCTGCGGTTGGGAGGACGTGAGGCAGTGTGCATCTCACAGCTTCATGGCCGCCCATAAGCCCCAAAAGGCATTCGGGTGCTACCTGTTGTCACGTGGCCCTTGGGGTTCCAAGATGGAAAAGCCAGCCTATTTTCAGAGGAAAGATCGGCTCTAGTTTTGCCAGGACTGACACTCACCTTTTTGACCTGGTCATCCTTCAGCTCTGTGAAGTAGTAAGCCAAAAGCTGTGCGGCTATCATCCTGCTCCACCACTTTGGGGAAACTGAAATGGAGGAGGAAGAGAAGACTTTCTAGTCCTTTCCAGCAAGGAAGAAGGCGATCTACGGCTCACGGGAGACCTGAATAAATAGTAAAAAGAGAAGCCGGCATGTAGGGTGTTCCCTCCCAGCAGGATAGCAGTTTTCCCTCTCTCTCTTTTTCTCTCTGCTTGGCCTAGGAAGTCAGCCTGCATATAATGCGCTTGCATGAGATGCAGCACGGGCTACGATGGGGACTGGCTTAAGCCCTGCCCACTCACTGCAATGCCATTGGCCAAACATGAAAAGCAGGCTAGTGAGGTAGAGCCCAGCTGACACCAAGCCTCCCTCCCTCCCCCTTTTCCTGCTTCCCTCTCTCACTCTTGCGCTCAGCCCCTCCCGTTTTGCCTCACTCTCTTGCTCTACTCCCCCGCCCTCAGTCTCCTTCTCTTCCTTCCTTTCTCCTCTCTCTCTCTTTTCATTGGTTGAGGGTAGGAAGGGAAGAAGGGACTTCCGTGTTTTCTAAGGTCAAAGGGGAGAAGCACGTAGAGCACGTCCCCTGCTGCGTCATCAACTCGAGGGGGCGCTGAGGTATTATCTTCCCCCACACTTCTTACCGTCTCCTCTAAGCAATGAAGGGCAAGCCTGCAAGAGGCTACAGAGGCAGGTCACAAGCAGATTCTGCCGAGTTATGCTATCACATGGCAACACAAGCCATATCAGTGGTGATGTTTCTCTTAGCTTCCTGTTTCTTCTTAATTTGAACAAAACTCTCCTTGTGGTCACTGTGGATTGGTCCACATAATAATACAGTGAAAAGAAAGAAAGGACAAAGACAATAGAATGAAAATGGCATTCTTTAAAAAGCTGGGGACCGAGGTCAAAGGTTAATAGGGAGGCAAATAGCATCTGGTGCTCAATGACAAGAGAATGACACCTCTTTGAGATAAAACAGATGACAGTCCCAGGGAAGGTGTAAAGAAACAACAGTGAGAATGCAAACAATTGCCAGTAACAGCATCAAACATAAAAAACAGCACAAAGAAATAAACATCTGCCCCTAGCAACTGTCCACCACGTAGGAGGTCCGAAACGTCTCTTTAAAAGAATGGAATTCTTCTTTTCACTAAGTGGAAAAAAGTTTCATTCAACTTGATTAAACTTTCTGTTCTTGTTCACCGTTTATACATACTGACTCCATTTAAACATGCCACAGAATGGAAACCTTAGTTTAACTGAATATACCAAGAACCTCAAACACGATTCCTTATTTCAATTCAAAACCCAAACTAAAACGGGTTGATTACACAGTCCTAGACTGTTATGTAAAAGTCCTGACTCATTCGTATTAATGCTCCCAAAATGTACATACAACCACAACAGAGCAACAGCAACGAAAATGGTAGACTCAGTAGAGTAACGTAGTATTGGAAGGTGTGAAGGCACTTGTGTATTCACTTTTCATAGTCGTTCCAAGGAACCAAACCGACAAGGGGCACACTTAATGTTCAACTTTAAGCATGAATGACGCTGGCTTCCCATTCGCCAGCTTCTTAATCAAATGTTCCACTTCAACCTGAAGAGATGCAAGAGAGCATCACCACCCTAACAACAACCTATGTAGCAGCCATGCTGAGTCGTTTTATCCACACAAAATCCAGCATGTTTCCTTTTAGGGGCAAATCACAGGGTGTAAATGGGCATGTGAAAGCCAAAGTCACATACCTTCTTCTTAGATATCACAGAACAATATAAATACAGAATAAATGCGTTCTGGGGTACAAGATAGTTAGCTCTCTTATAACCATAATCTTACAAAAGTGTTAGTGCTCTGATGCTGGACAGTGAACATGAATATGAACTTTTCTATATGTAGAAGAACTGAGGACAGCACAGGACAGGAATGAACGCAGTTAGCAGGTCTTAAATTTAGTCATTTACACCACAAGCACTTAGGCATCCACAAGCATGAAGGCCATTAGTCAAACTCAGACTCTCCGTCCTTTAGAGAAATATGAACACACGGTTCTGAGTTTGACTGGGTAGGTCTTGCTGTGACCTACTCAGAAAAGGATAACATGGTCTCATAAAAGGCACATTTTCGTTTCCTAGCCATTGTCTGTAAGGGTCACCTGCTATTGCTATCGTTAGCTAAACAGCTTTTAAAATATCTTTCCCTTTTTGTCAGCAAACCAGACAGTAACTATTAGCTCACACTGGCCAGTTCAAAAAGCATCAAGCTAATCTCACTAAAGGAAGAGAAGCTAACTAACGAACACCATAAAGAAAAAATCCAGTTAAACACTGAACAATTAAACTTTTAACCACTTGCTAATCCGCTATCACCCATCAAAAGGCTGACTAGCTAGATTGGAGTTATGCTAGCTATGCTACACGCTCTTAATGACTTCAAAAATTCGCCACAAATTTAAAACCGTTTATCCACTGCACTTTTAAACTCCATTAGGTGTAACTCAGTGTTTCTAAAAACAGTGAAATATCATTATTTTAATATTAGAGGACATAACAAGAAGCCTACATGTCTCAATCCGTGACAGACCTCTCAGCAGCTGCAGCAGTAGTCAGACGGCGGCGCTGCTCTATCAGGTTATTATCGCGCGGCCGTTGATGTGTCGTTATAGTAATTGGTCAGAGTGACACATCTATCAACCAATCACTGTACACCAGTGACGGAAACGAACCTGAATTAAAGATCGAGCTGTCGGTAAACTACCCCTCTATTAAAGGGACAATATAGAAGATTTTTGGTAAAAAAAAAAAAAAAACAAAACAAAAAAAAAAACCAACAACAAAAAAAAAAAAAAAAAAAAAAAAAAAAAAAAAAATATATATATATATATATATATATATATATATATATATATATAATGTTTTTGTTTTGTTTTGTTTTGTTTCGTTTTGTTTTCAAAAACAAAAAATAAAATTAAAATAATAATAATAATAACTACAATCATTTATAGAGGAAATTAACAGTTTTGATATTACGTCAAACACACATGTGTGTAGTGTTGCAGAGATATCTGCTGAAGTTAGCATGATAGCCAGCTAGCCCCTCATGTACCTCAGGAAGTGATAGCATCACTGACCATGTTTACATGCACTTAATAATCTGATTATAAGCAGATTTATGTAGTTATCTGATTGTTCATGTTGGTCATGTAAACAGCATACTTCGATTTTATTAGGCTGGATTAAGGGCAGACACTCTTGTAAAGAAAAGAGCTTGAGCACTTGCACCCTTTCTTCTACACTGGTAAGGAGTGAAGAGGGAGGAGGAGGGACTTTACTTAGCTGCCTGTTTTAATATGATATACAACAACACATTGCAGATTTATTTATAGACCAGTTAGCAGTCAGCTTAGCTAGCTTTTAGTACTTTAGTACTTTAAATGAATCAGATGAATTAGTTACGTCCTGTACATTGCAAAGTTACACAGCTATCAGTGCTTCGGTTTTGGCTATTTGCATTCATTGTGAGAAATAAAGGCACTGTGCAGTTAGATTTTATTTTTTGTATCATAAATTAATCTAAAACAAATTCACTGCCAAAAAGAAGTGCATCTGTGGCTATAAACCATGCACGGCTAATAGCTTTCTAGGTACTCAGCATGTCTGCAGAAGGGAGGCTTAGATAGGCCTCAACTTGCTTATTATGAATAAGGTACTACAGCCAGGCAGATGTGGTCATGTACACAGAAAGCAGCTGATTAGCCAAGCTGTGTGTGTGTCGGTTGTGCTCCTGGGCCTGTGCCCATCCCCCATGTTATCTCTTCCTCTTTCCAGCACGTGAACGCAATGACTTTGGTCTAGTGTGGAGTCATCTCTGTGATGCACACAGGGTGAAAATAGGCCAAGCTAAAAGACTGTTGCTTCATTCATATTATATATAAGCGCTCACACACACACACACACACACACATACACATACACATATATATATATATATATATATATATATATATATATATATATATATATATATATATGTATGTTATGATCAGCCATAACATTACAACTACCTACTTATTTCTACACTCATTATCTATTTTTTCAGCTCCATTTACCATTTAGGAGGACTATGTAGTCCTACAGTTACAGACTGTAGTCCTCAGCACTACAGTGACACTGATATGGTAATAGTGTGTTAATTTGTTAGTGCTGCTGGTATCCACTAACAGTTTACTCTATTATGTGTATAAATATATGTGTGTATGTATATTTACTTTTTGTCACTTCATACACCACACACAAACACGCACACGCACACATATGTATCTGTATAGTCATTATAATAATAGTCATTATACATTTTCAAACCTGGGATTGCCCTGTTCTTACTGTTTTACTGACATTACACACACATAGCTACACTTCTGCTCTCTAGAACTGATCTGTCTCATAGAGCCTCAAAGAAATTGTCAACTGAACCACTATGTAGTGTTTAAAGTGAGACTCACTGCCATCTGATCATTTTCCGTAGTATTTTAGTAACTCAGGCTTACTGAGCACGTGGAGCATGCTTGTAAGTACGAGTCATGATTTCTGATGAAATTCCTTCTCACTACTCAATTCCTAAATGTTCTGGGCGCTGACTAGAAAATGACATCATTTCCTCATAGTTACAGAGACGGGACTGGGAGCGTTTATTGTGTTTGCACAGATCTTTTCAGGATAAACAGCTCATAGGCTCAATTACATCTCAGGGATGCAAGAGGGTTATATAACTGGGTTGAAACGTAACCTACATGGTAGGCGCAGCGCTGGTTGAGGGTGAAAGGTTAATTCATCATTACTGACATGTGACGTGACTTTGCAACATCTTAAACAAACAGTTTAATTTTAAAAGTGCCCACGCTGGGCGAGGCCTAATTTAGGCTTGTTTGTTCTTTTACACATAGCAAGTGTTTCACAAGAAGGAGTTTCTGAGATAGTAAAATCCCAAATCAGGGAATGTCTCACTATAAGAGAACAAAAACTTGAAGATGATGTAGTGCTTTTTTCTGTATTTCTTTTCACAATTTTGTCACATATTTTGTCTTCAGATAAAATCTTCCATGGTTATTGAGACAAGAAATATTTAAGCAGTCTGTATTGAAGATAGGAGTGGAAAATAAGGCAAAGAATTTACTGTGCCATATTTAATTTCTAGGAATATGTGATTGATTGCTGTTTACATTAGATTATTGTATTTTACAGTCAATTAAAGTAAACAATTAGATTAAGGAGATTTGATATCCATTGCCCCAGTCTCTGAATGCCTGCCACTCAGCAGCTGGCTCTGAATTCTGAAGGCTACAGAAATAAAGACAAACCTCTCATTAAGATGGCTAATGGCTAGAAGACAAACCAGGGTTTATATCAACTCTAGCACACAATGAAATCAGAGCCTGTGCCACAAACAAGAAAGCATGCAGTTGGCGGCGCCTTTACTGCAATAAAGGTAAAGAGTCAGTGCCAACAAATAGCCCTAGATAAAAAGGGTGGCTTTTTAAACACATGGCACATCATATTTACTCCTAACTGAGTGAGCACATGGCATACATGTCAGTTTTGACACTGTGATACTGTTAGGTGTCAGTATATGTCTTTGGAACAAATATGTTTATAAGTTACACTTACCTTAGCTGTAACTTGCTGAATAGATGAATGAGTTATGAAAACAAGGAAGAGGAAAATTTGTTAGTGTGACTAGAAACAGTTAAATATCATCTTTTCCTATAACATATATACTACCCTCATTAGAATCTTCTAAATAATCATTCAGTTCATCTTTGTTCAGCAGTTAGAATAGGAATTCAGAGGAACAGCATATTCCATATAGTTATCAGCTGTCTGAAACATCGTAAATGGTCAGTCAGACAATAACACTTTGTCTTCATTGAGCAAACAGAAGAGCACAGTCCTGCTGCACAGTCTAGACTGACCAGATGACTAATATGACTACTAAACGTTAGACACGTTCTACTCTACATTTCCTGTTGCTGTCCTACTTTAAACAAGAACACACATATTAGGCCTAAACTCTCTCTATGAGGTCTAATAACCAGCTATGATACCTACATATGGCAAAATCTCTTCATCGCTATCCATGGTTGAAAGCTCGAAGTCCAACAAGCAGATTAGGTCATCTCAAAGTCAGACAAACCAATTTGCTCCTCAAGACAGGATCCGGGAGGATTTAAGTAATTGCGCTTACATAATGAAACCATGACAGGGGCACTGTTCAGACAGCAGTGCTTTAGCATCTACACAAACATGAGTGCCCCAGTGAATAAAAGCTGTTATTGCTGATTAATAACAAAGCGTGGACAATGCAACATATTATTCCATGGAGGTCATATAGAGTCTATAACAATGAAAAAGCTGAAAGACTAAAATTTTAAACCATGCACACAGTGTGTACGTGTTGAACACTATATTAGTTTAATAGGTCAGGCGTACATTTTATAATTATGGTGTTGTGGGAAGAGACACCGTGACACCCCTAGTCACAGGTCTGCAAACCATCCCTCATGCTGAATAATGGTCTTTTCCCTCCATCCCTCGTGAATGTGCTAATGTAATTGTCCAACAGTGATGAATAAAGAGCAGAGAATCTCTAAACAGTTGGAAGGGTGACTCATAAATATTGTAAACTTCGGTCACAATAAAGTCTGAAATCTATAATATGTGTTTTAAGAGATAAGACTACATTTTCATTTCTGATATTGATACAGTATATGGATCTAATATTTGTATATCAATACCACTAAGTTTTTTAATGCCTTTTTATCAATTTATTCTTTTTTTGTTTACTTCACTTAAGATTAGCATCTAAACGTAGACTGCCCTGGTGAAACTACTCAATCCCTCTACAACCCCACAGGAAGAAACACACAGCTAACAACCTCAGTTTAAGTTTGTAATAGAAGGTTCAGGTTCGGTGCTAGCGTTAACCGCTTTGCTAATGCTGGATATCAGTATTGTGAGTAATGGGCAGTGGCTGTTAGAGGTAAGATAATGATAAAGATAAGAGATGTGCCTCTATGTTAAGATTGCTCTGCTAGCAATTTTATGAGATTCTAGTAACATGTTAGCACTAAGCTAACAGCAAACAACAAGAACATTTTTATATGGCTTCTTCTAGACTGAACACGGATATCTAAAGCATGTAAAAGACTATGATTATATTTAAACACTCTAACATGCATGTGGTCACCATGTTGTCACAATCGGGACAAAACCTTGTTTTTTTTTCATTTCTGATGTGTTTCATATTTTCACAGTGTAATCCTTTTAACTGCTTTTTATATTGTGTCAAAATTCTCTCTCACTCCCTCATCATCTAAACCACTTGTAACCCTGGGTCTCTGGCGGTGCTGGAGCCTGTCCCAGCGTTCAGTGCAAGGAATTCAGAAGACACTCTGGACAGGCTGCCAGCCCATCACAGTGGTCCAAAATGACTTGGAAGGAATTATTTCTGCTTTAGCTTGCAATAAAATAAGTGTCCCTTTTTGGAGATACAAGGTTTTGTTCCAACAGCTGTGAATTATTTCACATTGCAGTTTTACAGTGACCGGTATAGACCTGCTGCTGCTGTTTTTCATTAGTAATAACTGACTGAAATGCCTTGGTTGCTCTTGCAGACATTGTCCTCATAAAACTAGTTCCACCAATTGTACAACAAAAAGTTACAGATTGATTCTCCCTTCAGTTCCTGATTATATTAGTGACGTTAGGCTTTCAGCTCAGCTTCTGGAGTCATAAAACATCCTAAATAGATCATTTTCTTTTTCAAACTCTTTTTTGGTTCCAAACATAAAGAATAAAAGAAAAAAGAAAGAAAACTAGACATGTTGTTTTATGTCACATAAGGCCTGAAAGGACAAGTGATAAACTGGATACTGTATACTAAAATATTGCTTACTGACATGATGTACATATGTATATATGTTTGAGAGAGAGAGAGAGAGAGAGAGAGAGAGAGAGAGAGAGAGAGAGAGAGAGAATAAGAAAGAGAAAGAAAGAAGAGAAAAAGAAAGAGGGAGACTGAAGGAACACTTATTTGTGTGTGTGAGAGAGAGAAAGAGAAAGAGAGAGACACAAAAGAAATGTTCATAAATGGAATGGTGTGTTCAGGGCATGCTAGCACATTACTATGTAGGCCTAGTGCTCTGCTGCACCCCTGGCCTCTACCTGGACGAGGGAGGCTAGTTAGCATTAGCAGAGAGGATTAGCATGAGTAATATTTCCCTCTGCTGCGTAGATTTATGACGTGGCCTGCAGCTGGCCTGACCTAACTCTTCTGTGTGTAATCCTACAGGAGCTTAATTTAGCAGACGGAGTGATAAATATGTGTGTTCTGCAGCTCAGAAATCTCATTTAGTACTATCAGCTTTTCTTTAAAGACAATAAAGAGTACAATAATAATACTTTATAAAAATCCACTGGGACAAGTAACATTAGATTATATAGTGATTTCTCAGATTTGCAGTGCTGCTGGGGTAATAACATGCCTGACAAATTCATACATGCATGCAAGGGACATTCCAGCCTAAAACTCACATTTAATATGTCATTACTAATGCTATGTAATATTACATTATCTAGTGCAGTATTATGTTCCTCAGTCTCGCTGGTTTGACAGTCTTCACTGTAATACCCAGAAGGCAGGCATTACATAGCAAGAAAAGAAATCCTGATTGCTCAATGCACAGGCCATTTAATACAGAAGTGATATTAGCCTTGCTAGTGTTACCTATCTGGCTTCCTTTTGTATAACCAGCCCTCGGAAAAACAAGACTAGGCAAGCCTAGTTTTGCTGGACCACCACTGGCTGCATAGTGTTTGTCATACAGATGTTTCTGGCATTTCAACAATGGGAAGGCAGAGTCCAAAATACATAAGCTTCTTATTAGAAGTTCTTGAGACATTAATCACTCATATATTCACACAGGTTTAGCAGAACATTGAGCCTGAATATGGTGAGCTAGGTACTTAAGGTAGCATCAGGCTAACCTAGGTACTTTAGAGGAATTTGGCCAGGCTGTGAACAGGACTAATACTTTAAGCTAACTAGCTTCAAGCCAATGCTGGCTACTTTTAGTGGATCGAGTCAGGGGTTTTGCACCAAACGCAGTTAAACAAACACATCCAAAGCAATGTATGCTCTTGCATTGCTTCTCTTTATAGCAATATTTTATAAGCAAGGACACAAACCCTAATGAAACAACATTTAATCAACCCATTAAGAGACCTTGAGCCTATTTCAGCAAAGCTAGTCAGTCAGTCAGTAAGCAAATATGTCCACCCTCTACTGCCTCTTTCCAACCCAACCCCCTAGGCCCGAAAGTGTGCCTGCAGTTTCTCAAAAGCTCCTTTCACTCTCAAAATGCCTCGTCTTCCGAGTCTTTAAACCAGAAAACCTCACTGTAGGGGCTACTGCAACATCACTGTAAAAGGGCAGATGTAGCAATGGTTACAGTTTTTTTTTTTTTTTTTTTTGACACCTTTTAAACAAACTTTTACCTTTATTCATAGGCACTATGGAGTAACCTGTAGTCTCTCTGTCTTACACTTTCCTTAAATAGGCTTTCATGATCAGCAGTGCATTGGAAGTCCATAAAGTTGACTTGTCCACAGTGCTCTCTTTGCTGCATAACAGCTCAGTGCACGGCCAGTCTAAATGCACTCATGACATTCCACTGCACAATGATATCCCACCCCCCACCCCCTCTGGCTTGGCCTGTCTATGCCATTCTCTCTGCCTGTCCATGCAAACCTGTTCACTCAGATAGACACAGAGAAGGGGGAGGAGGCCTGCAAAGGGGCAATTACACTTATAGCTAGTGAGTGATATTCAGTAGTGAGGTCAGCTGCTCAGCTGACAGGTTGAAAGAGAACATGGTAAAGTGACAAAGAGCCGGTCTGCACAATCTCCCGCATGCACAAACATGCCTGAGGCAGCTCAGCCAGCAATCCAGGTGGGTAGATAAAAAAGTGTGAACAGTATTTCTGCACACAGAGAAGAGCTGCAATTAAGTTGATTAGATATTGATTACATAAAAGGTCTGAGCTCTGTTTAATTAAATACACTATTTTATAATGCTCCATGAAGTTCATAAAGTTCATACTGTTTACGGAACACTTAGGACATGTTGACGACTGTTTGTCCAGTATCCTGTTGTACCATTAAACAAGAAATTGTTTATGTCTGAGATAAGACTTTTAAGATACTGACCCATTAACAGGGCAAAGCGGGAGGAAGGTATAATGGTTTGAATAATCAGGGGATTGTACAATAATAATTAATAGACTAATCAGCATTAGGGATTTACATAATACTAATAAAATTTAAATAAATAATCACAATAATAAAATAAATAAGCCTCAGGATCTGCTGATTATAGACGTTATCTAATGGATTAGTTTTCTGTTTTGACATCTGCTAAATAGAAGGTTAGTAACGGTTAGGAGTCTTTACTTAGCAACTGGTGCTGATCAGAGTGCCTGATGAGAGTCACTGGCCCTTATTTATTATTGCTGAATAAAAAGAGTGGAGATTTGAGCACCTTTAATAAAGTACAGAGGCAAGTCCTAGTTCATGCTGATGCTGTAGCAGGCAGCCAATGAAACAGCAGAAATAAGCGTCTCGAACGCCAAGAGTTTTTAGATTTAGCCAGAGTTTCAGGTCAAGCAGTCAGTACACTGCTTCCCCTACTTTGTGCACAACACTTCTCTAGCATTCGGGATTCCCTTATTGGCTAGGGCATTTACCGGCTGCTAACTCATTACCCATTGAGCATTTTTAGCTCAAATGGCAATTAAATGTTTTGTAATTCTTTTCTCTTTTCTAGCTTGGTGTAATTAATTGAGAACTTCTTTGATCTTCAGTTTGAGCAAAGACTCACACTGTCCTTCAGTCTTTTGGGATGGATCATTTGGGATAGATTTTAGATTTACAAATATATTACGGCATATTCCAAAGATTTTCAGAAGTGTCCCAGACAGAGTTACAGTTGCCAGGATTTGAAGTACCAACTGGGTAAACCAGGTTGCAACAGCGCCACCCTGAGGTAGAGCAGTGCCACATTTCTAGTTAGTTGGGAATGTCAAAGACAGAAGCTTGATGATTCTCTGGCAAAACAGCTGAAACAATGATCTTTCCCTGAATATTTTTTGGAGCATCTATTTTCCCCTAATGAACAGTATAACAACAGACACAGTTTATTTTCAGGGAGCCCTGAGAATTTTGACCTTGAGACATTCAGGAGGCCCCAGAAGTTATTTAGGAGGTACATTCTGTATTGCACAGCTTGATGATATAATTTTGATTATTATATTGATTTTTTCCCCTGAAATAACAGATTTAAACAATGTATTATCGCTGTGCAAAGACGCCTCTGTATGCTTGTATTTTTATCAGTCAGTACTGTAAACAAAAGCATAATGCAATATGTCTGTAAACCGAGTATAGAACAGATACAGCAAGATCCTGTAAAATAGGTAGGTCCACTTTTGAACTGGATTGGCACGGCCATAAATTTAAATGATGATAAATAGTGTTATTTTTTTATCCATATCCTCGTTATTGATGTTGTAGGTCTTGATAATAGTTTTAGTTAGTTAAGAGCAAAACAAGCATTTTTTTTCAGGCTACTAAACTGTAATACTCTCAAACGTACACACACTCCTCCCAAAGGTGAGTTTGATTATAGAAAGACTCCAGAGATGAAACTGCTAAATAACAAAACCGTTTGAGAAATTTGCGTATGCAGATCTGACTGTGTGTAACTTTGATGACTAGGTGAGGAAAGAGCACAGGTAGAACGCTGGTTAACACAACCAGATTGTGTCTTTTAAAGTACTATACATATACAGTGTTTTTATATTCTACACAAGCTTATTTATTGTATAACCAACATGAATAATTACTGAATGTCACCATTCTCCAATGTCCACTTTCCATGTTCCAGTTTAACAGAACTTAAAAATAAAGAAAGTAAAAAATAATAAAGAAAAACAAAGAATCTGTGTGTGTCATCAGTTTGATGACACATTGTATAAGACACAGCGTAAAATAGTATTCCAGTATTCCAGCTTCTGGAACATATCCAGTCCAGTACTCTTACGCCTCCCTATAGTGCTGTCGGGCCACTGCTGTGATAAGGGCTGCTCCTTTTCCACTGCCATCCTCAGACAGGACAAATTCCACTTCGCACTGTGGGGCAAGCTCCTTCACTGTGTCCTTGAGGATTCCGGAAAAGCTGCAGAAAGAGAAAAGACGTGCTTTATCAGCTGATTGTAGACCTTTAGTACGTTTTCTGTAATAAACTCACACCAAACTTCAGTCTTCTGGTTGAGTGAGGTGAGTCAGAGAAACACTGCACGGGATAGCAAAGACTGAGAACCATCCTCCACTACACTTATCCACTCACTGTGGATGGAGTTTGTAGAGCGTGCCGTCCACCCCCACTGTGATGTCCAGATGGTCCAGTCCTCGGTTCTCCCGGATTTTGTCCACAATAGCAGCCATTCCTGCTCCACAGAGCTGTGCGGCTCGGCGTGACACAGCACCACACACCTCCTTCACTATAATACTGTCATCACACGTGCTGTCCAGACCCAAATGCTGCAGGATGGACCTCACTTGTAGAAGCGCCAGACGGTCACTAGAGGGAGCCCGGCCATAAATTACATACATACATACATTACACCTCGACCGATCAAAACGTGCAAATATAGAGAAAATACAACATCAAAACAGACTAGAGGAGGTCTGTTTCATTCAAATCTAATAAATACTGAACTATGGCTTCCATCAAAGTATTTATTTTGTTGAATAAAACTAGATTGTTTGTTATGACTTGAAGTTTTTTATTCAGGGTAAAAGGGAAAAAAAGTGTACCAGAAGAACAAAAATAAGTACCATTTAACCCATTTCTTTAAAGTTCCTTTTTTTTCAAAGAGAGGTGTTAAAAAATGACTTGTTTGTTGTAAAAAAAAAATTTTTGTAATAAATAAACCAATAATAACAGAACAAAGGAGGAAAAAAAGTTATAAAGCCATGTAATTGCTTTATTATTGCTTGAAAAATATGTTTATTATTATTATTATTATTATTATTATTATTATTATTATTATTATTATTATTATTATTATTATTATTTATTTATTTATTTATTTATTTTATTTTTAATGCTTAAAAAACTGTTTAACAGAATTCCTTTATGAGAACTTAACAGCTTTTTAAATTATGGTCATAGCCAATGTGCAAATACTCAGGGTTCTGAGAACTTACGCTGGTTCAATATATCAGTACTGACTGACTGCATATTGGGCTACCTGTGAGATTCAGTCTCTGGAGATTTACCTTTCAATCTGTGAGAGGAACTTGGTCTCAAAGATGCCTCTGGTCTTCAGAGGCTCTGTAATGCGACCACGAAACAGAAGACCCCGTCTGGTGAGATCTGTGAGAATTTGCCTGACGATTTCGCCCAGGTACATTCCACTGGTCATCTTCTCAAACCTGCAGACAAATGCAAAACAACAGCATGTGAGATAGACTGCAGAATGGGACTTGACTCGCCTCCTGCCATACTAGCTAGAAAGGGCAGTGTTTATGATCACAACAGCAACAACAACTAACAACATGCAAACCAGCATGTAAATAGATCTGGCTTTCATAGAAAGCACCTCACATTTCTACAGTAGGTTGTAAAAGCCACCAGCATTCGTTACACTGCAGCGCCTCCAAGTGGGCCAATATGAAACCTTCCCACTCAAACAGTAAGATCCAAAATATTACTTACAGGAACCAAAGGCTCAGTTCAGGACAGCAACTGAGTGAGTCCTTTTTCTCATATTGAGTAGGCTTGTATTTTGTATCCAGTGCAGTAAAAGATATAGATGTCTCATATCTCAACATTATTAATATCATCGCTGTCCAATGAAAAACATGTATCTCCATTTTTGTCCATTTTGACTTTTATGCATCATTTGAAAACAGCCCTTGCCATTTACACACTGTGAGATTCGCACAATGAATGGAACAACTGAAATGGCCCAGACGTGCTCAGAAGGATGTCTGGTTCCATTAACTTACATTGAAATTGAATGAGGTTTTTGGCCTCTCCTGTAAAATTACCATTTTGGAGATACATGTTTTTCTTTGGACAGCGACGATATAATGAATATCATAACATGTAAATCATGCTTTTATTTGTATGATGATAAAAGAACAGCTGTTCCCACCTTTGTTTCCCCACATTCAGGGAGCCTTGATCCACCTCCCAGTCGAACCTGGTCCGGATGTCCTCGATGTTGTCATTGTCCCCGAAACCACCCCACTCTGTGTTAATACACATCTGCCCCTGGTCCCCTTCCACTATTTCAATGTTCTTCATCTCCTCCATGTAGCACACATTACTGCCAGTTCCTATATGGCCAGGGAACACAGAGTGAAAACCAAAGAATCTGTAAAATTGTACATACCATCACTACATATCTACATCTACATATCATCACTGTCACAGAAAAGTACATAAGTAAATCTAATATTGTGATCTATTAACATATATTTACATATATTTATATATTCAGAAACTGTTATATATAAGTATATATTTCGCTTTATGTATTTTATGGCCATATCCTTGAATACAGGTCCAAAGTCACTTGAGCTTAATGGTAGGATAAGCATGACGCAGTAAGTGTATGGTCATTTTTTTTGGACCTTGGAGCAGGACATATAAAAGCATGTTGAAATTTTTGGCTGTAAAATATACCAGCAATTAGTCCAATCTCGCATTTAGGATCTTCATATGCGCATGTCATCATTGTGCCAACTGTGTCGTTCACCACAGCCACAATATCAAGGTCAAATTCCTAGGAAGACAGAATATAGAGATTATTGACGTATTACAATGACTGATACGACTGCACAGATAAGAGAAAACCCGGCCCTCTTTAAAGAATGGGCACATTGTACACCACAGCTGATCAACACCTGCTCCCACATCCCTGGAGAGTTTATTTCCTGCCCGATTCTAATACACCTGATCCAGTTGATTAAAGACAGCAGCAGCAATGAGCCTCTAGGCCCACAAGCCCTTAGGCCGAGTGAATCTGCAATAGGCTAAATTGATGGATATATGTTAATGCCTTAATTTTGTGTGCAGTTACACAAACAATGCATTCAAAATGGCATTTTTGTCAAGCATAATGTCTATAAATAGACTGTAAATGAAAGACTTTGAAATGTATATGTTGCATAATTGTATAAATGTTTACATTTAAATTAATTGATTTAAAGAGTATGGACAAATTGGATTTCTTGATATGGGCTCCTTAAATCATCACAGTACATGTGATATGAGTGCTGTCTTCTTACGTTATGTCTCTTAATGGCCTCCCTTAGCATGTCCACCACGTCATGCCCTTCACAGTCAGTAGCTTTGAAGCCTTTCGTCCAACTCACCAAAGTTCCCTAAACACGGAAATGAAACAATGGACAACAGTGGGGAAAATAAACACTGAGTCACTTTGATATGCCTGCAGACTTTGCACTTGCAGAACACAATGTGTCAGTATCGTTGAAAGTGTTTTTACTGTGAAAAAAACCCAACAGATAATAACATCTATCCTTCTCACCTAACAGCTGAACTGGTGTAATCAGATGGCCATAAAGTTTATTAAGCAACACAGGTAATGCCTTTCTTACCTTATCTATACCAGCCTGGCTGCATGGGAAAGAGAAGGTGAAGCCAAGTGGCAGGCGGGTGTTCTTCATCCCCATGTAGTCCAAGAAATCTGAGATGCAGTGGACTATGTGATCAAACAGCTGAAACAAGAAGATTAACACTGAATAAATATGGCTTTACAGGTTACAAGGCAAGAGAACTAATAATTAGCTAGAACTAACGCCCAGTTAAACTATCAGTTATTTAGTGATGCGAAATTAATGTGTATTATGTAATAATTTTTTTATGAGGAGATGATAGACCACCAAAACTGACCTCAATGACTATGATAGACCTAACAGACCACCAAAACTGACCTCAATGACTATGATAGACCTGATAGACCACCAAAACCAATCCCAATGACTATGATAGACCTTATAGAACACCAAAACTGACCTCAATGACTATAATAGACCTGATAGACCACCAAAACCGATCCCAATGACTATGATAGACCTAACAGACCACCAAAACTGACCTCAGTGACTATGATAGACCTAACAGACCACCAAAACTGACCTCAATGACTATGATAGACCTGATAAACCACCAAAACTGACCTCAATGACTATGATAGACCTGATAAACCACCAAAACTGACCTCAATGACTATGATAGACCTGATAGACCACCAAAACTGACCTCAATGACTATGATAGACCTGATAGACCACCAAAACTGACCTCAGTGACTATGATAGAACACCAAAACTGACCTCAATGACTATGATAGACCTGATAGACCACCAAAACTGACCTCAGTGACTATGATAGACCTGATAGACCACCAAAACTGACCTCAGTGACTATGATAGACCTGATAGACCACCAAAACTGACTCCCAAAGACCGTAATAGACCTTATAGACCACCACAACGGTCACCATCAGATAAACAAAACTTAAAACTTTTACATTTGTTTCTGTCTATCCTTTCACTGTGTGAACACAACTCAGTGTAATTGGTCTCATGACAATGGACACCCCACTCCAGAGTTCAGATCAGTACATTATCAAACATTTTGGGGGTGACTTCATAAGAAGCTGAAAACTGTGTGAATTATCCCTGCACAAAAACTGAAAGCAGATCTTGAAATGGAAGCTGTTTCCTGACAGTGAAAAATATATGACTGACTTGATGAGCGTTTTGACTGGAAATGGGGTGGTCTCTGACTCTGTACTGTCTAAGACAGCAGTGTAATCTAATTTTGAATTTGAATGGCAGGAATTCAGTTTTTCAATTACTAACATTTGCAGGAAGATAAAATGTGTACCTCCTCCCCAGTGCCCTGCATGATCTCCAGTGGAATTGCATAGATCTTGTTGTACATCCGAACAGATTTGCGTATTCCGCTGCGGATCTTAACCACCAACACTCGGAAATTGGTTCCACCCAGATCCAAGGCCAGGAACTTCCCTCTCTCTGAAACAGTGGTGTATAATTGTGAGGACACTTTTTTACCCCTTACTCCACCTGAAATTCTACAGTCAATTACGTCCACAAACTCTTTAGTGGTCCTCCATGTTAATTCATTCATGCAATTCCAAAAGCCACAGGTACATGGAGGAGCTGTCAGTGAGAGTGAAAAACTAACCCTACATTTAGGCGTATCTAAAGCCACTCTCTGTCATATTCAGGCTGTATGCCGGCTCAGCCTACCTGTCCCGTCTGGAGTCCTGTAAACATAGGAAGGCAGCATTTTGACTGAGGCAGAGTCATGGGAGTCCTTCTTCAGGCCACGCTCCAACTCCACTCGCATCTTCTCCTTCACCTGCTGGAGCTGCTCTGAGCTGAGTGTGAAGGCTGCGAGGGTGTCGCTGATTTCTTTGCGCTGGGATGCCAGGCGCTGTGCCACTGCAGTCACCATGGCAGCCCCCTTTCCACTGCCACTCTCCGACAATACAAAACGCACATGACACTCGGGCACCAGACGCCGGACCACCTTATGGAGCCTCTTGGCATACCTGGAGTTTGTGTAACACAAGTACATCTCCAGTTAGGTCCATTCCTGTAACAACTAGGAGTACTAAAACTGAGGTGATGATTCAGCTGCATAGATTTAGGGATTTTAAAAATTAATATCAGATTATAAGCTTTTTATGGTGAAATTAATAATATTAATAAAATTAATAATAATGAAGAAATGGTTTTATAATGGTTCGATTTGCTTTTGACTGACACCATTAACTGCCATTAACTGTTTATCTGGACGTTGCTCAACGTTTGTAAACACAGGGGCTGCGGAGATGGATGTAGAGTGTGCTGACATACTGAGGGTGAGTTCTGTACACAGTCCCATCCATTCCAACAGTGGTTCTCAGGCTCTTCAGCTTCTTGTTCTCTCGTATTTGGGTAAGGATGGCGGCCAGGGCAGCAGCACACAGGTTAGCTGACCTGAAGGACACGATGGTGCAGACATGCTGTACAGCAACACAATCATCCTCAGAGGGACTGAGGCCCAGTTCGGTGAGGATTCCCCTAGTGTTCTTCAGCCCATCTTTATACCTGAAACCAGAAACCAGTGATACCACTTTAACGGTTATATGTTGCCACACTGTGATGATTTAGATGATAGGTCTTGGTATATGCAAATGGTATTCTCGATAACTGAAACCAAGTAGTAATTTGTTGAGCTTTACGGATGTTTATTGTACATGCTTATGAAACACTTACTCTTCTATCATGCAGACATGCTTGGTCTGAAATTTTCCCTTGGTCCGCAGAGCGTCCGAGACTCTACCCTTAAAGAGCAAACCCCGCTTGGCCATTTTCAGAAGAATAAGTCTCACCAGCTCTCCCATGTACATCCCGCTCACCATCTTCTCAAACCTTAAACGCACAAGATCAAGCAAAACAACCTCATTCAATCTGATGTACAGCTCCTTCCCACAGACAAACCACAGATTAGCAGATTAAATATCTTGTTAAGAAAGGTAGAGTGACGACTTCTGAGGCATGACATGTAAACACATAGCACTTAAATCCACTATACATCACTGACCAGTACAATTACAGTTTATCATTAGACATGATTGTGTAATAACATACTACTATAATTACTTCAGTAACTATATTTTAACTACTTTATTAACTATTTCATTGACTACTTTAGTAACTACTACATTAAGTAATATATCAACTAATTTATTAACCACTTTTGCCATGTTGAGCTCAAGGACAAGAAGAACATAAGAACCATTGTCCTTCAGTTTTATACCATACCAAAGGAAAAACTAAGATGTGTAAATATGCAAGACGGTGTGTGCTGTAACTGCAACCTGTTCATTTTAATTCCCACATTAACCTTTATTTGGATAAATATTTATCTCCATTTTGTCTATTTTTAATTTTATGAATCATTTGAACACAGAAGCTGCTATTTACACTGTGTGATGTAAATGGGTCAACAATAACGGCCCAAAATTGCTTGGAACAAGGTCTGGGTTCAATTACTTAGATTTAATTGAAATTTTGGAATATCTTGGAATATCTCTGTTGGTCCAATCTGCTCTAATAAAATGTAGAAAAATAAAAATTTATACAAATTGAGATACTTTTTTTGTCATTGGACAGTTACAATATAAAGAACATAGACTTTGTACAGAATGTTAATTTTTAATTTGACAAAGGGGTGCCCAAACTTTAAATACGTCATGTTTTAAAACAGGCTACAGACTGACAGGACAACAGATAATAATGAATTCTGGCTCATCAATTCTAATCCTGTTTATCAATTGGCTCAATTCCTGCTAGAAAATAGCCTGTATATCTTTCATAAAGGCTTCACAGTAATGACAGTATAATTCCTAAAGTTATTACCTGAATAATAAGATGTTTGTATAATGCGTTACTAAAAACTTACAATTGTTTTCCAGGGTTGATTGAAGCCGCATCAATTTCACAGTCAAAACTGGTGATGAAATCATCAAGTGCCCCATCGTCTCCAAAAGCTCCCCACTCTGTGTTGATGCACATCCTGCCCTCGTCTCCCTCCACCAGGTCAATGTGCCTTAGCTCCTCCATGTAGCACGCATTTGTGCCCATGCCTGAGGGAACATACAGACCAACATCATCTGCCTGTTTATAAATGAACTTTATGGCATAAAATAACTGTAAGGATGAGCAGTGTTTCATAAACACAGAGTTTTCGCAGAAAACTGAGAAAGTTTGAAAGCAGTTCTTTTAAAATGGAGGATCACCTGAATTCTGCGACTATAAATCCTGAATTTATAACCTGATCAGATTATAATTCGATTAGTATTCAGGTATTGTCAATGTGGTCTCACCTATGATAACTCCCACCTCACAGTGCTGGTCATCATATCCACAGGTCATCATGGTCCCCACTGTGTCATTGACAAGCGCCAGGACATCCACATCAATCCCCTTTCCACATACACAGCACTGACGTTAGAACCTCAAAGAACTCAGTATCCCATCTGTATTTCTGCATTCTTTAATGAACGGATTATTTTTATCATATAAACTATATGAGTTCAGTGTTTTGTTTTTAGATTGTTTCATACCCCCGCTTTGCTGATGGCTTGCCGCAGAGCCTGTACAACATTGGTGCCTTGAACACCTCTGGCCTTGTAGTTCTTTGTCCATGACAGTAGCGTGCCCTGTATCAATTCAGAAGCTTCAGGTTAGGGAGTTATGGCTTGTGACTTTGTACATATTTGTTTCTATATTGTTTAGAGGCATAACTGTAGACACGCAGGGATGCTAGAGGTGTTGTAACGCCCCTGTGAGCACTTTTATACATGTGTATACACGTTAAGTCAGAATATTTTTTAATTAACCCAAACACTACAAACTAATAATGAGGTTTAGCCACTCTTTAGGACTGAAATGTTCATTTGGCCTACAGTATAGAGTATTTTGCTCTCTGCTCATTTAAAGAGACAAGAGATAGGAGCCTGGTCTATTACGGCTTTGGTGTGCCTAAAATTAGGCTCAGCCTGGTCTGACTAGTTGTGTTTTGGTAGTGATAAAAGCACAAGTCCATCATCATCAAGGTCCATAGTTAAATGTTCAGCATAAAGGAAAACAACAGAAACTGTATATTAAATTTACAGATATATAGAGATATAGATATCACGATGCAACTAATGCTAAACACAGTGGTGTGCAGGTCTGGACACAGGGGTGGTCCATTGTGCTGAAAACTTAGCGTTAGAGTTCTACTCTCCGAAGAAGGATGAATAAAAAAAATGGAGCTTGACTTTGACTTGAATATAAAAGCTTTACAAGTTGTTTATCTGATGCTGAGTTCAATTGTGTATATATTTATATACATAGGGTAACATGTATTTAATGGCTGTTTTGAGTGGTAATTATGTAGGAGCTAGGTTCATTTAATTTTTTATGTATTTTGTTTAAACTCTTATTGTGTTATTTTCTGGATGGCTATGAAAAAAAAAGTTACTCCAATGTCCATTTTATTTACATCATTATTTCAGTTTCTAAGGATGGTTTCCTGAGGGACGAGTTTAAGAGGGAACCAAAAGAATATACGAGAGAGAGTAGAGCACGGAGAGGCTCCTCTTGTGTCGTTGTACAGCCAGAGCCGTTTGGTTGAATAAATGCTAACAAACTCATTGTAACCCGACTCCCTTCCTATGCCTCCGAAAACGATAACACCATGACACACCAAAACCGAGGGTTACAATTTAATAAGTGGAGGCTGGTCTCGGATGTTTGTCCTGTACTGTATGTAAAGGTTTTATAGTATTATCAGATCTTCAAAATTCTTGGTATTTCATACCTCATCTAGTTTAGACTGGAGACAGGGGAAAGAAAAGGTAAAGCCCAGTGGTTTCTTCTTCTGGTTGATGTTATTCTTCTGCATGAAGGTTTTTAAAGACTGTGCCACGTGATCGAAAAGCTGTGAGACAAATAAAGAGGCATAATCAGAGATCAATCTAACCATGTCAAAGTTTAAAACATGACCGCATAAAACATGCCTGGCTGACCAAATCAATATTCTGTCTGATAAACGTCTTTATCTACACTCTATAATAAAACACAATAGAGGAAGATGTGGCAGAGAACAACAGAGTTCAATGGTCACTGTAGTAGCTCTACAGCATGTTGTGTCATGATCCAGAAAACTGCTTATCATTTCCTTCTGCTAACTTGTTACTCAACTCCAACAGGACAGAAATGATAAATAAAGGTAAAATCTGCCCTCCCCCATCTCAATCTCTATCTCTCTCTCTCTCTTTTCTATAAGGAGTTTAATGTGAGGATCTTACCTCAGATCCTCTTCCATTAAGAACCTCTTCAGGGATAGGGAAGGTTTCACTCTCCATCTGCACTTTCTGCTTTCCATTCTCAGATACCTTCACCTGGAGCACCTTGAACTTGGAGCCACCAAGATCCAGAGCCAGGAACTCCCCTTTCTCTAAAAGGGCCACAATCACAAAGCAGTTACTTCAGAGAATCTCTCTATTTACAAATAAAAGTGAAATCTACCTAATTATCATTTGTTACCTTCTCTGAACCTTTTCCTACAAAACAGTTGAGCCCAATAAAAACAGACTTCTAAAGTGGTTGGTGTAGCTCAGCGGATAACACCACTACCCACCAAGTAGCCACCACCCCATGTGGGAGACTGGGGTTCGAATCCCAGTATGGGTGACTATGCTGTGCTACACCAATAAGAGTCCTTGGGCAAGACTCCTAACACTACACTGGCCTACCTGTAATGTGGTTAACCTTGTAAGTCGCTCTGGATAAGAGCGTCAGCTAAATGCCAGCAATGTAAAGTAAGACATATAACACATAACAATTCTCCTACAGGGCTCCACAGGGCATGGGCTTGCATTCAGTTATTTAAAAAATCACTGAAAATATTAATCAGTATTAGCAATCACAGCATTAATGCCATTTTTAAAGCTACACTAGCTAACATTTAGAGGTACAGAGATCACTTTTCAGGGTTGTGACTGCATGCCATGAGGGCAAGAACCTTTCTCATGTGGATAAACCTGATGATGATTTAAAAGCAAATCTAAACTTGGCACAGGATGTGTATGTTATCTTTAATAATTGATTACTGCTACTACAGTACTCCTTAGTATGTTAACACTAGTATGCCGGCTTTAGAAGTCCATTCATTAATGTAGTATTGTAGTGTCCTGCTACTGGCTATTGTGAGCTGTGGACGTGAGGCATGGCTACATGCACCAGATCTTAAAAGGGATCGCAGCTGCAGTAAGAGAGACTAAGCTAGGTAAGACGTACATCTACATAGTTGTGGCTGTCAGTTTAAAGCTGTATACTGTATATGTTCTTATTGGGCTATGTTGGTAGGTTGGTAATGATCCTGTAAAATCCAATTCAGCACCTCTGACTTTACAGACCTAAATGACTATTTCAGGCTTCATTGGGTGACTCATAGCAGCATAAGCACATCATGTTAGACTGTTGCCACAACCAAAACTGTCTCCTTATAGTTACATCTATATCTAAGTTATATCTAGTATAACCTAATATATCGCAATTCATGATATGCCGCATATTTATTTGTTCAGATATCTGATTAGTGGGAACTGAAAACGAACAAACCAGTATTGCTATGTTTATTAAGATACCATCAAAACCTGTGAACTCAATTATCTTTATTTGATATTTGGCATGCTGTGTTGCACTAAATCCAGTGTAATAACTAGCTAAATAGAAAGTTCATTTGGAGTTTTGCTCCCAGTATAATAAAGTACACAGTAGGTCAGTGTTCTACAAAGACTGATCATATACGCAATATGTTCAGCAGAGTGTATTGTATTGTGTATTTATTACAATAATCTTTGTAATATTACCCCATCTGTATCCTACGTTCAAAGCCCTGGATCACTATGCAGAACATTATTATAGATTTTGTGTTAATGTCCTGCCTCCAGCTCAGTATATCAGCTGGGTTTGACTGCATACGATAGAAGAGGGAGTTCACATCAGTTTGAAGAGAGGACGCTGGAGACACATCCATTGTAGCTTCCTCAGAGAAGTTGCATGTGAATCCTCACACCAAACAAGGCAATGCATTATGGGTAGCAGATATATGCTCTTTATTGCGGTGCATTGTGGGATTGTTTTGGGCTGGATCTTCTGCAATAGGACACCACTACAGAATGGAAATCCCAAAATAGTGTTCTATACTGAGAATAGGGAACAGTGTCAGACACAGCTCAGAAAAGCTGCTTCTTACATAGAGCAAGTTGCTGAAAGCAGTTCGTTTTGCGGCCTCAGTCTATGCCATATTTATATTCTGATAAACTCTGAAGTGTACCCGAGCCATCTGGAGTTGAGCACACGTGTGTGGGCAGCATCTTCAGTGCAGCTGCAGCATTACTCTCCCGGGACAGACCCTTCTCCATCTCCTCCCTGAAACGACGTGATATGTCCAAAAGCTGCTCATCAGAAAGGCGCATTGCATACAAGAAGCGATCCACCTGTGAAAAGAGAGATGTTAGAAGCACACATGGTCAGTTTTAATGCAAAAATGTCAAAGCAAACATCCAGCTTTACTCTAATCCAGTGTATCCAAGGTAAGGCTTGAATGAACCATAAACATTTGATCCTCATCATAGCGCTAGGCTTGTGCCTTCAATAATTACACTGATATACCAAAAGTCTGGGGATAGCAGTGTGAACATTGATTAAGATGTGGGATCACCCTCAGGGGACAGCTGGGAATAGCCATACCTGTACAAACTGCGATGTGTTATCTCGCGAGTGAGGCTGAACACTGGCCAGGACGCTCTTGGCAAGACAACATGAATTATTGGAGTTTGAACTAAGCATGATAGTGTGTGCTAGACAGACAGGACATTTAACTTTCCTCGATCCACAGTATCACGAGTGGTGTCTGGCTAGAATTTCCAGTGTGAACAGACAAGCGACTCTGGCAGAAATCATATCCACATTCAATGCAGGAGGCCTCACGCGCATATCCTGCGGTCAGAGGAGTGTTCTTTAGCTTACATGAGATTCGGAGGTAGAAGACCCACCAAAGTACCTGTCAGCACAGCACTGGACACAAGGCCTCACCTGGGCTCCTGAGGTTGCTAACTGGACCCTAGAGGATTGGCAACATATGATGTGGTCTGATGAGTCTTGGTGGGAATAGTTATGGTAGCGTTCGTGTGGGGTGCAGACCCCATGAAACTATGGACTCCAGTTGTCAACAATGCACTGTGCTGGCTGGTTGTGGTTCCATACTAGTGTGGGGTACGTTCTCATGGTGAAGCATGGTGAACTACTGCTTGTAATGATAAGCATAATGCAGCTCCCAGTTAAATAATAAAGATGTAAAGATGTAAACAGTCATTGGAGGAGGTTTCATTCGGAATTGTTTAGAGTGGTGGTGATGGGAACCAAACATCCAAAGCATTAAATGCCTCTAAAAGTTACCTCATTAGAGGCTATTACATTAACTGGTCATGAATACAGCGTCTGATGCCTGAGACATTGTTTTATGATAGCATGAGATACATCTTTGGGGGTACATGCAGGATGTTACAAAGCAAAATAGTTGCCATTCTCCTTGTGCTTGCTGGGTTCACTGTTGGTTTAAGACTTTCCTTAGCCACCTACACCTTTAACAAAATGATGTAAACCATCAAGATACAGATAAAAAGGCCCGATGTTAACTAATGGGGATCAGTTAACATAAGCTTATGTTGCTTACATGAGGGCTAACTGGTCCTACTAACTTCCATTCATTCATTCTCATCCACATGATCACTTTTGTGAGAACCTGTTGTTTGTAGCGTTGCAACTGCGTTGGTACATTTTACAATTACCTGGAAAAGCTGTAGGATGAGCAGTAAAGTCATAACGCTAATGATTTAGACATCTACTGCAATTATATGACGTTCCAAAGGATAACACGGGTGTGCCTGTAGGTAGGATTGCAGAAGGAGTAGAGGAGATATAACAGGAGAGATTTGCTGGATTTTAAAAATATCCACTGACCCCAGACTGGAACGCAGAAGAACAAACATCTGACGCAACCTGTCCAAATTCTTTTCTAAAAATAAAAAGGCTAAACCTAAAGTAGACAAATTCAACCCAGTAAACTTTGAGGGAATAGGGCAAGGACCTTGGCCTCCACTGTCTTTCCACACACCAATGAGAAGTGACATAAGAAAGTTAATGATTCGCCGGGGCCACTGTGTAACCACATTCATCACCAGCATCAGGCCAGCTCTGGTGAAGAGGGGGAGCGTGTAGGTGGGATTATACTAACGCATACTGTCATTTGAGCATGATTGAGCATTCAAGCGAGAGAAAATACGAGAACGGATCTCTGTTGGTGGGCACAATGTAATCACAATAGAAATGGACATGCTTAAAAGCTGGTTCAGAGCGTCTGGTTCACTGAAGCTTCAGTGAAGGCGGCATCTGAGACACGTGCACATCAGTATTTAGATGAAGGATTTACAGGATTTACTTCAAACAGGTGCGTTCATTCAAAGTTGTAATTAAGTTCCCAATAAATAATGGGTTAAATATATTGAACACAGATTAATATCTTAATAATAAAGTCATGAAAAAATATATACCTTTTTAATTTGGTCCTCCTGCAGCTTGGTGAAGTAAAAAGACAGCAAGTGCACAGCAAACATCTTGACTTCTCGCAGTGGGTGCTCTACTCACTTCAGTAAAACAGTAATAACAGCTCACACATCAGATGTTCACAGCTTTCCCCCGCAGCGAGGTGTTCTCCTTCTCGATCTAGCTCCTGTGCATGAGGTGAAAGTTTTCTCCTTCTGAAGCTGCTTTTCTGAGAGAGTTAAGCACTTATACTCCACTCTCCTCCCCTCCCCTTCCTTACTCGGGCTAAATCATTAATGGCTCAGCGTCCCTCCCAGCCCTCTACTCTTAGAGCTCTCCTAGCAATGCCTTTGGCTCCCCTCCAGTCACACTGCTTTTTTTCCTTTGGGCCCCGCACAGTGGCCGGTTCATGAAAACAGTCACAGCAAAACAATGGATTAAGGAGGGCCGCTCGGGGTCTGTGATTGGAACCTCTAAAAACATCCTCAAAGTACAAAGGAACCAGATGGAAAGCTGGAGGCTGCTTTGAAGTGCTTATCTGCACTGAATAGGAGGAGCTGCTCTTCAGAAAGAGGATTATAATCAAGAGTGCTGCTCCTCATTGTGTGAAAATATGCCTAAAGAAAAGTCATTGATTAATGTCCCGGCAACGTTACACTTTAACCACTTTCAGCAAAGTCGGTATCTTTATCTGACAGGGTTTCCAATGTATTCTCTATGATGACATGGTAGGTTCAGCAAACACACCACAGCACAGAAGGGATGTTCTAAATCACAGCAGTGTTCAGCCACAACAGGGGACCTTTCTGCTGCGGCCCGAACTGTCGTTCCATTCAGACCACCTCCAATCGCTCTTGAAAAAGGAAAACACAGTTCACATTCATTAGCATGCTTCTTCACTGCTACATTACATTAACAGACCACTTGCTTGAACCTTTAATGACCATTTTTAGGCATCAATTTTGGCACTAGCTTTGACATAGAGGTGGCCAACATGATGCTATTTATCATCATAAATTGCCATAATAAATGTTTCTGAGCAGGATGTACTTAATGAACATTGAACAAATGCATGGAGGTGTGCTTAATTAGCTCTGTTTAGCACCGTTTGTGAAACATTAAGATAGCTTTAGCATTTTTAAACATAGCCCATTTTCTGTTCTTAGTATAGCTAATTTTGTGATTCATAACTGTGTATCATTGACTTGTATTTTCAGCATATCGCCCACTCCTACACCACATCATGAAGACATCTGCATGTTCGTTATTGACTGATTAAAAGCTCCTTGTGTGCATTGTCAGATGCTATTTGGACAGACTGTTATGTAATTTTACCACAGGATGTCTGTTATGTTTATTTACCTGTATACCAGTTTTAATGAAGAACAGTGTGCAATCATTCTTATGTTGATGCAGTATGTGCAATAATAATGTACGATTGTCTAAAGTACTGTAAAAATTAATAGTATTCTGATAAAACAGTCTTGTGTAATGTGTCTTTCTTTCTTAAGAAGATTTTAACATTCCAGCACCATAGTGTACCGCACCTTCAATTTAATTGTACTGCTGCACTATAACAATAAAGCATTTTGTTTTGTTCTATGTAGGACTGATTCATACAGGATAAGATTTATCTGAGCATCTAGTCCATTTACACTCTCCTTACTATTGAAACAAGTAGAAAACGCCAGCTGTTTTTCCATTTGCCGCAACCATCCGTCCTGCTGTGATTGCATGTCTACTAGAACTCCCACGAGTTACAAAATCTAACCCTGTTTATCAAAACGTGACTAACACAGTGCGCCTATGATTGAGACCACAATGAGTGAGAGGGAATAGCTGACAACAGCTAGTTATTAAGGATTTGCACGAGACATTTCTTTAATCAACAACAACAAAAACAGCAAATTGGTTACTGACCTAATTAGTTCATTGGCTGACTGAAATGGTTTGCACTAACTCACTCACTCAATCACATCAATAATATGCTAGAGGTACTGTTAGAAAATCCTATTAAGGGTTAATAAGCATTTAAAAATGACAGCGTTAAGAAAATTTTATGCTGTCACTTTGGGCATTTACAAACTACGAATTTGAACGAAAGCCCATTCATGTTGGGCTCACTCAGGGGGCCATCAAGAATTTGACAAACCAAGAGGATATTATTCTCCTCACTACACGTTCCATGGTAAAAGGAGACGAAATCTTGACTGTCGCATGAGTGAGTAGCCCCAAAAATGACTAACGTGACTCTCCATTTAAAACTAATCTGATAAAAATAGCACCTCTCTTACTTACTGCATGTCCAGCTATTCAATGAATCATAATACCTTCAGTATTGAAGGGCAAAAATTGTAATTTAGTAAATGACTCAACATACCAAGAGAGTTTAAACGACAGGAAGACATCACGTGGCTTACTTTTAAAGAGGAAACCAAATGACTGGTTGTGAAAATATTGAACCTATAACCTATAACTATACCACTTTTTCACTCAACCTAGCTTTGGTTGATCAGTTGTAAAGTACATTCTTCTAACCTGACTTTGGAATGAACAATACATTAAAATGAGCACCTTTGAGCATTATATAAAAATAACAAAGCTGTCAGAAAAGACTGCACCCTGAAGTAGGTCAGAACAATTTTACTGTAAATAAAAAGCTTTTATTGACCCAAATATTATTTATATTATAAAACCAGCCACAGTGCCATCAGCCTCAATGGGAAACCATGAAAAAGTATTAGTGTGTTTTATTCTGAACCATGAGCATAGTTGATGCAACTTTGACATTTCCACATCCTCACATTTTCCCCACAGCCTAAAGCTGTGACAAGTATTTAACCCAGTTAAACATGTCCACATACGCCTGAATACAAGCATGGTTCTACCTTTTGTTAAATAAGATCCTATATGAACTCTAAGAAGGCCATCTGTATCACTTCTTCTTCTTCTTCTTCTTCTTCTTTTTGCTTAATGTCCCTGCAGTGCCTTTATTAAAGTTTTCGTTCTCGTTGTGGTCCTTAGACCACTCACTCTGCAGCTGCTGCAGGAGCTCTGGAGTGAGTAGTCCATCCTGCACCAGGCGCGAGCCCAGCGACTGCCCCATGGCTCTGTTTCCGTCGTTCACACCAGCCTGGGATTTTGAGGCTCGGGCTCTTCTGACTGCTAGTGAAGGGGACTGGGGCCTCAAGCCAGAGCTTTTTGATTCAGTGCCTGAGTTGGGAGACTGTGCCTCTGTGGCGCGAATAAGCCGTGTGATGTTACGCACGCCAACCTGGATTATGGAGTCCAGCTCCTGTTGGATCTCCCGGACGAGGTTAGCATCGGGAAACATGTCCATGAAACGATAGCTAGAAGGGGAACATGGAGAGAAAAAGTGATTACCTAAAGAAACAGGGTAGGGTAATATGGACAAAATTTCACATTGAGATTCTACTGCTTCCATCTACCCAGGACATGGTTGATCTGTCAAAATAGGTCAGGGCGGCCTTCACATTAGTACTGGAGCTAAAAAGGTTAACATTGCTAACAACCACTAGAAGTCATCTTATCTGTATATACATGCCCAAACCTTCTGTTAACCCACTTCATTAACACACAAGTCTTCTTTAGGTTCATTAAGCTTGTCAATATGATTTACAAAACTTCACCATGCACTCAAACGACAGTCATTTCAGACAACAGTTGTTTGCCAAATTTCAACTCTGCAGAAACGGGCTTGCATACATGACACAGCTATGAATTTCCTTTATTTAAACAAGTCTATTGATAAAAAACTGTTGGCCTAAACAGCATCCACAGTGTTCAGCTACACGGTGAAGTGAAAATTTACTATACAGCAGTTTACAGCAAGTCACAATGTGCCCTAAAGCACTTCCATAAGTATGTACTACCTTAATAAGTACTTGCATGTGGTAGAGGTAGGTTTAGAAAAGTGTTTTGGGGATGTATTTGCAAAAACATTGGGTGAAATATTTATACTCTTGACTTTTAGGTCTTGTACCCAACATGTTCTTCAGTGCCTAAAGACTAAAAAGACACCAAACATGACTACTTGCAAATGCCTTCTGTGATTGCAAAGACCAATACTATGATTAATAAACGATATACTAGGCAAGCAAAACAAACAAACAAACAAAAACCCACCTTTCTTCTGTAAACATTCTGCCATTTCACTGAAGGAGTATAGCTACCAATGAGGGAAACTTGAAAACGTGGCTGCACGTTACACAACACCAATTCAAATTAGACATCACACAGGACATTACAGGACAGAAGACATACCTGAGCCAGAGGTATAGGTCCAGAACATCATGGACAGCCTCCAAGTGGACAAGGTCTTTGATGTTTTTGGGGGCTACTAGAGGCCAAGTGATGTGTCGACAAACCCAGTCAAAAGTCAACGGCTCATCTCTGCTGAACTGCCTGGCAAACTACAGACAAACACCATTACTTCCTTCAGGGACATCCTACAGCAAGACGTCAGCTTAATATGAAAGCTTATCAGACACACAGCCCAGTAAAACTGCTCTTGGAAGTGATTGAACAGTACTAACAGTAAAGAACCGGAAGGTTTGAAAACTAGACAACTGCATTGGTGTTCTACATTAGTACCTTCAGGAAGGACGTGCAAACGAAAGGCTGTTTCTTGTTAATGGGCGCAGTACAGAAGACATAGCGAGATCGCAGGTTCAGAGGAATGTGCTGAATCATGTCCGCTAGGAACTTGAAGTCATCGATGTTGCAGACAAAGTAAAGGCCATCAACTTGTGAGAGGCTCACAAATATATCCTATGAGACAGAAGCATCAGTCAGCATAACAAGCACGAGCAACCTTTGTTCCCAGGAGTGGCATGATGCGGACACATGTGAATACATACTATGAGGTTGGACAGCGTAGCCTCAGGAAGGTGATAGGCAAACATCTCTATCTGCTCAGCTGTCGGGTGTAGACCTGCTGTCTGTGATCAAAGAGGTGAGAGAAACCAGTTAGGTGCAACTCAGAGCACTTAGCTTTACAGAAGGCCATAAAAAATATTAACACTTAAAAAAAAAATTGTTGTCTCAGGAACAGAAACTTTATCTGGCAAGTTTAAAAGTATATATATCGTGCAAGTTGTGAGGTGTTTTCTTGTAAATGAGATTTACTACTGTCCAGCAACAAGACATGACAGTTGGGGCCAATTTCTAAAGTTGTGCGGTCATTTAACATTCCTGGGTCCACAGTGCCGAAAATACATCATAAAAAGCATTCTGACCAACAGTGGACAGCACAATGGCTTTTGTGTGGTGCAGACTCCATGAAGCAATGCACCCTAGTTGTCAAGCAGGCAGTGTGCAGACTGGCGGTGGTGTATTCTAATGGCATATGCTGGGTCCACTGGTCCGCCTCAACAGGTAATTGACCAGTATCTATTATGTTGCATTGCTTAGTGATCATTTGCAGCCCTTCATGGATTTGCACCGCTCATTACTCCCACAATGATGGGGAATCCCAGCAGGAAACTATGGGGTATTCCTGCACCATGCCATCTGGACAAATAGTCCAAAACTGGCTTAAGGATCATTCTGGAGATTTCTGCTAAATGAAGTGACCTGCACATTCGCCCAATATGAGCCCAGTGTAGGCACTGCAGCATCATGCCTTATTATAAACACTGATAATTCACATTTCCTTACCATGAGCAATGCTGAACAGTGCTCAACCTCACTCATAGGACCTCACACTACACAACTCTGAGGTAACGACAATTCATGCTCAATTTACATTTCTGCCATCACATGACTTTTGGTATGTCAGTATATGTATAAAATGAGTTACACAATGGCACCAACCTACAAATTCACAAGTATCAGTTAGTAGGCACTTAGGAAACAGCAGAAAACAATTAACTTGGAAATGGTAAGAGACTTCACCTCGACAGGGTCCACCGGCCTGCTCAGAATTTCCTTCAACACAGGTAAATCCTCCCGGTGCATGGTAGTCACCATGCCCTCCTTAAATACAGAACTGAATCGTCCTGCTCGTCCTGCAATCTGCAGGGCCTGGGAGGTGGATATAGTGACCAGCTCTTTCTCTCCTTTCTCATTCACATTGGGCTTCACCAGTGAGTTAAAGATTATTCTCCTGATGCTCCTGGTTAGGACATATAACACGCATGTATCCATGAGCTGGTAACCACATATTAGAACACAACTTACTTAAATGCATCAACCATGCGATTTACAAATACAAACTGTGCCACTTTTTCAGCAGTCCGTTATTATATTATTATATGCCATTATTACCGATAATATATTTATATGAATTAAAGACTCTTTATGTGCACTGAGTCTTTTGTGGTAATCGTATGTCTGCCTCATCCCTGCCTAAGTCACTAGACTTTTGAGACATTTAGCGACTTTATTTCCAAAATGTTTTTATTTTAGAAACTGGTCACTTGGAGCATGGCTTACATATACAAATTGTGCTCTAAAATCTAAATATGGAAGACAGGCACCCTAATCCTAAACGGCATTCTATGACATCTATTGATTCATTTATTAAATTAAAACGCTCAGTCCAGCAGTGGAAAACTATTTATGCAGAGACAACAACATGATATTTTTTTAATTTTACTTTAGATTTTTGCTAAAATGCAAAATGGTTAAAAACCTACTAACAAGTTCAAACCCATTCCAATCGCATCCGTAGCAACAAGGATCTTACAGGGATCATCTGGGTCGTTGAACTTTTTAGCTTGAGCCAGCTTGGTGCCTGTTAAACAAACATTCATGTTATAATTTTTCAGGCTACGGTTTCACTGAATTTCAAATATTTTGACTGTAATATCAAACAAAGCCTTACCAGGAGGCAGACTGCCATAAATGACAGCACATTCCAGCCCTCGGATCTCTATCTGCCTACTCACTGAGTAGATGTCATTCTTACTGAAGCACACAATGCAGTCGCCAGGCTCCAGGTTATCCAAATTCTCCACTGCATGGTCCGAGATAGAGAATGGAGTCAGCCTTTTATAGTTATGGACCTTGCGGATTAGGAAAAATGCTTATTTTAAGGTCAACAGGTAAACGACCATCATATCAATATTATTACACTTCCAAGGCTGGAATCCCTGTGAATCATTTACCAATGACAAATACAAAAACTGCACGATGATGAACAGAATGATGAAAAAGCTTTTAAGCTCTCTAAATGTGCAACAGAACAAAAAACCCCCCAAACCAATAAATTAATAATAATAATAATTAAACATAAAAAAACACGAACATATCAGGTTTGTCACAAACCACTCACCTCCACCTCTTCACCCGTGGTAAACATGAGTTCAGTGATAAAGTTAATGGCTGCAGCTTCTCCACACACATGGATCTCCTCAGCACACAAGCCTACCCAGACACAGAGTACAGAAGGAAATCATATTTATAATAAAAGTTATTAAAATAAGTTTACAGGGGCAGATTCCACTAAATTCATCATATAGTCATATTTTTCTGGGAATTAGTGTCATAGCAAAAACAATGTCACATATACTATACACGTAAAACCTAACTGGCCAAACACATTTATAACACAGCTGCGTTTTAAGCTGGTTATGTAACAGCAGGTGCTCTAGACAGACTCACCTAGAAGAGCTCTAGTCCAGGCCCATCCTCTGGACGGATCTCTGATCATCTGAATCTCATCTATGACAGCTACTTCATCTAGAAGCAATATTCACCTGTCACAGTTATGTTTCATTACAACAAAATTGTACGTAAACCAGTAAGGTGCTGGAACAAGCTCTCAGTACTCACATGGAGTTGTGACGCTGCACATCTCAATGGTACAGGCTACATGACTAGACTGCCTCCCCTCTGGATCCACAAAGATTCTCTCCTCACCAGTCACCAGATCACATGGGACACCCTAATGAACAGTCATAAAGAATAAAAATAAACAACCAATGTATCATATTTTTAGTCTAATTTTGACCAATGCCCATCTAATTGCCATTGAACCACAGCATCCCAAATGGGGAAGAAAATAATGATCCCAGCAAAGTACATATAATTATATATATGCAAACTGTACATGTGCATGCTGGTAAATTGAGGTTTAAGTTTGGCTGTGATGTGTGAATTTCTTTTGCAGTTTTGGTAAAGCAGCATATCCCTTTAAAGATTCATCAGCAAAGCCTCCACAAGCCATCCCCCTCCTCCCCCTTCAAAACCTCTGTTTTAAACACAGGTGCAGACACCACTGGTGCACAGAAAGTCGGTGGATAATGTCAGCTAACATTACAGTCTAGCCTTTCTCAGGTCACTATCAGAGAGCTGTTAGCCAGGTGTGATTAAAGAATGTGAGTCAGCTTTCACCAGGATTCAAAATTAAATACCAAATAAAACATAATACATTGTGATGATGAAGATAAGCTCAGCTCTCCAGTGGACATCACATGACCACAGCATTGTGGTAAAACAGGACCTACATGTCAGAATGACACACTGCCCAAACAATCACTGAAATAAAACTCTCCCAGTAACGTTCTGTTTTATTGCGAAAAGGGATAAAGTTTCTCTAGAATGGTGCATTTAACATGAAATCGCTAACATTTTCTTTGTTCACATATGCTCACATTTATAACAATTTTTAAAATGGAATGCCACATTTTTAAAGACTATAACTTACTGCAGTATTACTCTTCTCGAAGATCTCATGGGCCAACAACTTAAGAGGTCCACAGTAAACTCCAGATTTGGCTTCTAGGTATCTCTGGATAGCATGGTAGGTTTTACCACTGTTGGTGGGGCCAGCGTGGAAGATGATTTTCCGCTGAATAGCTCTGGCCTCCGGATACCTACAACATGAGTTCATTACATTCACAATAAAGAAAAGTGAACTAGAAGATACAGAATACTATCCCATAAGTTCCCCTACCAGTTGGCCGGGACCCGCAAATCACTAATTTTGCGCAAGTCATCCATGCAGTCCAGCATGGGGAAGATCTGTTTAGCGTGCCTCATGAAGTATGGGAAAATATCGTCTATGTGTCCTATAAAAGCAGGAAAATGTAAACAGCAAATATTTAAAAGCTCATATGCACAGTATTAGAGCCGCAAACTCTAAAAGCTCTAGTTGTGTCACATTACTCACCTGCTCCACAGCAGATATCGCTGAGGATGATGTGCAGCTCAGCACTAAGGATGTTCATCTCCAGAACATACTTCCTAAAACTGATGAAGGCTTGATGAAACAGACGAGCTAGAAGCAAATAAAACATCATTATTGGAGGTGGACACTGTAACTAGGTGACTGATAAAGAGCAATTTTAGAATGATTATAAAGCTTTTGTAAAGTCATTAGACAAATTATCGTCATTTATTATCATTTTTAAGTGTGTCATTTTTAATCAGCATTTCTTGAACTTTAATGCTTTATAATTCATTTCAGTTTGCCAAACACAAAAGCAGGCAAGTACTGTGACCCCTTCTCCATGCATATAAGAACAGTCAGAAAAGGGGAAATTATAACTGTAGATTAGTCGTGGACAATTAGAACATATTCTCCCGCATAATAACAAACAGTAAAAAAGCTGTAGCATGACATGCATGATCTCGTTTGCCCTACTCAACAATGCACGCCCTGTTATTGCACATGTCATGATGACAATGCTATAATTATATACTGTGGAGCCCTCTGACAGAACGCACCGTTATCAAGCTTTATCCAAATAAGACACTTACCATCAAGGCCCTGGTCAGCAGCAAGCTTCTGCATCTCCTTCCTTTTGTAAAATTTATTTAATATCTTCAGCAGTTCACCTGTTGTGAACACACACACACATACACACACACAAAAACCTTAGTAGTATAGAAGCACACAAAAACGACAACACACAGCTTCCCTGATGTGTACATTGATGCCAGTTCACCTGCTCTTAAGATTTTTAAGTTTTGCTTACATACAATCATGACATACTAATTTGGTGAGAATAGTTGGTAACACTCAGTTTGAAGTTTACCAACGTGGGAATTATTTATAATATGTTAAATATCATTTCATATCAGATATAACATATTTGGAACACAAGGGGGCGCTGACATCAAAACAAGGAGATGAAATATGACGTGTGCGGTCCAACGGTGCAGCTTTTGTCAGTAACACACTTATAAAATGGAGAAATCTAAACAGCGTTATCTTTATTAATAAACACTCAATACCATCGGGCAGTGGGTGTAAATTAATTTCTCATGAGCCCAACAAAGTCACTAGCATTTTATTTTTTTATAATCGGTGTTCTCACTACAATACCCAGCATGCATCACGCAAATACGTCATTAAACCACTGCCACCGATACAGAGGCAAATACGAACAGACATGGTTTAACAGTAACACTAGTTAGCTGTTGAGTAGATACACTTGGAACAGGTTTAGAGATGGTTACCTAATTTAGAAGTTTCGTTCCGGACGGAGTGCCCCTTTAAAGTCAACCGGGATCTTCACAACAACCGGGTTAGAGTGAATAACGCTAGCTCTACGTTCTACTACTTGGGAGTGACGGTTTGGTTAGGTCCCCATCAGGTCCTAGAGCTCCTCTGGGCAGGGGACACCGCAGCGTCAAAGCTTGTACACCAACCTGTTGACCCTAAACCAGTTTTCCTAAACCGAACCATCCACCTTACCTTTATCCAGCGGGTGAGTTAGCTCGGCTCCCACCGCCGCGTCTCCGGCTGCGTCAGTCCTTACGGCGACCGGCACAAATAGAGAAGTGTCAGGTGCATTTGGCGTCCTGTCTGATAAGGAGCGGCTCAGCGGCGGGGTGAACCGCAGCACGGAGCTGCTGCTGCTGCTAAGGGAAACCGGAGTAGCGGCAGCGCGGCGGAGCAGCGAGCAGGACCGCCCGCGTAGTAAGTAAACACAGCGGTTCAGCGCCATCCTGAGGTCTGGCTCAGGGGCTGCTGACGCCGCCGAGGTGATAAACAACACGCAGTTAAAACCTTTTTATTGTAGAGCATCCATGCCGGAGCTGAACAGAAACATTGAGGTCGGTCATGATCAACTACAGCGCGGAGGACACGTGGGAAAGAAGACCCTAAGATTTTGGTGTCCGAGTCTGTGCCTGTAGCTCTTTACTGCCAAACCGGGAGCCCAGATATTACAATGCATCGCTTTCGTAAAGTATATGGGAACACATGTGGAAATTAGTGCTTATTAACGTAAACTGCGTTTTATAATAAATACAAATCTTTAAAATGATCCGTTTATTTTAACGGGAATATTCAAAGCCATGAGATGAGGACCTCCACAGGGTGCGTTCACTGTATATGTGGCCCGGACGTTCCAATTCGTTTACTGTTTGTTCACAGCGCACACTAGAGTGCGTATAGAATTGCTCCCTGTTAGATAAATAGTGCACTACATACTGTATCGGCCATATTGCAGTGCTGTTCTAATTTTGAAATGTATCTTTCGGTCCCTGTGCACTCAGTTAACTGTGTAGCAGCTGTATGTAGTGAATAGTGAGTGAGTAAGTCGCTCTGAACGCAGCCTAGGCTGCCTGTTTATTAGGTACTCCCCCACATCTTCACACAGATTGTACATTCCAACAAGTCGCACGTCACGTACCTGCAGCGTGTGGTATAAATCGGACAGCGCAGCGTTTTTAAGCAGTAGTGTTTAATTAAGTACTGGAATGGGCAAAAAGAGTGATCTCAGCGACTTTGAACGCGGAATGATAGTTGGTGCTAGGCGCGCTGGAAGTAGCGTCTCCAAAACAGCCGACGTCCTGGGCTTTTCACGCACAACCGTCTCAAGGGTTTTCCGAGAATGGAGCGAAAAGCAAAAAACTAGCAGTAATCGGCGGTCCTGCGGACGAAAGCCGCTTGTGGATGAAAGAGGGGAAAGGAGAATGGCGAGAATCGTGCAGTCGAACATAAGGGCGACAACAAAAGAAATCACAACCGAATTCAACAACGGTACCCAGAAAGTGATCTCGGAGCGCACCGCGTATCGGACTTTATGCCGAATGGGCTACAGCAACCGAAGACCACTGCCAGCCAAGAACAAGACAGAGAGTCCTCAGGAGACACAGAGCTGGACCGCCCAGAACGCCGTTTGGTCGGACGACTCCGGATCAGAGGACTCCGCTCCCGCTGAAGTACCGCAGGACGCGGCTCGAGTGTCTCCAGTGCCGGCGGTTGGGGAATAAATGAATGTGAGAGCGGAGAGCGCGCGGGCGGAGACGCTGATGATGCGGGAGGTTCGGTCAGAGAGCCGCATCGTGTGAGAGAACTGAGAGTTTGACCAAAAACCGCTCTTTTACTATTTATCAGTAGTGATATAAGCAGTACTGTTTCACGGTAAATGCCTTCATGTCTGCCAAGAAGAAGAAAGGGATGAAGAAAACGAGACAGCACGCGCATCAGACAGACTATGGACACATCTCGCTAGCTCCGAAGCCAGAGGACTAATTGGGAGGAATTAGTTTTTTTTTTTTTATCGATATGCTGTATCGTTAAAATAAATTGCCACATGCAGCGTTGTTCACATGTCTATGAATGTGCTTTATTGTAGATTCGGGTAGTTTCATTATGAATCCACCTGAAGGTCCACCTGAAATTGTGGTGTTTCTACAGTCAGTCCTTGGTGGGACTCGATGCTTTTAACCGTTAGTTTATTTTTCCCAGCTTTCCTCACCCATCAATTAATTAATTTGCTGAGTGGATTATATGGATTTGATAACCTGACAACTGCAGAAAATCTGAATGTGTCCATTTCAGTTTTTGTCTGTTCACTGCGTTTACATGCACTTATGTATAGAATGGGGAAACTCTGGGTCTACATGCATCAGGCACTCAGCTCAACCAACTCAGATCAACCAACCATCTCACAGAATCAGACGCAAGTGTAACGTAAAACTCAAACGCCTCTGCTTTTTTAAGTCAGTTTATATGAAAACATGAACACTAAGACAAATAATGTCTAAATTATCTTTTTCTTTGAAAATGTATTTAACTTTAGCATCGCTCGCCAAGTGTTTTGCTAACTACTTGATTATTACCGGTACCACAGCCTGTTTGCGCACAGGGGGGGACGAGTAAGGATGTATGTCCCTTGAGAAACCGGATTACTGAGCTAACAACCAGCTCTCTTCTTCAGAATTCATTCTTGGATTTCTAGACCGATCCAAGAAATCAGTGTTTGCTGTTTAAATGACCACTTGTCATGTACATCTAAATGCATTCCATGAGGGAGAACAAGAAAAAGAAAGTGTGTGTGTGTGCATATTTATATATATATATATATATATCACACACACACACACACACACAAAATAAAATAAAATTTAACAGAACTAGTTGAGGTCTGCTTTTAAATAAAACAACGGAATCAGCATCAGTGTGCTACATTTCATCATTCCTAGAACCAGTCAATATCAAAGATAAAAGATTTTTCAAAAGCCCAAGATAAAAAACATAATTATTACACAGTGCTCTAAGCTAGGAGACTTTTGTATCAGATGGGAGGAACACAATGGGCACATGCAACTTGAGTCCATTCTGTTTGGTGTCAGCAGCTGAGGTCAGTGGTTGCAGTGTGTAAGGAATGTTCTCCTGGCACATATTACAGCCCCTGACACCCAATGAAGAACATCTGGGCAGCACCTGTATGTTGTTACTGACCTTGCTGCCACTGATTTTTGAAAAGCTAATTTTTAAATAGGGAAACATGTATACAATAGCTTTTAACAAAAACTTTAACGCCTGGCCACTAAGACCATGCAGTAAAATATCTTGTCAATCCACACCATCAGTGGGGAATTCCACGCATTTCATTTAGAGGCGTTTGACATGAAAAGCTCAGTGCTGGCGAAATTTAACGATGTATTTCATGATGGCGGTGATCGGAACCAGATGTCCAGAGCTTCTCATGCACATAAAAGTCACCTCACAGAAACCTGTTATGAATTCTTTACTTGAAGCTTGGGACAATGTTTTTGTTAGCTTTAAAAGGTTTTGGACTAAAAATGTAGTTTGTAAAATACGTTCAGGATGGAGAAGTACATGCAGGGTGATGTAAAGCAAAGCAGTACTCAAAGAGATGCACTCTGTCCTGTTCTACACTCATACACATTATACATATAAAGCTCTAATGTAGGTTGACTGCTTGTTTTGGAGAGCAAAATATCACTGTGTGTAGTTAATAAATAAATAAAAATAAATAAACTATTATTAATTCTGTTTTATACAATACCGTTTCATGTGCCAGCCTACAGAGTTCCAGACTGCCTCTAAAAGTAACATTTATACAATTACTAGGAAAAATTTTCTCTAGAGTACTGAATCGAGCTTTATTATCTGACAACCTGTTTTTTAGGGTTTGGGCAAGACCCCTTAGTTACAAACATTTCAGAAACCTACATACTACCAACTTTGGTTGAATGAGGACATCCAAAAATACAATTGATGGTCAGGTGTCCAAATACCTTAGAACATAAAGTGTATGTGAACTTGGCACTACACTGCTTGCTGATGTCCAAAACAATTATTATGCCCCAGCTGTTGCTGCACAATATCAGTCCCTCTCTGCCCCATACAGACGATTGGGACCACCAAAGGATCACAACTGACAAGATATTATTTAAGTGGTGGACAGTTCCAAGCACAGCAGTGACACTGACACTGGCATGTTAGTGGCATGTTTTGCACAGACAGAACGGTATCAGGCACAGCAGCGTGTCTAGCGGGTGTTCCTTACTGGGTAGTCTTACTGGCCACTTTATTAAATACACCTACTGTGTAGGTGTACACTTAAGACTGTAGCTCATCTTTTTCCATGCACCGTTTCTGTTAGTCATCCTATAACTCTTTACCAGCAGTCAGTTTCTGACCACAGAAGCACTGTAGGTGGATCTTATTAGTTGGCGGCCTGGAATGTTCTCATACCGGACGAGACAGAAACTGAGGGTGTATAAAAACCACAGAACATTGCGCAGCAGCAGACGGGCTCCTGACAGTAATTGCCTTCTTACAAAAAGCACTTATATGGTAGATGTAGCTGGTAAAATGGCCACTGAGTGGAGCTATATGGTAGGTGCACTGATTGTCTCTGGAAACAAGGGGAAATATAGATGAGCTTATATTGTGAACAAATCCTGTTTCTTTCTGTTTAGCAATTGCACACTCACCGCCCACTTCATTAGTATCGCATACTTCATATCTACACTCCATTTTCCACACAGCTCTGCAGTGAGACCTATTTGGTTGTGGCACAGGTGTGTGTGTGTGTACACTTACTGCCCACTTTATTAGATTTGCCTACCCTGTGGGTAAAGATGCCAGCTCATCTGTTGCCAGATAGCATGTTTCAGTCATACTCTAGTCCTTCATTAATCGTCAATTAGTAGACTATTCTCAGTCTAACAGTGACACTGAACTGTACAAAACCTCAGCTGTATCTCATCCATTTGTACCAACACTAACACACCACCATCAGAGGCATAACTAGGTTCTTGTGGGACCCAAAAATAAGAACAGTCTGCCCATTCAAAAATATAATGGTGTAGTTTGCTTGTTTACGTAGCTAGTAGGTCTCAAACAAAGTATGCCACTCCACTTACTGGCCGCTAACATTCACATAAACGCTTATGCTGGACTAGCTATTTAAGATTTACTATTTAGGACCATGTTGCAGATTTGTTGCAGGTTGTAAAGGGTAGGCTTGAAAATGGTTGCCACGGATGAGGCCTGTTACGACTAATACTGGGTAGAGGTTCCATGCGCTCTCAAAACAGTCCATAGGTAAACCTATGGTCAGCACTTAAACAGCCTGTGGAATTCACACAATGAGTGACTGATATTGACAGTGTGTCAAGAAAACATTCCCCACACCATTACACCAACTTCACCAGTCTGGACTATTAACACAAGCCTGGTCGATGCCAAATTCTACCCCAGCAATTTCTGTGCCCCGGTAGAAATCATTTTCTGCTCACCCCACGTTATACAGAGCTATTTGAGTTACCATAGTCTTAGTCTTGCAATGTCAGACTTTCTGAGTACAGCGCCTGCTGCTGATATTACTGTTCGGACCTGAAACAACAGAATTTCGACTTACTCCGGACCAGTGCAAAACAAAACATGGAGGAGTGCAGACGGAGGAGTACAGAGTAAAGCAGAACGCAACTGACAGACTCTTTGACGGCATGGGCAGGGCCACGTAGCCACTAAAGATATGGGGTGGACAGAGTATGTGACAGAGTATGTGTGGCTAAGGCTATGTAGACTGGCCAATACTGCAGTGGGGAGGATTTGGAAGTCCGTTGGATTTCCAGTGGGTCAGTTATCTGAAGTATAATTTCTATATTATACAGTATAATAATTGCTGCTGCTTGTCTGAATGTTTATACCATTATTCTGTGTAAACTCTCAGGTCCGAGGACACCAGCAGTTACAAAGATATTTAAACCAGCCTGTCTGCCACCAACAATCACACCACAATCAAAATCACACGATCACACTCCATTCTTTTGCGAGTATATTACCTGAAGCTGTTGGCTTGTATCTGCATGATTAAATGCACTGCCAGTTTGACCGATAGATAAACGCAAAAATGAGGTGTACAGATGTTCCCAATAAAGTGCTCAGTGAGAGTATCAGTGGGGGCCAATAGACATTTTTGGAGGTCAGGTCACTATGGGTCACAGTAGAATAAACCAAAAAGTAAATTAAATATTTTTTTACATCCACATACAAAAAAACTCCCTGCCATATTAATGCCCAATGTAGGACAGACTGAGGTCATATGCAAAAAAACTCAAACACAGCTTATTGTATTTACCAGTATAAACTCGCATTTTTATTCGACAGATTGACTGATAAAGAGGTTGAGGCTGGATATGCACTTTTCACCCCCTCCCCTTGAAAGTCCACCAACCACTTTACATGGCTGCACCTTCATGTTTCATATATTCCCAATGCATTACATTGACAGCACTTATGGCTGGACACAAGGCCATTGCTGCAGTAGTAGTGTGGGGTTAAAAAGGTTAACATTGTTCATATCATAACCGCAAACAACCGTATGCTGGAAATTCAATATCCAAAGGAATGTAGTTTCTCACCATCCCATGAAGAACTGTATGCACATTAGCAACATAAAAATGGACAGGAACGCTTTTTGTGTACCAGAGCCATTTTAACCAGGCTGTCATGCAAGGGATATATCTTTGAGTAATTTCATCGTAACCTCATGGGCACGGGTACATTGAAACAAGAAGAACAAATGCCTGCATATGGTGCTCAGAAACAGAACTAGAGTTACTACTCTAAAAGTGAAAGCAGTGCAGCCAACATTTAGGTCTGCTGCAAGATTGAGAGTCTTCTCAACAGGTTAAGAGAACAAAGATTAGAATATTTACGTGAGCCATTCCATAGTCAATGAAATCCATGGCCGTAAGTATTGCATGTCGCTCACAAAATAACCATCCTAAAACAAAAATCGTGTCATTTTGGAAAGCTTCAAATCCAAAGCCTCATGCAAAAAAAAAAAACATTTAATATTTTGAATATATATATATAATCTTTATGTCCAAAATGTACTTACAATGAGGAGAATTTATCTAATGCAATATAGACCTAAAGATTAGACGCTAAATAAGTTAAATAGAAATCTTTTACATCTTAAAGTGATTTCAAAAACAGTATGGCACTCTGGCCTGGGTACACGCTGAACACATTTCATTTCTTGACCTTTAAGACTGGCCCCATAGCCAACATTAGCTCCGATCGACCAAATATTCAATCCAACCAGCCAGCATGCACTACAATGCTCTCTGAAGTGAAGTGTATTTGTTTAAATCCTGGAGGCTGTTTATCTATCTAAAGCTTCCGGAAAACTAGCAAGTGCATTAAAAAAAATCTTCATCTAAAGAAGGGCACGAGCCCCAAACTGTACTATAAGATTTACACAGTAGCTTCTGTTCCAGTGCTTTCTATAGTGTGTAAGAAGTCTTTGAATGCTAACAATTTGCTTGCTGTGGACGGCGGAGTGGACACAGCGAAGGCAGGCAAAGACACAGCCCATCACCGCAAGCTGTGAGGAGTGGCGGTGTGAATGTTTGGTGGGAGTGGCTCTCCTCTCCTGTGATTGGCCACTGGAGAAACGTGTCCCTGGCTGGCTGTTCCTGTAGCTCCTCCTCACATTTCAGGTTGCTCAGCGGAGAGGCTTGGCCGTGGCTCTGGGGACTCGTAGCGCTGGTGGAAGTTGCGTTTCCGCAGTTTCTCAGGAGCTTTTCGCCACAAAACAATCTCCTAACATAATAAAATATATATATTTTAATGCTTTAAATGCAAAGTTCAATAATACAATTATTAGTAGTAATTTAAGTTTAACTTCTAGAGTTCCTTTTTTTTAGCCTAAAAATATTAATCAGAGATACATGGTAGTAACAACGGCTTTCAGTACACTGCTTACAAACATCACAAACAAGTTCTGTCTTGAGACATTTAGGCAGTACTGTACCTGCTGTTTGAAGTATCTCCTATCCTCTTCATCTACCAACACCAGATTTAAGAAGTACCTTACAGAGAACTTCTTGTTTACATCTCTCATTGTAGGTGTGAGGTCATAGCCAGCAAGGAAGAGACGTATGGGGATGGACTCACCTGGCAAGAAGACATTTACATTGTTGGGATAAAATGTTATTTGTACTACAATGAACCTTCTGCCAGCATACGATGCTGCGAAATCCAATGTCTGTGCTTTCTGATTAACAGTCATAGTAAAAACGGCACAGTGCGTACAACTACAATAATACAGAAATCAAGCAAATTAAAGAACACTTCAATCCAATTCCCATCAACTGATCTGAAAAACAGCACCCAAGGCTTTAGAAAAACAGTACCCAAAAAAAATATATATATTCTGTCGTCTACTGTCTGTTTGGAACAACCTAATGCCTCCTATGTCAGTGCTCAGTGGTTTATTGTGCAATGACCCAGAATACTTTTCTGTAATGTTGTTGCTTCATTGATGTTACAGTGACTTATAAAGGGGAATAGAGAACAGTCCCTCCATCATTGCCGCTTGCCATAGAACACCTGCTTTGTAACTTCAAATTAGCACTATGGAATACACTAGAAATTTTGGGTAATAACACAGAGAAGCGGCCAAAATTGGGAGTGTAATCTGAAGTGGTAATGTGCCTCTATAGCGTGTATGCACGTAAAGGGGAGCTGGATTCTGCATCCTTCAGCTTGCCAACAAAACCATATGTGCAGCTGCACAATAGGCTTATGACAGTCATGCAAATGTGATTTACACTTAGCAACTGTAGGGGGACCCCCAAGACCTAAATGATACCAATTCCTCCATAAGACTGCTTTGAGATGAAGCAAGCAGGACATATAAAGTTAACTCCTCAAAAGACTGGCACACTCATGATGTCACCATGTAAGCGAAAGACATTTACTTTTTCTGTACATACGCCACTGGTTCAAACATACAAGAGCGCTTACATGATTTTCAAAGTGATGCAATATGGAGCCAAAACAGTAAATGTGTTAATCAAGTGTTTGTGTGCTGCTTGTCCATTAGTATATCTGCATATACAAACCCAATTAAAACTTGGGTTAGGGTTAAAAGTTGGGCCAGTAAGAAGAGTAAATAAAAGGCATCTATCAAATCTACGTTAAACTGCATTTAAAAAGAAGAAACAAAAAGTAACATATGTTTTCTTATCAACTTTAATGTTTGTGTAAATATATGCCGAAAACAACAATATAAAAATTAAATAAATAAAAAAGCAATTAAAAGACAAAGAATATGGTGATTTTTTAACATTTAAAATAGATGACGTAGTAATGCTTGGGTGTAAAATGAACAGCCAGGAAATGCCAAACCCTTTAATAGCAAGGATGGGCTGTGGCTCACCACTTTGACACAAATGTATCAGCAATTCCTCTCTGAGCAACTGAAAGAATTGTGAATTGAGTGCTTCTCATAAAGATGAGACCAGAGAAATGTTTAAAAAGTGCAACCAAAAACCACAAGTAAGTGCCCATTCACTTTTAACAATTCAAAAACACTTAAAAACCCGGCATGTTTTCATGACATCAACGCATGGGCTTGAACATGCTCTGACAAATCAATGTCAAAAAGCAAAGTAATGTTAAAAGCAAAAACGCTTCAACACAGTGGGAAGCATGCTCCTGTCCCAACTTTGGAACGTGTTGCAAACAAGTTGGCCCTGCCTTTAAAAGACGGTTTACTGTGCCACAAAAACGTTTTAAACAGCAAGAATACAAGCTTACCTTTCACTGGCGCGCCATCCATAATCTCATATTTGGCCACAGTTTCTGTCTCTGTAGTTGTACTCGGCCCTGTCAAAGGAATGTCATATGACTTCTTATGGAATTTCACACCATTAATAAAAGTAAATGCTGAGATTACAAAGAGACCAAAAATAAAGCGAAATTAAATGTATGTTATTCAGCTAGCATCTAATTCTTACCAATTCCTGTCATTTCCTTTTTGATCAACTGAAGCTCCATGTGCTGGATCTTGATTCGAACCAGCAGAAAGTAAATTTTCCCCACAATTACATCCTTTAGGTGGTACCTATGGAAAAATAAGCATGTTCAGGTGCAAGTGAGGTGCAATTAGCGAGTATTTTGACAGATATCTTTGACAGATAAAGCCACTTACTTGGATTTGTTGTACTCAAACTCTATATGTAGGCAATCTTCAATGCCCACCTCCATCTTGATGGAATTGTTGACATCGGGGTAGGTAGCAAGTTGATGGACAATGATGTCATACTCTTTTACCAAATCTGACAGCCTCCTCACTATTGTTACTTTGAGGAAATACCTGCCAGGTATCAGAGAAACCAGATTAAAATGCCTCGATTGCTGCCATGCAGATCAGGATTTAAATTGACTGTAAGAACACACGCCAACATAAGCATGGCTTACAGGGAAAAGCCAATTCAAAGATAATTAAAACTTTTTGGATGATCATTAGAAATTAGGTTAATTCCATCATTACAACATTAATGTTTTTTTTTTTTTACTTATAACATCATAACAACAACACTAACCTCAGTCGCACATTAGCTCCAACATAGGACTCATATGGCTTCTCCACTTGCATGAATTCAAAGTCATAGCTACGGTTCTGGGTCAGCTCTCCAGGAAGAGCAAGCTCCTTCACCAGGTTCACAAACTCATGTGTGTTGCTTTTATCACTGAAGAGTTCTGAATGACAACACATGGATATATATTTAATAATAATAATAATAATAATAATAATAATAATAAGAAGAAGAAGAAGAAATAATCCACTTTCTTAAAGTACCAATGCTGAAGAATAGTGCTCTCTTTGACAGATAATGAGACAGGCTACGTTAAGGAGAACTGACTAAGCAGACAGTCACTGCAGTAATTTTAAACCGGCTGCTGGTAGCTTGTTTCAAGCTGAATGCGTAGTATTCTGTCCATGTGATGACCACATGCCTAAGCCTTCTGCATTTCGAGGCTGAAGTGTGGAGCACAGTTCATTGAACAAAGACATTCAGCTACACAAAAATTACTGCTCCTTATTCTAATCTTCATTTTATGACATGACTCACCGATCTGTCCCACAAACTCTATTCGAATTCCCTGATGTTCAAGCCGCTTGCCAGTCTGTTTTACATTGAGATTTACCTTGGGGGAAATGGAAATAATAATATGTCAGCCTTTTTTACATGCTTAAGTTTTTTTATTATCGAGGACAAAAGACTCTTAAAATGTGTTACTGCACAGATAAATGATTTCTGAAAAATATTGATTTGTTAAAAGATGTAACCCTTACCCAAAACTACCTTCTGTAATTCAGTGTGCAATTATTTCATTTCACTGCATTAATAATTTCACATACAATTACTACCACTGCACTAACTCAACTAAAATTGAAAACAGACCATCCACTTCCCATACTTGAATAAGTTATCAAACAGATCTCCTGCTATAAAAGATGAAAAGACTCACAAACCTTAGTATGTGCCCCAGGCATGCAACAAATATCCCTATACCCCATTTACAGACAACCAGCCAAGGATCTGCATACTCTTCCCTTAACTCACCTTTCCGGAAACAGACTCTCCATCATAAAACAAGTAATGCTTCTCCACTTTTCCATCCTCTGTCTTCAGCTCTGCTGTTTTTCTGCTCTCAGCATCATTTAGGATGACATCGATTTCACAGACAGGACCAAACAAACCACCAAGGAAACTCTGAAACAGTCAAGTTTGAGGTTAAGTGGAGGGGGGAAGAACACCCACACATGTAAAGCAAGCAAAACCCTGAATGCAATGTTTGCTAACAAAGAGACTGCGTACTGAACACTCTGAATGTAATTAGTAACTTTATTATAAATACATGTCATCTGCCAAGCTACTCTGACTCCACATAGACTGAAATCCCTCTGTAACAACACTCGGGGAATCTCACTGATTCTTCAAAAGCTCTCAATAATGAATCACTTATATGTAAACAGTCATCAATCTGGAGGAACATGACATCTGAAGAATGTGACGCCTCTACAAGTCAACTTCCCTCAGAGAAAGTGTGATTGTTAAACGGTTATGATCATGTTTATGGCTGTACGCCTTTCCAGGATGCCCAAGACACTGTTTCACAAATGTTTTGAGATGGAGCTTTCGCAAATAAACATCCAGTCACGGTGGAAGGGCACATGAAGGTGCACGCAAAATAGGTGGCCAATGAAATCTTAATTTTCAGATTCCAAATAACAACAACAATAATAAATAAGGATTTCCTCTTTTGTGACTACACTCCCAATTCAATAACACAATGCACACATGACTGTTGGTTCATTTGTTTAGCTGTTAATGTTGACATCTTTCACTCAGCAAAACACCGCCGAGAATATCCCAGACAGACCCCCAGATTTCCGTCGGATTCCCGCAAAAGAGGTTCTAGGTTTTTTCTAGGGTTAACTGTCACGCAAACTCAGCAAGCTTCCTCTTTGTGTCTGCCAGTAAAAGCGAAACGGACGTGCATGTTAATTCACATTTAGATATAACCACACAGCGAGGACTCAATACAGTTACAGGCGAGTAAGGTTAGCGTTAGCTGTCTCGCTAACTTGCTGCACTGCATATAGAAGCTAGTTAGCTGTGCTAAGCTAAGTTACCCTTGCTGCCACACACATGAAGCACAGCTGGTCATTCGCCTAATGAGGAGCTATTTACTAAATAGGAACCGTAAATAATTCTGTACTGAACCCGTGATTTAGTAGTACAAGCTTGACTAACCTCACTTTAAGGTTCACAATGGACTAAAATCTTCTAACTGTTTAGCGTCTAAGCGAACATTTTGAACTGAGTTAGCTAACTTACCGACACCGGTCGCTGAGCTCGTTTCTGACTATAAACCAGACCAGCAGTTAAACTAAGTTTAAATGATGAACTGAGAATTTACAAGCGACTAGCGTTATCTATCTAACGTTGGCACCGGGATCCACACCCATTCAAATCAATCTCTACTTCCCTGCCCGGCCTTGTTTTGGCCACTTTCTCCTCCACCATAAGCTGAATGGGAATGCTGAGCGGTTTTCCCTCCTGCCGCTGTGGTTTTAAATTGAATGCCTTAAGTTTTATTCGAGCATGTAGTGCGTCCAGCGCACAGTCCTCAATAAACGCACCATTTCAGCGGGTTTTCGGCTCAGCGTCGTACAGTCCCAGAAAGAGCTCCGCGCTTGGACCCACAACAGGACTCACTCTCCTTCTCCCTCTCTCCCTACCTCTCGCTCCCTCTCTCTCCACCTTCTGTGAACTTGAAAACATTAGGAATGAATCCGGGAAATTTCAAAACAAAAGTCAGACTTCCAAACCTCAGGTCTTAAAAGGGAACTGCGTGGATTTGTGGAAATTGCTGCTTAATGTAAGTATCGGTCATTCCGAGTGGTTTGGCTTGAAACGCTCTGTCCTATAGAGACTTACTGGAGCAGGATTGTTCACGGCGGTGGTGATGGGAACCGGGAGTCTGAGGAGTCTATTGCCTCTGACACCACCTTCACAGAAAGCTGCTGATGTTTTATGGCACATTTGTGATGAAGTTTTAAAATATCTTAGGCAAAACAGTCCCCAAAGAAAGTCTTTTTTTCCACCACCATTAACTTAAATAAACCAAGAACACATGTGTAGGAGTCTGGTGATTTTGGATAGCACGTACATCGGCTATATTTGCCTTGTGCTGGTTCACATCACCACCACCCTACAGGCGTAGCAGTCAGTGGGTTTCCTGTCTACACATGAACCACATAAAAAACAAAAAACTCAATAAATTATACAGAAATAATCATTATAATATACATCATCATTTTTGTCCATTTACAACTAGAACTGTATTAATAAACAGTGATCTCCATACAATATTCATATAATCTACAGGGGGTACAGAGGGTCCAAGGGTCTCAAAAATAAAATTCTGGGGGTTCCCTGGGAGTATGTTTATTCTGTTATTCTTTCTACTCAGGGGTAAAAGGACACTCAAATATTAACTCAAAAATAACTAGTGATGCAGCACATGATGCCCTCAGTGTGGCACAATAGCAAACTGGTTAACCCTGTTGGTGTTTCACAACCAATCACACTGTAACTTTGCATGGGATACCTCAAACTTCACAATATGATGCAGCATAATAGTGAGTGAGTGAGGAAAAGTAGTGAGTGGAGAACAGAAGCCAAAGCAAATTGAAAAAATGGTTACCAGAAATGAAAATAACCGTTTCAGTTTCAGACATGACTTAAAGAAATGGTGGGGGAATCCCGGAAAGTGATGGCACTGAGTCTAAAACTCTGACCTTAAAAGGTACATAAACAAACCTGATTCAGAAAACCAATCACCAGTCGACACAAGGTCTGGTCACCAATGGAATCTCCACCTGTACCACCAATGGCTGAGTTATTAAAGGTGGAATCACCTGCAGCTAACTTTGAATGAAAACAGTAAACATCTGGCAATATAAAAAATACATGGTTTATTATATCTCAAAAAGAGCTCCATGATGATGATGCTCTTACTTTATTATCAATATTACACTAAATATTGATAGTTCCTACAGTAAACAGAAAACCAATTTCAGTGATGGTAATTGGTAAACTTTTAATATAATGCAGTTAAATATCTGCCTTGTCATAATGTTGCAGTTTTCATAATTTTTTAGAAAATCTGTGCCATGTGACCTCCCTTCTATAATCAATTACCTGTCGTTAATAGGTGGCTCAAATCTATTTTTACCCTTGTAAAAAAGGTTTTCAAAGGAATTGTGGTGCCTTGCGATATTTTAGCATTCCCTTGCTACTGTTGCACAGTTATTGTGAGGGAACATAATGCCTGTTTTTAACTACAGCCCCTTAGGGACTCCAGAAGCATATCCTCTTTTCAGTAGAGTAGCTTCAAGAATGCTGTGGTTACATGCCCTCAGAGCAATCTAGCAGAAATACGCAAAATGTGGTATGAGATGAAATATACCATAGGTCAGATACACTGACATACTGATATGTAGTCAAATACAGCTACTGATTACTTTTGTACTATGCCAAAGTTTAAGACACCTGATAAAATCATAGCTAAAGAGCTATTTAACTTGACACGAAGTCAATAACTGTGTGCTTAGAAAAACAGTAATATTAAAAGAAATACAGACTGCCTTTATACAGTGTTGTACTTTAGTGTATGTCAGTGTGTTTGCATTTCCAAACCTGTCCTTGAAGAAACCCAGTATTATTTTGTGGGCGTCATTATTACCTGGTTTCACTCAATCAATACTTTAATCAATCAATCAATATTTATTTGTATAGTGCTTTTTGCAACTAACGTTGTCTCAAAGCAGCTTTACATAAAAGCAGTGTGTATAAAAGAAAAGGAAAACACAAAGTTAATGTACAGACGTAGGAATGGGAACCGGGTCCAAGCCTGCCGTGAGCAAACCAGAGACAACTGTGGCGAGGAAAAACACCCTTGGGTAACGAAGGAACCTTGAGAGGAACCAATACTTTATTAGGTCCAGATGTCTGCTGGTAACGTCTGGCCACACCAACGAGAAACATGCCAGCAAGCCTCTGCTCTTCTAACCAGCACATGAGATATATAAGTAGTTTTTGTAAAACAGAAATGGTTTGTTTAGGTGCCAAAGACACACTACCACACATGGCAGTACTGCTCCCTGAAAATTCATTAAAAATCACAGACTAATTTATAAGTGGAAAAATCTATGGACCTGTAGACCTGTATAAGACTGTACATGGCTTGTAAATGTATTCCGTGAATTTTTTTCAATGAAACACTAACCTTGTTCAATGACATTTAACAGTGCTTACTCAGTAGAAAACTAGTGAACAAAACCACTGGTTTTGTTTTTAAACTAGGACACGTTTCCTCTCCTAATTTCTTCCTGCTGTTCAATTTGCTATATGTTAGAACAGAACAATTTTCTATGGGCGACGAGAAACAGGTCATGAGAAATTGATGTCAGAGGAAACTTGCCAAAGATACTCAGTTTGAAAGTGCGATAACACCCCTTCGGTGAAAACAGGAAGTCTCAGAGAAGTCAGCTTGTGTTCATGTCATGTATATAGTGTGATGTGTCTGAAGATGTTGCACTTTTTTTCTTCCAGCAGCACCGGATCGGTCATATGACTAGTGAACCATCAGTGATCTGACGATAGCTGGAAAGAACATGTCATCGATGACTAGATACTTTGGGAAATACCTACTCCTCAGTATGACCACAGAGTACAGTGTTAGCAGCAGAACAGAAACACGGTTATGTTTGGGAAAAGTGTAATATGTAATCATTTGCAAGGTTTTCATGAGAAAGACACTAATAAAGAAGAAGTGATAGACGCTCAGGAAGACTTTTAATTGGGAAATAAAATGCAGTGGGAAATGCTGCCTTGTGAGAGGCAGATACTAGAATGAATTATGTTACAGATATCGTTTTGGTCATTTCCAGTATTTAGGCTACTGATTACAATGTGAATGGATTGCAGTAACATAGTGAAATGTTAAAAAACAAAAACAGTTGCAGAACATTACTTGGCCCCAAAGCATCACCCACAAAACAGCATTTATAAAAATACAAAATTGGCACAATATGTAAAAACATATTTATATTTCCATCATTTCCCTTCTCATACCAGCACTTTATAAGTTAACAACCATCACTCCAAGTTCCCACGCCACAATACTCTCTAAGTGATAATTTAAATATTAAATATTCTTTTTTCCACCATATATTTCGGGTCAACACGGATGTGTTATATTTTGGTGAAGTATACTCTCTTTTAAATTTAACACAGAATTATTCACACAGAAAATATGTACTACTATTTAAGGGTATTAAATAATGTTAGCTCCTGATTAATGCTGTGCAATATAACAATAATTCATACTGCACTGCTCAATATGCAGTATATATCACAGAGTAGTCTGTTTCCGTATTTCCATATCAATATAAACTTATCATCGACTGACAAACAGAAACAGGAAATAAAATAAAGCAGTATAGGGATTTTAAGGCCTCTTAACCTGAGAGCCCTTACATAAAAAGCTCCTGACAACCGAATGACATCAACAAAACAAGGCACATGGGAGAGCTCTACTCGATCATGTTATCTTTTCTCAAATCCTCTGCTGGCAGCTTGGGTTCAATTTTCTGGGCAAATACGTAGTTGGAGTAATCAACCTCACCACTGCCTTCCTCCTTCTCTAATTGCTCGCCAACCTGTGGCTCTGCCTTAGAAGACCCATCGTTCATCCAGTTCTTGCCCAATGGGTCGAATGGGTCCACATCACCAGAGCTTTCTCCAGACTGCTCTTCTGTTTCTGTCTCAGGGGTGTCCTCAATGTTCTCTACTGGAACTCTGGAGGAAAAACAGAAGCACAGAGCCAAAGTGAGCTGACATCCTTTCGCCCTTCCTGTCATTTTTTTTTCTAGGGCTAGGAATGCTCCTTGCCCAGTCCACCATTTTGTGTGCTTTGTTCAGAGAACAAAGGCCAGCAAACGAGTATGCTCTAAACGAAATGAGGAATATGTAAGTGAACTCAGTGCTTCAGATCTTAAAAAGTGCCTGACAATGCTGTAACAAAGTAACAGAGTGGTAAAAAAACACCTAGAATCAAGAGAAACAGAAAGTATTCTACAGTGCCACAAGGAGGAAAAGGTGTTGCATATGGAACGCTTTGTGTTTATGCAGCGTAATACATGTACTGCTTACTAAAACTCAACTGAAAAAGTGGACAGTAGGTTAAACAGGCAGGTTAATCCCTTTAAAAGCAGTTGGACAGTCGAGACATACTGTGCTCTGTTATTAAGACAGTCAAAACAAACAGTAAATGAACTTCTGCTGTTGTCATATGTCCATTCTGGCCGACCACTGAAACTAGGCAATATGGTTTCAATACGACAGAACTTTCTGAAGGACTGCAATTATCATGTTTTCAACACTTGTGGGACTTGTGTGCAGAAGACTAACAGTTTGTATAACATGGTAAAAACTACAGGTAAATGTAAACATTGATCCTGAAACATGAATAATTCAAATATAATCAAAATGCCCTGAAATAATAAAGATCAACCATAGCACACATTCAGTACACTGGGCGGAAAATGAAAACATAGACATCCATATTTGTATAACACATTTCCTGTGGTAAGTGTCTTGTCTTACTTCATGTTGTTTATTGTTTTTTTTTAATTGAATAAGAATTTCATTATCATATATAGACAAAAATAAGAATTTCAAAAACACTTGCCGTGTTGGCAATCAATAATACTTAAAGAAATAATCTTCAGCACAGTTTGATCATCTTTACTTCTATACAAGAAAATACACCATTTTTATCCCATAAAAGGCACTGAGTTCTGTACTGAAGCGCTATACAGGAAACAAGATAATGACGCTGATAACAATCTTTGTGGTTGAATTTCATCATTATAATGAGTGATGCAAGAGTAGAAGAGGCCTCTGATGTGCTAGGTAGAATAGATAAGACAATATTTCCCAAAAAATCTGAAAGCAGTGTACTGAAATCATCCTTTCATAGCCTTCTTTAGCAGACGCTGTCTGGCTGACGGGCAAAAACTGTGTGTGGTACGTACTGAGGAGGAAACCATCTAATGGTTTAGGCTCGTCTTCCGGCCATTAGAGCATTCAGGGTTGACAATCACGCCAGATAAAACTATTCCGCATTAAAGTGCTAAATTACTAATATAATTGTATCTGCTAAAAGGACATAATATCTATCAGCTGTAAAGATCTGAAGATCGTCCTCCTCTATTATCCCAAAGTTTCTTAAAGACAGTGACAAAGAAAACTCGAAGGCCTACTCACATCCATCAAGATTGTTTCATCTTTTACGTAAGTCTGACTGGTCATTCACCCAAGGAGGTTTGCTTCATTGTGAAACTTACACATGAGTCAAATGTGATGACCAAAAGGCTGTTTGGCAAGTTACATCTCATCATCTCAGTATTTACATGAGAAAACACAAAATCACCCTACTTAATAATAGAGCAGAACAACGAGAACATGAAGCAGCTCTCCCCTCCGAACAGCTCAAACTCATGTCTGTCCCCTTATATTCCAGTTAAATGAAAAAAATAACACAACACTCACATGTCTTTTGCATTAGGGCGAAGTCGCTGGTTGGGGTCCGACAGGTCAATCAAGGGGCCTTGATTTTCGACACAGTTTGCGTTATTGCCATTAGGTTTACATCTCAGCCACCTAAACCTGCCTGTGGTCGGGGCTCCTGAATTCAAACAGATGAAAATATTGATTAGACAATTTATTAGGAAATCTCTCTGTTCTTCAAACATAGCTGTTACATGTATATATGTAAACAAGAGGGTCTAAATATAAATGTCATATATAATATTGTTTATGAGTCTATACATTGTTAGATATATTACTGTATCCATATAAGATTATAAAAAATGATGTACAGTTGAGCTCATAGACCTACAGCTATATTAAACAACGTCACTGCCACTGCTCACTTCCCTAGTCTGGCAGGGTGAGGTGACTGGAGTAAACTGGCTGAACTATTGAACTATAGGAAAATAACAACACTAACTTCACTACTAATTTGATAATTTAAACTCGTACAAACGTATAACTTATTATTAATATTTAATCAGTTATCTGGAATCTGTACATTAAGGTCACATGTGGCAGGAGAACTAACAGACATGAGGGAGAATATATATATAAATATAAATATATAAATATATATATATATAGGCTGTAAAAAATGAAAAGTTGAGAAAGAAAGAAAATGGGCTAGAAAAGAGAAAAGTACGTACCCAGTGCGTTATCCTCGAAGAGGTATAAGAGGAGCAAGGCAAGAGCTATTCTGTAGCAAAACCTCATTGTAGTTTTCTTTCCGAAGAGCGGAGCTGAAATGTGACTGATACCAGAGTAAACTCTCTTTTCTTCTCTAGCTCTCTCTCTCTCTCACACACACACGCACGCACGCACACACACTCAGTCTCTCTCTCTCTCTCTCTCTCTCTCTCTCTCTCTCTCTCTCTCTCTCTCTCTCTCTCTCAGTCTCTCTTCCCGCCCACCGCGCATGCGTCATGGTCAAGCCACAACCGCTGCATTTGGCAACAGCTTCAGCGTCGGTCGTGTGGAAAAGCGTGTAGGCCACACGTTCCCTTAATTACGCTCTGCTACTGACTGAAAACAGGGTTTTAGGAAAGGGTCAAAAGAGAGCTTAATTTAAATTAGCCTGAGAAACAAATATACATGAACAATAACAGGCTTCGTGCTGCTCCAGCTACTGTACACACAAGCATGTGAATGCCTTAGATAACCCGCAGAAATATAGAGTCATCTAACATACGTCTGTAAAACAGCTGTAGAAACTATAAGAAATAAAACAAATAGGAAAACATCTGATAGTAATGCGTGTAAAATTACCAGATCTAATTAGTTCATGGTGATTGCCACTTTACACCCAGGTGAGGAGCATATATCAGTCTGCTGACCACCAACCTCGGACCATTCAGGTTACTGCTCTCCATTTAGGATTTCAATAGCGTTTAATCTATTAACACATATTACAAACAACTGGGAGAGGAAAAAACAGGACTAGGCCCGATATAAAACGATTTAGCTGATAAATGTTGTTGCTGAAACTGAAAATTATTTACTGAACTACCTTTCCAAGGAAGGTAAGAAAGGTAAGAAATAGAGCAGGAAAAAGAAAATTGGACTGAGAGTGGAAAACAAACCATGAGAAATAGTTACTGTATAGTTTCTCTCCAGTATTCTTATAAACCACCGGCAGGCCACACAGAAAACGCTGAGCAAAACCAGAGGACCGCTAGTCTGGACCAACAGTCATGTGCTATACTCTTTCTATCAGGGTATTTGTTCATCACGACTGTTTGGCCGTTTCTTGCCAAATATTTGGAGGTGGCCCTCAGGCTGGCTATGCTAACAGCACTGTGAGAGGTTTACACTTGAGTAAAACCATGTTGCAAATCATCTGCTGTAATGTCCTGGAGGCCTCTGTCCCCTTCACTCCATGTGGAAGTCCCTCCTGTTGACATGGACACAGACTGCGGCCATTTCCAGAGCGCGCCTGTCCATGCCAAGTACAACAAATCATGACACTTAGCCTTGTGGACAGTGTGCTGGAACTTTCCCGGGATCTCAAAGCTACTCTAAAGTCACTTTGGCTCAGCTCAAATAGCCTGAACCGTTTCCCCCCATCATCACAGGGTTTACTGTAATATATGGTCAAAAGCTCGTCTCAGGACACGCATCCAGAAACCTGACCCGGGTGCCTTTAAGGCCCAGTCCAGCAAAATGTGAAATTTAACAGAACTGATTGTAATGCTGTTGCAAGACCACTGAAGATTTTACCTCTGAATAATCTTCAACCAGCACCATTATTATTCTGCTTGTTGCATTCAGCTTTGTCTGCAGCATGTTTTGCCACATCGCTGTTTCAACAAAAGCGGAACAGATTAAGCATGCCATTGAACTAGGGTTGGTAGAAAGAGTTCACATTGTCTGTATACAATCTTATATTGAAAAGTTTTGTGTTTTTAATGTAGTATTTCTTTGTTATTACTTGTCCCTGTGGAACTTAGTCAGATTTAGATAAGGCTGTTTAGATTTAGAAAATTATTTAAATTATATGTTTTAGTTTTTAGTTTTATTAGCTATGGTACTCAAGGCAGACCCATTAAATTGAACACAGTTTAATGGGACTTTTAAGATTCTTCTCTCATCATAATCAGTAACATCAGCCGTGCATTTGTTGGTGATGATAACGCATTACGTCACTATTTAAGTATTCTTTATATTGTTGCCATCCAAAGAAAAACATGTGTCTTCAAAATAGTTCCTTTACAGAGGCCACCTCTTTACCTTATTTTATAGAAATTCATGTAAGAATGTTTTAATAGAAATATTGGACATATTTACCCAATGCAAAAAGCAGCTGTGTTCAAATGATGTAGAAAAATTAAAAACTGACAAAAAATAGAGATGCATGTTTGTCTATGAACAATGTCAATATAACTTTCTTTAATATTTAAGTTGTTTTAAAGGCAATTTTTTAACAGTTTTCATGTCAGTGTTAGTTGTCTATAATGCCTCTGCTCACTCCTGTAATAAGCCCAGTCTGCAAATTAAACACTTAGATCAGCACGCCTTGCAGGCAGGAAAAAATGTGTATGCTGTGTTATGAAATTAGTTTCTTAGAACTTTGTGCAATGTTTTGGCATTGTGACACTATGACACAGAGTTACATCAAGGATCTGGGATTGGAAAACTCCAGATCAAAACAAGTCACCCTAGAGTATTGTGAATGAGGATAGAACATTTTAGAACATTGTAAATAGGGGGGAAACATTCTAGAACATTGTGACTAGTGAAAAACATTCTAGAACATTGTGACTAGGGGGGAAACATTCTAGAACATTGTGACTAGGGGGGAAACATTCTAGAACATTGTGACTAGGGGGGAAACATTCTAGAACATTGTGAATAGCGGGGGAACATTCTAGAACATCATTGTGACTAGGGGGGAAACATTCTAGAACATTGTGAATAGCGGGGGAACATTCTAGAACATTGTGACTAGTGAAAAACATTCTAGAACATTGTGACTAGGGGGGAAACATTCTAGAACATTGTGACTAGGGGGGAAACATTCTAGAACATTGTGACTAGGAGGGAAACATTCTAGAACATTGTGAATAGCGGGGGAACATTCTAGAACATTGTGACTGGTGGAAAACATTCTAGGACATCATTGTGACTAGGGAGGAAACATTCTAGAACATTGTGAATAGCGGGGGAACATTCTAGAACATTGTGACTAGTGGAAAACATTCTAGAACATTGTGAATAGCGGGGGAACATTCTAGGACATTGTGACTAGTGGAAAACATTCTAGAACATTGTGACTAGCAGGGAAACATTCTAGAATATTGTGAATAGCGGGGGAACATTTTAGAATATTGTGACTAGGGGGAAACATTCTCGCACATTGTAAAAGGTGGGAAACTTTCTAGAACATTGTGAATGGAGAGAGAGAGCAGCAGAATTGGCCAAAGCAGCCAAAGCAAAGCAGTTATGTTATATAACTTAAATTCAACATTTTAATATACAAACCGGATTCCCAAAAAGTTGGGACACTAAACAAATTGTGAATAATAAACTGAATGCAATGATGTGGAGGTGCCAACATCTAATATTTTATTCAGAATAGAACACAGATCACAGATCAAAAGTTTGAGAATGTATCATTTTAAGGGAAAAATATGTTGTTTCAAAACTTCATGGCGTCAACAAATCCCCAAAAGTTGGGACAAGGCCATTTTTACCACTGTGTGGCATCCCCCCTTCTTCTTACAACACTCAACAGACGTCTGGGGACAGAGGAGACCAGTTTCTCAAGTTTAGGAACAGGAATGCTCTCCCATTCATGTCTAATACAGGCCTCTAACTGTTCAATCGTCTTGGGCCTTTGTTGCATCTTCCTCTTTATGATGCGCCAAATGTTCTCTATAGGTGAAAGATCTGGACTGCAGGCTGGCCATTTCAGTACCAGGATCCTTCTCCTACGTAGCCATGATGTTGTGATTGCTGCAGAATGTGGTCTGGCATTATCTTGTTGAAAAATGCAGGGTCTTCCCTGAAAGAGATGACGTCTAGATGGGAGCATATGTTGTTCTAGAACCTGAACATAGTTCTCTGCATTAATGGTGCCTTTCCAGACATGCAAGCTGCCCATGCCACAAGCACTCATGCAACCCCATACCATCAGTGATGCAGGCTTCTGAACAGAGCATTGATAACAACTTGGGTTATCCTTGTCCTCTCTGGTCCGGATGACATGGCGTCCCAGTGTTCCATAAAGAACTTCAAATCGTGACTCATCTGACCACAGAACAGTCTTCCATTTTGCCACACTCCATTTTAAAAAAGACCCCTGGCCCAGTGCAAACGTCTGAGCTTGTGGAGCTTGCTTAGAAATGGCTTCCTTTTTGCACTGTAGAGTTTCAGCTGGCAACGGCGGATGGCACGGTGGATTGTGTTCACTGACAATGCTTTCTGGAAGTATTCCTGAGCCCATTCTGTTATTTCCTTGACAGTGGCATTCCTGTTTGAGGTGCAGTGACGTTTAAGGGCCCGGAGATCACGAGCATCCAGTAGAGTTTTACGGCCTTGACCCTTACGCACAGCGATTGTTCCAGATTCTCTGAATATTTTGATGATGTTATGCACGGTTTATGATGATAACTTAAAAGTCTTTGCTATTTTACGCTGGGTAACACCATTCTGGTATTGCTGCACTACCTTTCTGCGCAACAATGGTGGAATTGGTGATTCTCTTACCATCTTGGCTTCAGAGAGACACTGACACTTATGATTATACCCAATCATGTTGTCAATTGACCTAATTAGTGTTAATTGGTCTTCCAGCTGTTCGTTATATGCTCAATTTCCTTTTTCCATCCACTTATTGCTACTTGTCCCAACTTTTTTGGGATTTGTTGACGCCATGAAATTTTGAAACAACATATTTTTCCCTTAAAATGATACATTCTCTCAGTTTAAACTTTTGATCTGTGATTTGTGTTCTATTCTGAATAAAATATTAGATGTTGGCACCTCCACATCATTGCATTCAGTTTTTATTCACAATTTGTTGAGTGTCCCAACTTTTTTGGAATCCGGTTTGTAGTTTAAGGAACAAAATATATCGTTCCATCTTGCACCTTCCATGTTGGTGTTCCTGGAGCACCATAATTTCACTCCACTGTGTACTTGTACATGGATGGAATGACAATAAAAGCCTTGACTTGACTTAACTTGACTTGACTTGCACATCCAAGACAAAAAGCGTAGGTACCTCTTATCTAGAGTATCCAAACAAATGTTTGGGTTTGTTGCTGTTTGAGGTAGGATGTGTCATGGTAAGTGTGTCATGGCCTTCAGGATCACATGAACAGTCCTCCAAATTTAAAAGAGTGGTAAATATGGAAGAGCTTACTAATCCTGAGTTTTCCGAGATGCGATATGTAATGCGTCACTCATCTATATGTGCTACAATTATAGCAGAAATGCTTTACTAAAACATTTAACTTTGAAAAACATCATGTAAGCAGTTCGCATTCATCGCATTTACTGCTCATTACAATTGTAAAGTGAAACAAGAGGCATTTTAATCAGTTTTCAAATGATGAACTACGATTATTAGGCAAGACAAGTTTATTTATATGCTACATTTCATACACAAAGACGATTCAATATGCTTCACATAAAAGCGAAAAGAACATCAAAAGTCGTTTATTGGAGCAATTCTGCTCGTTTATACTGGTTATTGGAGTAATTCTGCAAAACAGACAAACATGAGTCGTCTAAAGCACTATTACCCAAAGCACTCAGAGCACACAGTCAAAGCTCACATCATCACACTAGAAAACATCACACAAAAGCACCCATGGGCAATGTGATAGCATTTGCATTGCACACTGCTCTTTCCTATGAAGACCAGAAATACACTTGTGAGCAGATGGTGTTCATTGATCTCAGCATGGCCTTTAACACTATAGTACAGCCCAGACTCTCCATGAAGCTCTGTAACCTGCGCATCAATACCTCACTAGGCAGCTGGATCCTGGATTTCTTGACAAGCAGTGTAGACTGACAATGCCACCTCCTCAATTTTGTCACTTAACCCTGGTGGCCTTTAGGGATGTATGCTCAGCCCCTGCTGTATACCTGGTTTACACACGACCGCATGGATACAAGCAGCTCCAACAATGTGATTGAGTTTGTCGATGACAACACCATCGTCAGCAGCATCACAGACGGACTCTACCTACAGAGCCTAGGTGAGTCCTGACGTAATAATTACAGGACAACACCTCCTGCTCAACGTCAGTATGACTAAGCAGCTAATTGTAGACTATAGCAGGCTGCAGGGAGTGGGGCAAAGTCAGCTGCTTCAGATTCCTGGGGATTAACAGCAAGAACTGAAGCTGGTCACACCACACTGGTGTGGTCAGAAAGGCCAGAAAGATAGCAGCTCAGACAATGATGGATGAGAAGGTTAAGTATGGAATCTAGGATACTCAGCAAATGGTAGACCATCAATTGTATCCCAACCAGTAGCATCACAGCCTTGTTCAGCAGCAGTAGCACTCATGAGCGCAAAGCTTTGAACTGAGGGTTCAGATCAGCACAGGGCATTACCAGGTCTACCAGCCTCATGGGACCTTTACTGCAGGAAGGCACCCTCCGCAGATCCTCTCTTACCCCAATCATCTCGTCACAGACTTCTCACGCTCCGCTCCTACAGTCTTGTACGCAGTACTGAACCATTAGAACCCAAACCAGCAGGTTCCGGCCCAAGTTATCATGCTACTGAACGCCATACTCATACATACACACAGTACAATTACAGACCCTTACTCCACACACCCTTCTACTGCTTCTTTTTAATTTACACTGTTCACAGTTAGTGTTTTACGACTAACCAACTTCCTATGAGTCACTACTAAAATTAATTTCTATGGAAAGGGAGGTCACTGAGGCTAGGACGGTAATTACTGAAAATGTCTGCATTGTTATCATGCATACAACAATCCATCAGACAGATTGTGTACATATTGAGTAAATTCAAGATCATTATTACGCTCCCGAGGAGTGGTCAACCAACACAAATCCTAAGACCAAGAGCCAGGTGTGTAATAGACCCTGATGTCACAAAGGACCCCAGAACACTGAACAACAATGGCATCACATGGACATGCCAGAAGGCTATTGGAACAATGTTTTGAGGATGGATGAAACAAAATTAAGTCTTTTTGGTTTAAATGAGATGCGTTATGTTTGGAGAAAATAAAGTACTGCAATTCCAGAATAAAAACCTTCTTCCATTTGTCAAACACAGTGGTGGTAGTATCACAGTTTGGGCTTGTTTTGCTGCATCTGGCCCAAGACAGCTTGCCATCATTGATGAAACAATGAATTCTAAATTATAACCAGCAAATTCTAAAGGAAAATCTCAGGACATCTGTCCGTGAGCTGAATCTCCAGAGAACGTGGGTCATACAGCAAGACAACAACCCTGAGCACACGAGTCGTTCTACGAAAAAATAGTAAAGAAGAATAAAGTTAATGGAATGGCCAACTCAAAGTTCTGATCTTAATCCAATAGAAATGATGCAGAAGGACCTGAAGCAAGCAGTTCATGGGAGGAACCCACCAACATTACAGAGCTGAAGCTGTTTAACATGGAGAAACAAGCTTCCTCCAAGCTGATGTACAGGACTAATCAACAGTTACCGGAAACATGTAGTTGCAGTTATTGCTGCACAAGGAGGTCACACCAGATAGCGAAAGCAAAGGTTCCCATACTGTTGCCACTCACAGACATGTCATATTGGATCATTTTCCATTTCTGAGTAAACATATTACCCAGTCTATACTTTTTCTCATTAGTTTAATTTGGCTCTCCTTCTCTACTTTCAGGAAATCTGTGAAATGGTGTAAAATATGAAGTTTTAGATCAAATACATGCAGAAAGTTCAAAAGGATTCAAAACATTTAAACACAGCCATACAAATTTTAAATGAAATATATTTAAGAATGGATATTTAAATATGTCAATTCCTTGTTGGCAGTAAAACACCCTTCCTTGCCCAAAGCTATGCCACACACTAAGTGATAAGGTATTTAAGCTATGTACCCTTAGAGTAAACGGCACCTTTGAACAACTGCATGGCAGACAGTTCACAGCAATGGAGTGAAAGGCCATACATGTGGTTATTCACTGAGGTGGGTGCTTTGTCTTTACTGCCCACACAACTGGCTATGACGGCTAAAAGGCTTAGTGCTGCACAGAGATCTAGCATACCAAGGTTAAGGCGTAACATAAATAGACAAAACCACATAGATATCACCATTCAAATGAATAAGGTGAAGGGTGGTAACAATGTTTGGACACAAAGGAAATTGACAAAAGTCAACCTGCTCTTTTGCTTAGCCAAGCTCCTAAGCTCTGTCTGCACAATATGTTTCAGCTGATACTAAGCTGCCATGTAACCAGGAAGTGGTTTTGTTCTAATCTGTTCACAGGAAATGACACAGGCATCTTAATACACACACGTTATGACAAGAGGAATGACGGATTTTCCACCAGAACTACAAAAGAGCTGAGCGAATGGCAAATAGAGCATAGAAAAGAAAGCATTTCGAAACTTCAACCTTTGATGAATTGTAATGGTGTTTTTGAGGTGACTTCTTAAAATGTATGTTATTAAAAATTGTTTTTGGCACAACAACAAACTGGCGGTGGACACATTTTGTGAAGAAAGCCTGGGGACAAATAACAACTAGCCTGCACTGCACTGAGGTGAAAATGATGAACTTGTGTTCATCACTGAAAACTTGAACGCAGAAGTGGAAAGCCACTCTGGGTGTAGACCAGCAGAAGTGTGCAAAGAAATAGATCAAATGATAATGATGTGAAACACACCAGCTGCCTTATGAAAACACATTGTTACCATCAGTTGTTGGCTATTATACATACATATATGTGTATATATATATAGTTTATCCAGTAGTGAGGGCAGTAAAGACAAAGCACACCCATCTGTCTTTGTGTTCTATTTAAATAAATGATCCTTGACCCCACCTTGATCCCTTACAATTTGTTGTTGTGGCACACACGTCCAAATACAACCCCACTTCCAAAAAGTTAGGATGCTGAGTAAAAGGTAAATAAATGTAAATAAAACAGAATGCAACGATTTGCAAACCTCAATAACCATATTCCATACACAAAAGAACATATAACATATCAGATTTGACCATTTCATGAAATGATTAACTCATTTAGATCTCGATGGCAGCAACACATCTCAAAGTATCACTTACTTTTCCAGCCTTTTGTTTCCCCTGTCCCAACTTTTTTGAGATTCAAATTCAAAAGTGCAAAATTTTCTTTTTCAAATTCAAAGTGCAAAATTTTCATGAAATATGGGTCCATGAGATTTGCACATTAATGCATACTGTTTATATTTATATTTATTTACATTTTACACAGCATTGGAATTGGGTGTGTTATAGGGCCATGGTAAAGTTCATTTCCATCCCAGGTACAAGTTATTCAATTTTCAGGATATACTGTATGTCTGAAGAAATAAATATACTAGAATCCACTTAGGGAAGGATACACTCAAAACTAATTATGAGAAAAAATGCGAGTTTCCAGAACCATGTTTGATTGATTAAAAGATAAACTGTGTGCAGGACTTGGTGGACCACCAAAAGAGTCACCATCAGATAAAGAGTATCTACCGCATTCATCTTTGAGTAAGCATTGAAAATCAAGCTGCATTCTCGCTTCAGAGCTGAAAAAGTCAGCAGGAGTTTCTGACCATCCTTCCACTGTGAGAAGAAAACCCACTAAAGGACATGTGAAAATCGGACAATGAAGCTGCTGGTGTGTTCAGAACAATGGACTGACCATTGGGCTGACACTGCAAAATCACTGAATGTGTTTTAGACAATGCAAGTCTCCTAAAATGAGTTGAAGCTGCAATCAAGGCAAAGGGTGAACAAACTAATTACTGGAAAAGATAATCAAATATTCATTAAATGAATCAAATGTCTGTTTTTGTTCCTGACACTGAAAAACAGATAGCTATAGTAACTCAATGGCCATTTTTATTGGGATCCACATAAATGAGGGGAAGTCTCTGACGTTTGTAAAGTATTGTAGACCATTTGTTAGTTTTAAAACTCAATATGTAAAGAAAAGCTTTGAGAGTGTTGGTCATGGACCTAGTCAAGAATTCTGTGGATCATCTACCTTTTCTAATTTCTCTTTCCTATTGCCCTTTGATGCATAGAATTAGGGATATACCTTCCTTTCTGTTGTTGTTGACTGTAAAGCTGCAACATAACTGCCAGTTTAACAACTGGGAAGTTTCAACACATACCGCATGTATCTTAACAGAACATGCAGTTTTCTTCATAATGCGAGTCAGACAGTATGCCTATAGGGGCTTATCATGTGCTCACTTCTGAATTTGTCAGAAGCCATAATGGGCACCCTTTATAATGAATATTTATATGTTTTGTACTGCTGATGTGTCAACAACAAGCAGCAGTAAAGCAGAACTGAGAATGTAAGGCTTACACCATCATGAGCGGTCCTTCTCTTTTCAGTTTAAACAACAGCTGACATATCGACAGATAGACAGATAGATAGATAGATAGATAGATAGATAGATAGATAGATAGATAGATAGATACTTTATTGATCCCAGAGGGAAATTCAGAAAATGAATACAAGTAACTGCTCACAGGAACACATTCATTCACATTTACGTTGGATGCATTAGCCATTGACTTCTGGGAGGTAACGATAAGGCTCAAAAATGAATAAATAATTTGGTTTGAGATAATAGAGGCTCTTCTTACATTGCACTTTGAGAGATTATGCAACAGCAGAATGCACAAAAGGCAGTGTGCTATAATGGGCCGGTAAAAGATTTCTGAAATTCTTTCCAAATAGCACATTGCACAAAATGTGTGCTAGCTGGTTTCTAACGGTCAGGTAGGTGGTTATGGTGGTGAGGCGCTACGTCTGAATGTTGTTTGTCACTTACACTGACGATGAAGCAGTCTCTGTCATGTGAAAAGGTCCTGGCTTGCAGCCATGTAGTTACTCAGCCTGTAAGTACAATTCTGAATGGCCATGAGATGATAATGGTGTAGTGTATACTTAGCTTGTTTGGGTGTTGGTCGAAACTGCTAAAACACAAAAGCAATATAATAATAGTTAGAACTGTGGCAGAAACAAAAACTCTTTTTCTTTCTGGATTAGGCTTCCACCGTTCCATATTTATCCACAGCAGGTGTTTTTTCATTTCTCTCTGACACGTTGCTCATAGACACAGGAAGTAGGTTTTAATGGTTTCTCTTCTCCTACGTTGCTCTGCTCTAATAGAAATGTCTTATTAATGCCAGAGTTGGTATTAACTAATGTTGACTGATTAATAAAGGATACTCACTTCATTACAGAGATATAAAAAATGATGTCCTCCCTTGTCCTGTGTCTTCTCTTAAGTTACTACTCAAAATGTCTGCATATTTTTATTCATGAGATGTAAAAATAAAGGATAGTTTGATGCTAAATGGTTTACTGTGGAGAAATCTACTGACTATGCTACCTTTACCTTGCTGATGGGGGTTAAGGATGCATGTGAAGCCATTATTGTTGTGAACTAAAACCCACATATCTTCTGAGTTAATTGTTTAATGCTGTTGAGAAAACATGAAATACATTTAAAAAAAAAAAAAATCTTTTACTCTGGAACTGGAGTTTTATCTCATAACAGCCTGTATGTTGCAAAAAGAAAATACATACTAAGCCAAAGGCTTGTTTTTAAACTACTGTAAAATAACGTCTTAGTTGTTAGTCATTCAAAATCATTTCGTGCAACAGTTTTCCATAAGGGAGCCTTTCAGAGACGGGTCCTAGAGGGCTGGAATCTAGCACAGTGAATCTATCACAGTTTACTAATTTCCCTACTTAAACACTCCTTACTCACCAGGTTTAGTAGCTGTGTTAAAAGCAGGAGACCAGCCTTCTAAAACTGAACACTGTGTTTTAGAAGAATTAAATTGATACTTGGTTCCTGTCCCCACTGGGAACAATTCAGTATCATCTGAATGGCACAATTCATATCAAACCCTCTTAATCTTTCTGAATATTGAGAGAATTACAGGAATTCCCCTGAAAGAGAAAAATATCTTAGTTTCAGCATGTTTAGTCAAATCTAACTGTATTTCCCAAAAGTTACCATCTTTATAGAAGGCTTAGTTCCGCCCACACTGTGGTGTGTTATTCTTCACTAAAAAGCTAATTTCCTGTAGATTCTAACACCTATCTATTTCCTTTGTACTATTGACAATATTCATACACTGTATTTCTGAGATCTCACTGAGGCCACTGTACATGCAGAACCAAAAATCTTCTAAGAGCATCTAGAATACATACACTGACAAAATGCTTATACGTTTTAACTTACAAAAAGTGTCTGGGGGTAACTGAACTTCAGATCAGATTTATGGCAGCCCGAATGAAAAAGGAAAAACAATTTCTTTAATTGTGCATTGTTAATTTCTAACCATATTTTTTAAGGATTTTAGGTGGGGGCTTCATAAAGTATTTCTCATTGCTGGATTTGTGCTACAAACCTAATTCCAAAAAAGGTGGGACAGTACGGTGGCTGAGAAAAGCAAAACAAATAGAAAATTACCTAAATAAAAACTTGCATTCAGGAAACCAAAATTACAAAAGTAAAAACAAAGACATGAAATACTTTTACCAGCACTGAAACACTTACAAACTCCAAAACACTTTTACAAACAAAAAGGCCCAACACACAGAAAGTGCTTGTTGCCCCTTGTCAATCAAACTGTTTCCTTATTCTAGCCACTGCTGGCGCATACATTCACAGTATGCTTCTTCAGAGCACAATCCTTAGGTGCTTTAGAGAGCTTAGTGTTATGGTGCAGCTTTGTTGTTCAGCAGGATGCATAGCTGACTGCATCCAAGCTGAATAAATTTCTTTGTGGAATTCACTGTGTGACACTGACTCGACTTAGCCTAAGACATTTAAGGTGATATTCATGTCCATAACAAACAAGCAGTCCTGTCCTCAATTGGTTCATCTCAGAGAACCTGGGCTGGGATTCTCAAGTAAACATAAAGGTAGGCATAAAGATATTCAGGGGCAGAACTTGCCTAGAGAGCCAATAATGGCAGTCAAAGGCTCTTTTAATGATCAGGGCAGGTGCTACTGACTCGCAGGGCATGGTCACCAAAAGCCATAAAACTTCACCTCATGGGTAACACCACAACCTAACCCTAAAGTGTAAGAGAGAAACGAACAGGCGATGTCTAAACCACTTGGAGTTGGAAATGTTAAGGAAAGAAAGTGGGCTGTAACGTGACCTATAGTGCTCAACCAGCTGGCTAGCTTAAAATGGATAAGAGTTTTTGCAGTGCACTTTTTACAGCCCACATGATTTAGACATCATTTAAAAACTCTAAAGACCTTCCACAGGAAAAACAAAAGCGTACTAACCGTCTAAAATGCATGCCTCAAAATGGACAAAACATGCTTTAGCGTTGTCACCATCCCACACCACACTCACTCTACCACTGCAAAACAGTTTGATTGACAAGGGCCCGCAACAGACATTTCCTGTGTGTTAGACTCACCCTTTCCGTCAGAATTTGCAGTTTGTAAAAGTGTTTTGGAGTTTGTAAAAGTTATTGTTTTTGACATACAATTGCATTGGGTCCATTATAACCTCAGAAAAAAGAGAAACATACAGTGATACATATAATGAAATATCAATATCTTAAGGCTACTACACGCATTATCAAATAAAATAGGAATAGAAACTTGATGGGTAGGTTTGACACTGTGAGCCATGCAAAGGTTTCAAGTTTGAAAGCAATTCGAGCAGCTGAAAGAGTTTGAAAGGGGTTGCATCGTATGGCACTGGGAAGCGGGATTATTGACGTATTGCGTCTCTCTGCACCTCCACCCCTACCACAAAATCTGCAGGAACTGGGTGAGAATATTCAAGATGCATCGGATGGATTAAAGCAGGACACCATCAGGAACCTCTACGACTACTGGCAGGTTGAGTTAGCAAACATGGTGGCCTGATGCCATACTGAGAGACTCTTCTATCTGTGTAGCTCAATAAATATTCCCCATATCAGTTTAAATGTACCCTTTACCTTCCCTCCCAATAGCACTGCAATCCTTCTGGGTGCAACTATTCGTTTTAATGCTGAGTGTATTTATAACTACACAATACACACTCAACAAACAATGTATCTTAAAACTATTGAAGTAAAAAAGTAAGACTGTGGTCTGCGGGTTAACCATTCCATCAACACTTCCCTTTTCTATCATTTAGCAGAACATGAGTAAAGTAGTTGATATTAAGTGAACTATTCCACAAAAAAGCTACAAGAAGCAAGATACTCCCAATTAAGGAAACATAACAGCATATCCGGTAACGCATTACATAGTTGCATAACCTTCTTCCACCTCTGACGAATTTCTGTGGAAACAGATCAGCTACTGTTACATATTTTAGGAAGGAGGAAATCAAGGATGCTTCTGACCACACCTACTACAGACTTTTCAATGAGATAAATGCTATAAACAGTTATAGATCGTAGTCATCTTAACTCCAGCAAACACAAGTTTTTCAATCCATTTACAGAAAGAGAGAATTCAGTGTTCCAGAAAAGCTTAACAAGTAACACAGATGTAAAATATGACAAAGGGACACCACCAGAAGGCCCCTATTAATGACGTTCCATTAATGTTAAGGGGAAGAAACCTGAAGTCACAGGATCTTTTGGTGCTTTCCATCAGCAGTAAGTCAGAAGAACACCTGTAGTGGAAACTACTGGGAATAAAGTGCCTGAACTCTCCTGACAATAACAAAAGCACAGAAGCAAAGATGACCACATAAACAAAAAGCCATTGGATAGATGGAACAACATCTTAGTAATAGCAGCCTAATAGAGCATGACTGTGCGGAGGAAGAGACAGGCTCTCAAACACTGTGTAATAGTCCTCAGTCTACAGAAGGGAAATTAGTAGTTAGAAACGAGACAGAGACACAGCTTCCACAGTAGTAATAGATACAACAGCACTTCACCACAACACTGAAGATAATAATTCAGCTGGACAGCAAGAGCAACAGCTAAGTAAAAGTCATTTCGCTGTTTGCATCTACTCCTAACATCTTATAAGCCCAACAACCTCTAACACAGTTAACAGTTGTTTGTATTTTGTTCTATTGTTGTTTTAGTGAGGTGTTTTTCATTGGGGTTGTGGTTTTTGGTTTCGAAGTATTTTGTGTACAGGGAGAGGCATCTGTGAATAAGCACTGCTCCTCATTCAACGCTTCTAAACACTTATGTCTGAAACACATGACACTGACAAAAAGTACTGAATTATAATGTTTGTGAAAAACAAACACAGTGTTTGCATTCTAGAGCCACAAAGATGAACCCCACTTCTTTTATTGCTGGTTTACACTATAGGTGCTTAGAGTCCTTGTACTGCTAGGCTGAATGTGTCCAAAGGGTCAGTGCATATTACATTGTAACCTTAATCTTCTTTCTCTCTAATAGCGTTCATTTTGTTCCCCTGAGACAGAACATACATGTACAAAGTATTGCTTATGAGTATCGTTCCATAGTCTGACGTATTTCACCATGTTTTGCTCCTCTCCATGGTAACTGGTTGGTTCTAATCTTGGGCAATGCTTCTGGAAGTATTTCCTAACCAATCAAAAGGCTGGCATCTCTGGCTCCGCCCGGACAAAATAGCAAGAGAAAATTGGCGAGCTAAAGCTAATTCATCATAAGTTAGTAAGATAGACCACCTGCACATCTGTTTGTTTGTCCTTTTTTGTCCAGTTGCCATCACATAAAAGCTGGAGAATGATTTTAGTTCTGTATCAGTGGTGGAACAGGCTAGGAGTGATAGACAGAAACCTGTCAAAGCAGCTTCTTATTAGTCACACCCACCCAGTTCTCAGACAGGTCTGATCTTCAGTCTTATATTTATAGTATTATTATAGTTATATTTATTTACTATTATTAAGTTTTGCTGGATGTTTAATAAAACACTCAGGTTGGTATTACACAAACATTTTTAATATCATAATTCACTACGTTCCCTGGCAGGTTTTTAGTATGTCAGTATTTCAGCTCAGACTGGAAAAGAATCTAATAATTTAGACAACACTTGCTCTTCATGCCAAAGCAGGCAATCTGATGAACATTTAGTTATTGCTCTGTGTGTTAAAATAGTTTTCATGTTACATTTATTTTTGTCCCTAAGGAACCTATTTAAGCACACAAAAATTTGTAATGCTGATAATACAGACTGTTTGGGGAACACTAATATTTTGTTGAATTTTTTTTAGAAACCGCCTCTCTCTCTCTCTCTCTCTCTCTCTCTCTCTCTCTCTCTCTCTCTCTCTCTCTCGCTCATCTTTTAAACCACTTTATTTTTCTGGGTTATGTGGGGTGTTGGAGCTTATCCCAGCGCTTTCCCAGATGTTTTTCTGTGAATGTTAATGAACAGTTACATCAGGTTTCATTAACTTGATTAACTAATTAACTTAACCTCATTTGACTTAGATCAAGAACTGTCATTAGGAACTGTTAGCTGATGAAGCTGGATCAAATACTTGAACGACTAGGCCTTGAAAATGTTTAAATGTGTACAGACATGGAGAAATATTGTCTATTTTCAGGCGTTTTCAGTTATTACTTACCAGGACTTTGTGTCTCCCAGTTAAACAGGATGATATGTTACATTCGCATTTACCCTTTGGATTAATACTTGTACGTGTAATTCTAAAACAAATCTCCAGATCTTACACTTAAAGACATAAGTCTTTAAGTTATATAAACCCATAAGGATATAAACCCAATAGGATATTGCACATTAATTTCCTAAAATGCATTTTTTCATGTTTTTGTTATTTGGTTTATTTTTATAACATATGAACAAATAAGTGTTGCTGAAATCTTGTTTACTCTTTCTTACTCCTTACCCAGGGGGCAAGGAGTAAAATACTTGGAGATCCAGGACTTCTTTTATCCTGTGAATGTCTCAAAATCAAAACTCCTGTAGGTACCTTCATGTAAACTTAGAACCAATGCGGTAGTTTGTATAAAATATATGCCCAAATGTGACACTTTCAGCTTCTAGAGATGTTGCCCTAAACTACCTCAGGGTGGCGCTTTTGCCCAATCAGTCCTTCATAGCCTAGCAACTGTAATCTGGAACACCTCTGAAAATCTATACAATATCTAATACAAGGGGGTGTTTCACACAATGCTCAATGATCATGGCATGAACAATGGCCTGTCCTTGGGTACATTTCCCAAACCTGTCCTTGGAACTACTACCATAGGTAAATGATAGGGAGCCCATCATTTTGAGCACTCGCTGTTTACAGCTATCATGGTGGTTACTCATAACCCTTTAGAGAAACGCAGTCCAGGAACGCACTGTATGTACAGGGGTTGGACGATGAAACTGAAACACCTGTCATTTTAGTGTGGGAGGTCTCATGGCTAATTGGACCAGCCTGGTGGCCAATCTTCATTAATTGCACATTGCACCAGTAAGAGCAGAGTGTGAAGGTTCAGTTAGCAGGTAAGAGCACAGTTCTGCTCAAAATATTGCAATGCACACAACATTATGGGTGACATACCAGAGTTCAAAAGAGGACAAACTGTTGGTGCACGTCTTGCTGGCGCATCTGTGACCAAGACAGCAAGTCTTTGTGATGTATCAAGATCCACGGTATCCAGGGTAATGTCAGCATGCCACCAAGAAGGACAAACCTCCACCAGCATCACGTAGTGGCCTGGCCACTATCCTGCCAGAAGAATGGCTTAGAATCCCTCTGACCACTGTGCAGGACGCAGTATATGTCATTCCCAAGATGAACTGACGCTGTATTGGCCGCAAAAGGAGGCCCTACACCATACTAATAAATGATTGGGGTCTAAAACCAGGTGTTTCAGTTTTATTGTCCAACCCCTGTATATATGAACTGCTCTTCTCAAGACATGATTTTGTGTAAAATGATAAGTAACCAGACAGGGATCTGATTCAAGGATGAAGTTTGTCTTAGAAATTCTCCTCTTGCTGAAACATCATTTTACTTATGGTATAAAGGAGATTATGAAAAGAGAAATTTTGGGATAGAAAGGCCTTTTATTGGGTTGAAATACATTAATAGTTACGCCGTGTTTATTACCCCTAACTTAAACATGGTAAACATCACAAGGCATTGCAGCAGCGAATAATGAGTGAATCATGCAGTTTAGAAAGGACTTAAGACAGTACAGCAAAAGCTTCTCAAACATAGTCTGGTCCCAAATTTGCACAACAGTAACTGAATAAGGCTGAAGTAAAACAGGGATACTGTGAGTTTCTTCACATAACATACAGCTAGTGTTTTCATATGCTGATCTGTGACAGTGATATGTCAGGGGGGGACGGTGGTGTCATTTTATTACTGTAACAGTGGACAAGAGCATATTATAACTAAGGCTGCACACAATATAGTGTTTGTTAACTGTTGGCTTTGTGAAGCAGACACTTAGCTGCAGTAAGTTAAACCTCAAAACACAACTTCGTTCCTGGGTGCCAACCTGTCACTGTGACTGTTCACATGAATCAAAAAATCTGATCATAAATGGTGCAGATCACATGACCAATTTATTAACATATTTTAATATATTACAAGGTAGATCTATATTACATTAGTATGCTATTTGTTCTATATTGTGCAGCCCTAATTATAACCAACGGCCATGCAAGCATCACTATTTCACTTCAGTTGGATGATGCCATTTTGGATCTAATTCTATTGATCTTCATAGGCAGAAGAGACACCATCTCTTCACTGAGCTCCAACTCAGTTTCTACTGATTTCTTGGCTTCTGGGTGATTCTCACAATACTGAACGACAAAGTTGTAGGATTCCAATGAGCGATTGAGATTCTCTAGCTGAGCATCAAGGTTTGTGGTGATGATCTTGGACTGTAGCCGTGCGACACGAAACCTGGCCACCAGCGCTGGTCTCAGCAGATCATCCTCCAGCTTCTCGGGGAACTTGCCTTCTGGTGAACGAACAGAGTCCAAGAACATCTGGTAGTACTTGATGGACGCAGAACACAAATGGTTGAACTTCTTGATGGTGTGCGTATCTGGTTGATCCTGCTTTTCAGCCACTGCCAGCTTCAAGTCCATCATCTCGTAGAAGGTTTCAGCAAGTTCAAACTGCAGCTGTCGACAGATCAGCAGGTAGTACTGAGCGTTCAAATCCTTGCAGATGGGCTCCAGCATATCAACGCGTCGCTTGTGCATCTTACAGCGGCGTTCCAAGTCCTCCTCGAAAAAGGCCAACACCTTGAACAGCGCACTGTGGTCCTGAAGGATCTCGATATGATCTGTCACATGACCATCCATCTCAAAATACTCCTTGGCCTGGGCCACGTAGCCCTGACCCACCAGAAATATAGCACGGGCTTCTTCAAAGTTCAGTGGCAATACACAGCTCACTTTCTCTTCCAGGCTGCAAATCGAGTCGAAAGTGTCACCGGAATCAAAGAGAACAGCATTCTTCCTTCCCCTTTCTTTTTCCTCTTCTTCATCACGCCTTGCCCTCTGCAACTCTTCCTGGCGATCTAGATCTAGTTCTCCAATGTTGTCCTGAACAGGTCAGCAAAACCATTTAGATGAATCTATTTTAGCATTACAAGTCAAAGGCACATTCACACTTTAGAAGTGAGTGTGGACATGCCCTTAAAATATGTGATGGCATATAAAGGTTAGGGGGTGACAGAAAGTGTGCAGCAACAGACAGCAGGAAAAAACTTACCTCCAAAAGTTTTTTGGCATCCTGTAAGAGATTAAGGCAATATTTGATCCAGCATCTGGCAATCTCGGCTCTTTTCTGACGTAGTTGTTCGCGTTTTTCATATTCAGTTTCACCTGTAAATGTGATACATTCACTTAGTATACAATGATACACACATAGAGGGGGGAAAAAAATCAAGGGAATTTAATTTAATGACGAGGTTCAAGCTAAATATACAAACTGACTTTCTTTGGCAGCAGCTTCTGAAGGGACTTCTCCAGCAAGGCCAGCAATAACACTAGATGCAGCCAAGCAGTGCCGTGCCTCCATGTATCGTGTCTGAAGGACAGCAAAAAAACGATTTAATTACAGAAATGACAAATTTAGTGTGGATAAAAGGATAATACATTGTTTAAATTCCATAAGGTGTCTGATATCGAATATTCCTGCCTATGAGGATAAAGTACAAAACAGGTTACCCAAACAAAGTACACTGAACGGGGATAAGGTGTGGAAGCACACAGGTGACAGCAATAGTAAACCTAATGCACTCTAGATTTACTTTAGATTAGACAGATTCAACACACCTCTGAGGACAAGTTCAGTGTTCATGCAATTTAGAGCATGCGAAGAGCTCATACCTTCGTGATATAGTACTGCGATAGTGTGGCGGCATTGATGGCCCACTCGAGAGGCACAAACTGACTGAATTTCAGCTGTCTTTGTAGTGTACTGTGACAGTATTGTCCAGCTCGCTCATACTGCTCCAGATTTTTATACACTTGAGCCAGATAGTAAAGTGTGTGGGTGTACGCCATTTCAAATCTGTAACGAGAGAAAGAAACAGTAAAACAAAGCACTGCAAATTTCTTTCTGTAGACTACAAAGCAAATGCTCATGATCAGCATATCACCTCTTCATTCTCTCTTGTTGGGATGGTGCTTCTTCCTCCGCCACTAAGAAATCCACCAAATCCAGCGGTGGTTGACCCTCCTGGAACGTTAAGCAGCCAGACCTTTATACAATACTTCACCACATTTAAGCCCTGATACATTTCAGACAAGTACAACTCATTGCTTTAGTGACATTACATTGAAATCAGCATAAAATTATGAAGGTAAATTAGCCATGTCATAATGCCTGCATACCCTCATTGTTGCAACCTATGCAATGTTCTTATACCTCTTACTGGGACTGGCCTAAAGATGTCATGGCAGTTGCCCACAATCCACAATCAATGATGCTTCTTTACTCAAAACATTGCTAGGCTGTGTGTATGAAAGCTAAGAGAGCATCCCTAGAGAATCATCTTGAGTATGCTTTATGAAAATACTATCCTATACTGCCACCCAGTGTCTGCACTGCAGTATTTCACATTAACAGAGCACAAACTAGCAGAGGCTAGCCTACATATCGTCGCTGTCCAAAGAAAAACAAGTATCTCCAAAATGGCAACTTTACAGGAGAGGCCAAAAACCTCATTCAACTTTAATGCAAGTCAATGGAACCAGACGTCTTTCCAAGCAGTTTTGGGCCACTTCGGTTGGTCCATTCATCATGAGATTCTCACTCAGTGTAAATAGCAGCTGCTGTGTTCAAATGATGCATAAAAGTAAAACTGGACAAAAGTGGAGATACATGTTTTTCATTGGACAGAGACGATATGCTACATGTCCGAAGACTTGCAGACATCTGCTCATCAAATATTTTCCTAGAATTAGAGGTATAAACTGAGCATTTGTCCTCACTTGGCTGCAGTAACAGGCTCTACTCTTCGGGAATAGCTGATTGTGCAACACTGCTGTGAGAATTTGATTGCTTTCAGCCACAAGAACATAACTGAGGTCGGTTACTGATGTTGCACTACAAGTCCCGCCGCTCACATTCCCAAATGCACTGGATGGGGCTTCGTCACTCCACAAAAGAGCTCAGCAAAAACAGGCCGTCCCATGGCTTCACAGCCCAGAGTCTACTGGCAATGCTGTTGTAAGGAGATTACACAAGCTGTAGGAGCACACAGCTGGGTCAGCAATGATTGCATCTTAAAGCAACTGCATGCTTGATAATACCTGAGTTTTTGAAGGGGTGATGGGACACTTTAATGGTATCTAAAAATAGACCTTTTTTTGTTACCTCTTTCATGTAATGAACATAAATGGATTCTGCCGTCTCCAAGAAACCTTGAGCTTTCTCAGTTTCGTCTCGTCCGGCCCACAAGATCCCAAGCTGGTTCTGTCAAACATAAAATGCACAACAGTCAGGCTACATTATTTTCAAAAACATTACTGGGGCTCACACTGCAGTCCAGTCTGCACCATGATGCATCTTTTTTTACAAACATTCATATGACTGTCAACTGTAAATCCTGTACCCTGTTCATAGTGCAAACACTGAAAATGATTTAAGGTGACCTCATACCCTGTACAGGCACATGCTCATCTCATGTGGCTCTTTCACATTTACTCTGTTAAGTGTGGTAACCTACATGATGTCATATACAAGCACCAGACATGTTGTGTACTGTAACAGACAGGCTTTTGTACTATAACTGCAGAATTGTAGTGACTCTGAGAAGGTCTGAAAAATGAATACTGTTCTGGGTGAATAATTACCCTGGCCTGGATGCACAGAGAAACATTCTCCCGGGTCACTGTACACCTCTCCAGCAGCTTCATGCAGCTCATCAGATGCTCCTCGCCCGCAGAGAGCTCCTCTGTTTCAATGTGGTTCACTCCCAAATAATACTCGATCACCCCGAGCCTGGCTGCTCTGAGGCCGGCCCGGGAGTCTCCTGAGTGGACTCTCCTGCCTCCACTCTCCCCCCCCTCGGATCCACTCTGCTCAGCCTGCCCGTCCGCTTCTCCCTCCTCGTCATCGTTCTCATCCGCGTCGACATTCTTCAAGGTGCAGTAAATTTCCTTCAGCAGCTCCCTGGCTTTGTACTTCGAGCGGAAAGGATCGTTCTCCGGATCTTTCCTCGACTCGGTTTCAGAAAGATCTTGGGCGCGACGAAATTTCTCGCACACCGCCCTCCATTCACGGCTGTTGGCGGAAGCCATGTTGTTTTCTCAGGAAAGCGAGAGACTCTCCCATCGCCACACTCACCAGCAGAGGTCACTGACGAGTCCGTTTATCAAGTGGGACGTGAACCAACGCCCTGCGTCCAATGCACACACCACCGCACTAAACTGTGTGTAGAGTTAAGAGTCCACATGTGGAAGAACACTGTGTTTTAGACTAACTGGCCACTCCAGGGTTTGGGAGCTGCTAACTTATTCACCATATCGATGCTGATGGTGAATTCAAGTTTAAGGTTTATTTGGCGTCGTCATGTCAGAACGTGTATCCTTTGAAATATGAGTGGTGAGGTTCAGGTTAATACCCTACAGCAGTGCAGCATTAATATACATACTAACTAAACATATGGTTTGTATACATGTTCGTGTTCATTAGCCAGTTTGTTCTGGCCTGGATGCTGCGATACCTCCTGCCTAATGGCAGTAAGGTGAACAGGCTGTGTGCTGGGTGGCTACTGTCCAATCGGATCTTATGGATTTTTCTGGAAGTTTGCTGCCTATGATGGTTTCTGCTGTCCTCACCGCTCTCTTCAAGGCCTTGCAGTCATAGGCAGTGCAGCTGCCATACCAGAAAGTGATGCAGGCCATGAGGATGCTCTCTATGGTGCATCTGTAGAAGTTGGTGAGGAGGTCAGGAGCCAAGAAAAAAAGGCACTGACAGATGTACAATGTGTACAACGAGGAACCTAACAGTGCTGATTTTCTCCCCCTCAGCTCCATTAAGCGTGAACACCCCTTTGCAGCTTCCTGTCTGCAGCTTCCTGTATTTAATCACAACTAAATATTTGGTTTTATTATTCTATTGGAAATGTTCTTTTCTAGATTGGTCTAGCTTCTATCTTCTTTGGTCCTGATGGAGGATTTGGTTGTTAACCGGTTTGAACCAGAAACCTGATTTGGACTACGCATGAACAATGTAAATAATCTCCTCTGTTATTTAACCCCTATCTCTTGTTTTTTGAGTCTTTCCCTCCCCCTTGAAACTGAGTTACAAGTGGTAGTGGTTGAAATCTTCCCCAGTAAAAAGGAACAACCCTTCAAGAACTGGGTACGTCATCAGTTGTCGTCAGCAGCTTTTATGTGAACAGATGAAAAGCATGCATGTAGGTGATGCCAGTCTGCAGTGATAGCAGAGGAGGGTAAAGTTCAGCGCCTCACTGATTAAATATGTTTAGGGCATCATATTTCTTTAAAGAGGGGGATGACCATTATTTATTATAGCCACCAAGAATTCTTCGAATATATGCACAACTTTTTAAATGGTGCAGCAACCTTAGGCACCAGAACGTAAATGCTACACGAATGCTATAGAGATTTTTACGCGTGTTATGAAGAAAATGACCATAAAAAGCTATTACATAGTTATCTTACAATACAATGGCTTTTTAACAGTGAAAATATTTATATTTATGGGTCTCTTTTGTTGCTTGTGCAGCCATCTTGCAGATGATTCACATTGCATTGTGGGAATTTTTTGGCTCTGAAAAATCTCTGTTTGTAGGGCCATGTAGCCCTAACACTTCACACTGCCCCTCCATCTTAACAACATTTGGGACAACCTTAACCCTAGACATGAAAGTGCAAAACGGAGGGGCAGGGCTAAATGTTAGGGGCAAGGGTTAAATGGGATTGGCCCCTAGTCTAAAACTGTAGTCTTAACAAATATCCAAATACACTGCTCTCCTCCTGGCACTGATTTGTTAAAATTCTGTATCTGTGCAAACCAACAGATCAAACTGATATCCTCCTCCTGAGTCCTCCTTGTCAATAATGATTACATATAGACAATTATAAAACATTCTAACTGATAATTTCTAATCTTATGCATCTAATTATTGTGACAAAAAATTAGTTTGCTTCAAATATTGCACCATACTACATGAGCCCAACAAAGCAAGTGTGACTTTGTTGGGCTCTGGGGATAACATGTTCTGAATGAGAGAGCTGCAGTCACGGAAGTGGCTGACAGGATGTGCTTTAAAGTAAATGAAGTGCACTTTCTTTTTTCACTCACTATTAAAACAGAGGACATTGCTCTGAGGTGTTGTGAGAGATTTTTGCCGGTAGATGAAAACCATACTTTCCTGTGTGCTGGGATCAAATGTACTTTTGATTTATTTTATTTTTGTTTGCTTTTTAAGCATCTGCTACTTATACATGCAGTATGACTCTATCAGAAAGATGACCTGATTTGCAAAAGGCTTAAAGTTAAAGATGACACATCCACTGCTCTTGTGAGGTCTGCCATGGCAAACCCTTAGCCTTTACTTCTTCAGATCCACTGCGGACTTTGAGGTGTGTTTAGGATCATTATCCTGCTATAGAAGCCATCATAATTTCATCTTTAGCTTTTTAAGAGATTTTAGGATGTTTTGCTTCCAGAATTTGCTGCTGTTTAACTGAATTGCTTCTTTCCCTTCATTAGTGAAACATTCCCCGTTCCACTGTGTCGCACTCCATACTTGACAGCTGGAGAGGTGTTCTTTTTTTAATGAACTCCAGAGTTAGCTCAACCTTTCTGAAGGTCTTTTGCAGTTAAACACATTTTGATGTGCATTTTTAGCAGTCTCAAGTCCCTATGAATTCTCTTAGAAAGAGGTCTCCCAGACCTCAACTTGACCTTCACATGTTTGGTGATTGTGAGAGGAGGCTTGAGAAGTTATTTATAAAGCTTTGAAATTTGCTTCTTTCCTTTAGTCATAGAACTAACAAGCTAATGAAGTTGTGATCCATGTTACCATTAATCCAACAGCTCAAAACTCTTGGGATGTCCAAACTTAGTGCATAGTGCATAGTGTTCTTTTCTCTCCCTGTACTCTAAAATTGTTAAAAACAAATAATGCACTAATCCTGCTTAAAATATTGAAAGAATGTTGCATCTTTATGGGGTGGCCAAACATCACTTGGCCCTGTAGTTTAGACACCACAGTTCTGCCGCTCTCTCTTAGCTCACATTTTGGATGTAAGCCTGAAACCCAGAGCCGTTAGATGTGTTGTGTAATCATTATCGTTTATGTTGTGAACTAGATCTCAGCATTGATAGGGAATATAAAAACAGGTGAGAAAAAGGGGGCCTGTGGTTCAGAATGTAGTGCAATGTTATTTTTTTCTTGCAGCTATTACAGGGTCTTCCAGAAACGGACACCTGAGAAATTTTCTCTGATGTGCCAGTCAGCCAGTGTTGTATTCCACTATTATTAGCGTAGCAGAGACTTTCTACTTTTGACAGGCCGTAAAGTAAAACATGTTCTTGGTTCTGCATTGTATAAATAGTGTGGTCTGCAGTGCTGTTCTTGCTTACGGCCTCCCTGAGAATGCCCAATTTTGTCTGATCTCGGAAGTTAAGCAGTGTCAGACCTGGTTAGTACTTGGATGAGAGACCGCTGGTAATAGCTTTTTGGTCCTGCCTCAGTGTTAAGCGCACACACAGTCATTTTTCTCCTCCTTTCTACTCTGTGTTGGCTCACAGGTGTTTGTTTTTGGACCGGTTTTACATTTTAACAAAAAGGCTACGGGTGCCTCAAAGCTTACAGTCCTTTAATGACTAATCAGTTTAATTTAGGATAAATGTATAAATGCAGCTCTAGCTTAAAGATAAGATAACGCTTTATTGATCCCAATGGAAATTGCAGAAAATAGATCACCAGGCTCCCATCCAAGTACTAACCAGGTCTGACGTTGCTGAGCTTCTGAGCTCAGACAAGATCAGCATCCTTAGAGTGGTATGGCCATTAGTGTCAGCAAGGCTTGTAGTGCCTTTTACATAAATTTGTGTCTTATTGGACAGACTAGGAGAATATCAATAGACACAGTACCAGTTATGCACCGCCTCAACACTGAAAGGCACTGTAATTGTTTTTGCTTTTTAATATGAAAGAGAGTGTCCCTCCTGTTTTAGAGTTACTCATGTACATTCATAAAATGGATTAATAGATTAATTCTATTATTTAATTAGGTTTGTTCTGTGGAATCAAAGTAAAATGCATGGTAAATTGGCACATATGTAACAAGTCACATGATAGCTGTTGGATTCTAAAAGATTATGTAACTTATTCATTGAATTCATACAGCATAATATTTCTAATTGCTTATAACCTGTTAGCTAGTACTGTGGGTGTATTAGCTTTAGCTGCTTGTGTCTCGAATGTTCTAAATGCGAGAGAGTAGGCCGATGTTCTCTGATGCAGATGTGTTCAGCTGTTGTGGGAGATGAGGGTGCATGAAGCGTACCTCTAACCTCAAAGTTCAAACCAGCATGAAACAGTAAACTATTTCCAGGAGACTTATGAGACTATGTGCCTTCTGTTCTTCATCAGGTCTGGACAGAAGATGCTACATTTGAGGTAAGTTAGACTTTATGGATGCAGTTTTGTTATGTGTTTTGTGGAGCCACCGGGAGGTCATTTCACTTATATACACTATTGTCATATACACTTATCTTTAAAAACCTAGCTGCACATATAAAGGAACCCAGAAGGAATCATTCAACAAGAATAACATTTGGTGGGAAGCTGTGACACCGTGAGATATGCCAATGATTCAAGTTTTGAGTTTCACAAGCCATGTATGTGACATAGCACTGTACCTGACTGACATACATTCAGTGAGCAGTGATACCCTCTGTAACGGAGCTCTCGTCCGTTCATGTGGAGAGCATTTATAATGGATCATGGGGGAACAAAAACACAGACAACCTCCATAGTTTTAAAGACTCATTCTTACCCACATGGCTGCAGCGGTGCTGGTCAAACACACCATTTTGGCACTTTTCTGGAGCACAATGTTTGGAAGCATGTTGGATTTTGTCTTGTTTAGTTAGTTTGACTTGTTTTTTTTTTTTTTTAGTTTTGATGAGTTATTTTTGGGGTTTTGATGACACAGCGCTTTGCACCTTGGACAAAATAAACCATCTTGCATTGGAACTTCCAGTTTTCTTTAGTTGTTTTCAATCTCCTCTCAGCTATCCTGCAACACCCTCCATGAGTCATCACCATAGGCAGATGGCTGCACAATGCAGGGCAACATGCACACAGACCAGCATGACGACTGCCCTCAACACCACATCAATAAACTGCAATGGTACCAGGCTGTGACTCAGAATGGCAGCAGGTCAGCGCCAAGATGAACGGTTTGTTGTCACACATCGCATGTCCATAAGGCCTGTTTTCACTCTACCTCCACCCCACCACAAAATCTGCAGGAACTGTGTGAGAATATTCAAGCTGCATGTAATGTATTGTCACAGGACACCACTAGGAACCTCTACAACTCCATGCTGAAACATCTGGCATGTTGAACTTGCAGCCCAATGGCATACTGAGAGACCCTACTTCTGTATGTGTGGCTCAGTAAATATCACCCATAAAGGTCTCAATTTATCATCATTTGTTGTTCCTGTAGCTTCCTTCCCAATAGCATTGGATTCTGATACTTCCTTCTGGTTCCAACTATTCCTTTGATGATAGGTGTAAATAAATAAGCACTAAAATCAACATATCAGTTTCACAGTTTATCTTCACAGTTCTTACCAAAGAAAGTAAAATGTTTGTTGATTGGATGTACACATTTAAATATGTGTATTTAAATATAAGTGGGTTCAAATGAATAGTTTTCAGTGTAGATTACAACTTAAAATTTTAAAATATCTAAATTTAAAATACATAATAAATCAGTGAACATGTGACAGGCTGAGTAAATGCAGTAAAAACTCTGTAAAGATCCTGTGATTTGTTTTTTGTACACGCAGCATTTCAAGTTAAGTCGAGTTCAGTGAGGTTGAAACCCACTCTGAATTTGCAAAGTGGAACAAATGTCAGCAAGATGTGAGGCACACATCAAGCCACAGACATGCCGAGGTGCATCAACACCTGGCTTTAAAACCCACCACATCCTTCCACTCACTGCTGCCCTCCAATGGCGGAGAGACGGAGAGTGATGGAGTTGACAAACTCAGACTCTGGTCATAGTTCAGAAGAACCAGGACAATTGTTCCTCTTAGACCATCACATATGCTTCACTTTCCCTGCAGCCTCAATGTCTTCTGTGTCCCACCATGCTAGTTTCACATCACCAAATCAAAGAGGAACCTCAGTTTGTTTTCTTCCAAGTAACAAAACATTCAGAAAAGCCCTTTCATGATCTTGAACATGGTTGCATGTTGGCCGTGTTGACCTCTGAGGATTTGTCTTTAGACCTATATTTGAGTTCCTCCCTCTAAGAAGTACATATAACTTATATATTACTTACATAGTAGCTGCTGGATAATTCAGAGTAGTAAATAATAAGACCTAGGATTAATAACCGAACTGTGAGTTTAAGGGGTTAATTGTGATTGCACTGCTGATATCCAAGTGGGTTTCTGTTCCATCATCTGACAGAGCTGTCTCACATCTGCTGGACATTAAGCTGTGTGAGACTGAGAGACACGTGGCCTCTGTCACTTTGCACATGACCAAAGGAAAGCGAGAGCATTAACTCCTTAAATGTCCTGCCGGAAGGTCCACAGAAGGTCCCAGGTTAGTTCTCTGTAGAGGGTGTGTTAACTTATTAAATCAACAAATTGTGTTAACTCTTTCATATGACAGTTTACATTCAATTTACAGTTGGTACAAACATTGCAGAAATGCTGATTGAATCTGAACGTCCCTCAGAAATTCTGTGAAGCATGTGGGATTCAAACAACAGACAAACAGAACTATGGCTTTTAAGGGTTAAACATTGCAGAGGAAGAGGCATGGAAGCCACAATAATCCTCAAAGCACAGGTCATTGGCCTGTTAACACTTGAGCAGGAAGAAGAAGTTTCGTTTATATGTAGTCTGGTATCGATGATGGTGATGTACACTGCTGTTTCTTTCAGAAATCAAATGTGCAAACGGTCTTAAAGATACAAAATTTGTACAATTAGAGATGAATCAAAAGGGTATGTCTATAAAGGACACCTAGGAGAGTAATAAGCATTACTAAATGGTTAAGTAATGTAACAGCTAGTCATTAACTAATGTTTTAAATAGGAACTAACATTATTTAAAATAGTATAAATTAGTTTATGATTATTATTAAATAAAAAAAATTCTAAAGTCTGTAATATCAAATAAAAATCTAGTCTTAAATGCCTAATGTGTAACAGCACTTGAGTAAGCACTATATGTACACATTAGGAATATCAAGTACATATTTATATGTAGGGTATTAGGTCATTAAACAGTGTTGTGCAATTTTAAAGCAGTTCTTAAGAAATTCGCAGAGACAGTAGGGGTAAACATGAAACACCAAGAAACATCTAAACATGCAGGGCAGGAATATTTGATCTGGCAGGTCTGGCAACCAGTGACACATACATCTTAATATTTTAGATTGTAATGTTTTAGTGAATTATTTATAGTTTAGTTAGTCATTGAGATATTAGTTAAGCATTTAGAAATAATTACAAACTATTTAATGAAATCTTATAGAATGTTAGTTCCTATGGCTACCATTAGTTGTGACATTATCTCTAGTAGTACCATTTAGTAATGTTAATTACATTAATTACATTACTTAAGTTCCCCAGCTCTGGTGTAAAAGCAGCTCCCAACAATGTATTGGCCTATAATGTGATCTACAATAAGGCATTTTAATGATGTATGAGTTGTTGTGCTAAATTGCCAGATACACTTCACGTTTAAAATAACACCTTAGTGTAACTGTCAACAGACATTTAGTTTAAGAATGCAACCCCCAACCACAGCCCCCCCACCAAAAAACAAAACAGAGTAATAAGTGCTGACAGTGTAAGCATTAGGTTATAAAAGGCCATTCTGTGAACTATTTTAGATGGAGCTTTATCACCTAACCCATATTATAGTCTTCTGGATTAGTATAGTTGGGCAGAAAGGGTCCTACTCTATGTGGCAACTTCCCCCACCAACGTCTAGCTAACCTTGAAGTTGGGGTGGAAGAGGCGTTGAGGGTCGGGGTGGGGGGGGCAAAAAAATATTTTTTTAAATGAGGGGGGAAAAGGTTTGTACAGGAAACTACACCTACAGAAAGAGTCTTTTAGCACTAAGCAACTGCTGAAATACAAACCATACATAGAGTCTGATGACTGGTTTATTACCATAGGTTGATATATTTGAACATGCTGATTGGTCTGCCTGGAATGAACTGCATTCTTGCTGTGCTACAGTATTGCATAACCGGTAGCTTTGGGTTGTGGGAAGTGAGTTTACAGTTACAGTTCAGCTCTGGTAGGTTGACATAAAACATCTCTGCCCCAGTCAGATAGACATTTTAGGCAAAGCGTTGCAGAGTGTTTAAGGAAGTGACGTTGTCACACACCATCAGGAAACTGAGTGTTTCTTTTAATATGTTCAAGTCGTAGGCAGCAGATCAAACTCCGAGCCAAATATAACGCAGAAAAGTCTAAAAAACACCAAGATTGCAGAGGCAGATACGGGAGAAGAGTGTACGCTTGTGGAGCTTGGGGATATTAGTACAACTGAATGCCTCTCCTTAAGACATAAGGTGAGTTTCTTTAAATAAACATTTGGTTTTAATTTGATGTTGGGGTCAACCATTTAGAAAGAAGCCATTCTTTATGGACTAATGTAGATTATTTTTAAAGATTTTGAACTTTGACCCTATTACCCGTACACCTCCAGTAAAGGAATTTGAACAATGTAGTTAACACAAATTGTCATTTTATTGTTTGGCGAGTTTGCTTTGTTCAGTTTAGGCAGATTGAAAAAAATGCTAATTTCAACATTACTGTTGACACAAAGAGTTTTTGAACGAGGAAGCTAGAATTCTTCCTCTAATGTGACATTATGAGGCTAAGTTTGGAACTGGCTTTTCTGCTGACAAAAAGCCCTGTGAAGTATCCCATCAGTGAAAACTGTGGACATCCCAGCATTAAAATGTATCCATGAACTAGACTTTATTTAACTACTGTTATCAACAACTCTGCAGGCATCGATATTAGAAGATAAACAAGGTAACATTAGCAAGGTTGTCGGGCGGTTGAAGAATGTGAGAAGCAGGCTGTCGACGCCAGCCTTGCAGTTTGCTTAGATCAGTATTGATCGTGTATTCTGGTGACTTACCAAGGTTACTAATGAACAATAGCTCTATTCATGCTTTCATTGAAAGTCCATCTGTCTACATCGCTTTAGTTTCATTTCAACATCGCCATAATAGGTTCTCGGTCCTCTAACAGAAGGACGGTCTTTACTGAAACAACGCATACGCCTGACAGCTTCAACTTCAATAACCTTCTGCTTTCAACAGGACTTTTTTACAAAGCTAGGCGAGTGCATATGCCAGTTCTTAATATGATGTATTAACCTTTCATTGCAGGAAAGTCTGGCTGTTCTGCCATGCCTACGGTGTTAATTGTGCACACTAGTGAGACCCAGGACTGGGCCACGTATCTGAAGCTCATCTTGGAGGCATCGCATCACTTCCCTCAGGATTCTATTACATTACATCCTGTGGATGAAGACAAATTAGTGCAAGATGACGATCTTTGGATTTTTAACTCCAGCAAATGCATCTTGCTCTTGGTCTCGGTGGCATTCCTAGACCTGCACATTGATGTGCAGGACACCTATAAAAACATCCTTCAGCCTCCCAGTAAAGTTGTAGCTTTTATGTGCGGGGTGTCGGAAGGAGATGGCCTAATGGACTACTTTGAGCACTGGGACCTTTGGCGGAAGCTAGACTCAGAAGATGACCCATCAAAATACGTGTCCACAGTTCTTGAGGTTATGGCTGAGGAGGGTAGGTATTCTGTTTATTCTCTAGCAGTATAACCTCAGACACAGTGTCAAGGTTTTCTTAACATGCTGTGTTCCTCGCTTTTGGGTATAACAAACATTAGAACCATTAGAAGCTGCGGGTACTGACTGCAATAACAAAAGGTTGGGGTAAATTACTCTATTTGATGTTAATGACATAATTTAAGAAAATGATGCCCCGCAGCGTTCTTTGAGTGATGGCATTTTTTTGGTTTCTTATAACTGGTTTCTTAAACTGGTCCACAGGTATGCTGTGGCATACTTTACAACACATAGGAATAGAGGGAAAATGTGGGGTGTCTGGGGATCCCTGAGGACTAGTTTGAAAACCACTGCTGTATGATGTGAGATCCATGTAATGAACCTTTACATAATGTAAAGCACCTTCGAATAATGTAAATCCATATCAGTGTGTGGTTCTTTCTAAATGCTTCAACTTTAGAACACACATCATCTATGGTTCTCAAGGGGCCAGAGAACGCCATCTGCGCCAACACGACAAACCTGAACCTTTTCATTTCGGCCGCTGTGAATGTTCTGTAAAAAAAAAGACGATATACATGAAATTGAGCAAATGGGGAAAGAGCATTCTAGAAGCTTTTAATAACCAAATGGCACACAAGCTGAATGTGTTTTGGCTCATGTTTGTTCAGGTTTGTCTGGTTAGTGTACTCTGAATCATCTACTAAAAGGTTCTTTAGGGAACCAAAGGTGGCTCTTCTTCGCATCATGCCACAGAACACTTTTGTACACTTTTATTTTTAGGAGTTTGCTTTTAGTTTCAGCAGCTTTTAAAGGTGCAGGTTGTAGGTTTTCAATCACTACCACGTTTGTGTTTTTGAAGAAAAGAGGTCTTACTATGATTAGTATTTTATGAAAAGGTAACATTGTGTGTACAGTCTTATTTAGTCAATATAGTTTATTTAATAACCACGTTATTAATATGTTACTACTTATATAGTACTGCAGTAACGACTATAGAATGAGACCGAGTTGTAAACTGCTCGTTATGAAGACTGCCCTAGTTTATTCCTAGTTAGCTGGTAATAAATAGGGGTTAATATGGTAATGGTAATGTTCGTTAGAAGCAGCAGAGGATGAGACTGAAGCTTTACTTTGTGTTTGAATCTGTTCCTGTGAAAGAAAATGCTACCGAGAGTGATCAAGATCTTGACCATCTGAGAACTGAATATGAAATCCGACCACTGGAACAAAGTACAGACCTGCCTGTTTCAGAGTGTGACCAGACTGCCTTAGAGAAGTCAGAGGAGATCAAACAGACTCACAGGTTCCCACCACTAGATGAGGATCCACATGTCTCAGACAGAAACCCAGCACAGCCTGCGGGTTCCCCTGTAGTATCATCAGAAGAGCAGACCTGTCTCACTGTCCTACCGCAGAGAATACTTTGTGGGGTAAGTGTATTCGGCAATCGAGGGGACATTTAGGTTCCTCTGCTTTTTGTAACAGGGATCATTTGAAAGAGTGGACAACTGTCCAGCCTGTTTTATGAGGCCTTAACTCTATACCTTGTGAGATAAAAGCAAAAACCCTAAGTTGACTACTGACCGAAAACTGTCAGTGTTCGTTTAGCTGCGATGTCACAGGTACTTTTTGATGTCACACTTTTTTGTGACTTTCATACTGGCCTTTAACAATGTGCTCTGTGCTTTGATTAAATGGAAGTTTTTGGCGTTACTACAATAAAAATGTATCTCAGCAGTTTTTTATTCTACACTTTCAGGCTCAGGTGGATATTTACCTCATCATGGTGAACAAGCTGGACAGTCAGGACAGTGTGGAAGTGGAGTTTTGCTGTGAACATTCAACAAAACTTGTGCCTGGAGTGCTTGTGAACGACTACATTGTCAAAGCTCAGTCACCTGGTAGGTTTAAAGCTGATTGAGTCAGATTAGAAAGAGGAACTTCTTCTTTAAGTTCCTCTCTGCTGCCTGTTCATGTTTAAACAAATTACCCTCTTGCCACTGAGTTTTACACTCCCAGGTTAAATGCTTTAACACCTTTGACCTTATTTGAGGCTTGTTGTTTAGTTAACAAATGAACCCTAAAACTTACTACTCAGTAACTGCTTTGAATTATTTGTTAACTAGTGTCTTACCAATATGTAAGGCCAGCTGACCTTACACATGCCTTATCTCTAGATTCAACTTATTCAAAAACATATTCAATTTTAACAAATTATTTTTAATCCATTACATTCTACATTCTATATTTTATGTGTCTGTGGTATGTAGTGAATATAGAATATAGCACAATAGCAGTAACTGACAGGATTGATTGTTTGTCACAGCACACATTGTTCTAAATGTGGTTTATACATTAAATTATTTAAGGTTGTGTCGCTTTTAAAAATGAAACGTCATTTTTTACTTTTGGATATTTTGGAGCTGTTATTTAACACTCTCTTCATGGCAAACAGACTTACATAAATGATTTAAAATCACCAAGAGAACCCACTTGTTGAATTAAAGCTAAAAACCTGTAAGGTTGAAATATTAAAAAAAGGGGTTATGATAGTAAAGGTATGTGATTAGAGTTGAATTGAAGGGTGGGTGCACACTAAGTTGGGAATTAAAGTGTGGGGGCAAGGGGTTAACGTCAGTCAATCATATTCCACTTCTGCATTTTTCTGTTTTTAGACATGCCAGCTGGAAAAGTGTCATTACATCTTTATATTAATGAGTCAGTTCTATGTTCAACAACGGTAACATACTATACACAAATGGAGGAAATTAGCAACTATCTTGAGAAAGTGATGGACCCCATACAGTTCATGTGTCAGGTAATGATGCTCAGTTTCTGATTGCTTGTGACACAAAATCACCATCAAATGCAAAATCTAAAAGGAATTTCTGTAAATTAAGTAAATTAAGTAAATTTAATGCATTACAGAAGATTTTCTACAGATGTTTTCTTATTTTTGACACTGGGCCATAATAAATGCTTACAAATTAAGTAAAGTGTGACTTTTCTTTTCCAGGCTTTTAATATTACATCAAATGCTTCAGAGATGTTGGATAAACTGCTTACAAATTCACTCAAGGATCGGATGCCTGCGAATGGATTACAAGTATTCGGAATGAGTCAGCTTGAACAGGAGAACACAGTGGCGAGTAAGACCCCTTGTGTTTGTTTTGTGAATATCAAAACTGACCGAGGCACTGAATGTTATAATGATAGACTGGTGCAGAACGTCTGCAATGGCCTAAAGGAAGCGACGGCCTGGATTTCTTTGATTCAAATGTGTACCTCATTTCCACATTTATAATTTTATTACATTAATTCAATTTTGTCTTTCTGTTATCTTATTTCTGGCCTAACTGTGCTAATGTCTTTTATTTAATTGACGTGGACCTTTCAGTGGTCTCATATCGTTGCGTTTTCATTCAGAGAATTCTGTAGTATTTGAAATTATGAAACCAGAGTGAGTATTACACATTCATGAGACAGAGAAACTGAACAACCCATATATCAAAATTTGCTTTTGTTGCACATTCAGATCAGCGTAACTTGGAACTCCCGACGTTGCTTCACTTCTCCGCGAAGTATGGCTTAAAGAAACTGACGACCCTGTTGCTGCAATGTCCTGGAGCGTTGCAGGCCTATAGCGTAGCAAACATGAATGGGGATTACCCAAACACGCTGGCAGAGAAAAGTGGTTTCACCGATTTGAGACAGTTCATGGATAACTACGTTGTAAGTTCCCAGATTTCCTTTTGTGACTTGCCTGTGAGTCATCACACTATTAGGATTTACTTTTGTAGTTCACTTCCATTCCACATATACAGCATTTTGCTCAACATCTACAGTATTTTTAGCGCTTTAACCCCTTTAATTATATTAACAATTAGGCTTCAGAAAGGTTACTGCGTAATGGAAAACGCAGGCTGGGTCAGGTTTTCGTGTTTTATGACTTGATGTCTATGCAGTCATACTTACCAAAAACTTTAAATCTGACCTTAAAATGTGGGTTGATATATGACTATATCAGCTACTATGGATACTACTACAATTTGCTACATTTCTTTTTGAAAATATCATATGGTTAATCATTTCTTTTACAGTCTTTTAAGCTCTAGGTATTAACTGTATTTTTACTGAAAAAAAAAAACATTATGTCTGTATCATTACATTAAGTTCCTTTAGTGAGATTTGGGCTGTGAGCGAGTGTGAGGAAGGGGAGGAATGGGTGATGAGGCAGAGGAAGAAATACACCAAAGCCAAATGAGAGAGAATCTATATGGCAGCGTACAAAAGTCTGAGACCTAATAAAAAATCCTGTACTTTTCCTTCATGTAAATCTGGAAATCAACAGCCAGAAGAAACTCAGTAAAAGATAATAAAAGAAAACTGTGGTGTAAAGGATTAATGTGGCAAACAACATGATGAGTGTCCTCACTGTTTAAAGAAAAACAGGACCTTCAAAATAGCAGCTTTACCTGAGTGGACACATTACTTAATTTCTACTAATATGTGCCCATTCATCATGTCATTTTTGCACACATTTAATTTTCTAAAATTATAAAAAAATGAAAAATTAGAAAAACTCATACACGTTTTTTGGCCAGCAGCAACATAGCTGTCTGATCAAAACCTCTCTGCTATTTGGCATTTTTTGCCAACTTATAATATGTCTGTGAAAGAGAGAGAAAGAAAGAGAGAGGCAGGGAGAGTGCATGAGACCCCAACCACACCGAAGCTAGCACAGGACGTAGCGCAATATTATATTTGGTTTGATCAAGCAGACTAATTTGTTCTGTCTATATACACTGTGTACAAAAGGTGACAGAACCAAAATTACAATCTTAAAAGGGTTATTAAATGCTGAGGGATATTATCCAGTAGCTACATGGACAACAATGCAAACAAATTCAGTTATTCTTATGATATAGTGTGTAACAGCAGTGTAAATGGATGAGAACAAACTCTTTTATTCTTTTTCTAACACATAAACTTCTTAATTTCAGTATTTATTTGACTACTTGCATCTTCCAAAGTGTGTTACCCATTTAAGGAACACTGTCACTGTATAGAGAAAAAACATGTATCTCCAAAGTAGTAAGTTTACATGAGAAGGCAAAAATCTACTTAACATGTAAGGCAAATTACCACAAAGAGGTTCTTTAGGGTGGCAGTGATATATTTAAAACAATGAGTGGCTGTATAAAAGGTTTTTTTTTAAAGCAGTGATGCTGATGTCAGGTGTATTAACTCCAAATAAACACACATGTAGGAGACTACGCTTAAAGTCTACTCTCAATTCTACATTAAATATTAGCTTCAGAGTAGATATGCTTCAAGGGGTTCATGATTTTGTATGTTGTAATATCATCCAGGAGACAGTGGACTTGGTGAAATCTCACATGGAGGAAACCATGGCAAACCCAGATGATTCAGACATCTATGAGCCAATGGCAAATGCTTCACAAAATTTTGTCACAAAGTTCTCCATCCAGGAGGACATATATGAGTCCATGATGGAGCTGAATCCTGAGATGCCCTTGTGTAAGTCTGTTGTATTTAACAGGGTTTCTATTCAATGAAATACACTCCATATACCAAAAGTATATGCACACCCTTCTTAATTATCGAGTTCAGGGAGCGTCATGAAATGAGTTTCCTTCACCGAGCAGCTATACATCTTACAAGTCTTAGATCTAAAGGTTCAAGATCTGTCTGTTTTACTTTACCAGTCACAACACATTTCATTTATTTAATGTTGACACATTTCAGCTTGTAAGTCAAATTGGTTAATGTTTTCAAGTATATGATGTTGCCAAATATAGTATTTTCTGTAATTTCACACAATAAATATTCACAAGTTTAACATGCATAGTGAAAAACAATGAACAGTAAAAGTAAATACTTTCTGTCTACAGATGAAGATTTAAGCAGTAATTTAAACGATTCTTATAACCCAGAAGAAGCCCTGTTGAGAAAGTTCTTTGAAGGTAAGAAAACAGAGGCTTAAAAATCCCATTTAATAAATAAATCAGAACATAATCAAGGTTATATTTAGAGTTCTGCAAAAACTACCTCCTTAACCCTGTTAAGCTTTGTTGCAAATTCGCTTCAGAATGATATTACATTGTAATTATATTGCAGTGTAATTACATTGGGTTTTTATTATTACTGTATATATTCATATATTATGGTATTGCATTGTAGTTATATTGTTTCACAGGCTTTTATGCATAGTGTAAATGTGCTACATTTATAAAGCCTGATGTTGACTAGTTGTACTTTTACCTGACCAGTTTTAATCAATGTTAATTATTAAGCACAGTTAAATGACTACTAGAAGCACAGATATAGTTGTGTGGTGTTGTTCTACTCATTCAGCAAAACCTAAGGAGTATTCTGAGACCAATCAGGAAGATCTGGTGAATAATGGTTATCCTGGCACAAGAGCCAATGAGGAAGAGGGAAATGCAGACATCTATGCAGAAGAGGAGGAGGATGAGGAGGATCCGTATAAGATCTGTTGTCTAGAGGATATCTATGACACTGTAGATGAGCAAGAGAGCTCTACTGTGCTGAATCGTCCTCCGGCCCCGATTCCTCGTCCGGCCACAGCCACTGATCCTGATGAATGCAAAACCTACATAGCAAGTGGTAAGACCCAAAAGCGTGCTAAACTAGTTCACTTATTACAACTTATTTAAACTGGTTCACAAGAGTGAGTTACTGCTAGTTTACTCAAATACTGTTTATTTGTGTTTATTCCAATGATATATGATGACTTTACAAGCCCAAACACACTTCCAACCATAATAATTGTTTTTCAACACGTTACTTAGTTGTACAGTTCTATAAATGAGCAAAAGTAAGTGTTGCAGTATGGAAATACTCAGGAAAGCATAAATCCATTCTTTTAAGTAGCTGAGTAAATGTAACTAATTTCTATTCACCTACTCAAGGTTTTCTCTATTTCTAGCTGTACAGAATTTTCCAAATTTCAATTTTAAACTAATCTGTTGATTACTTGACATATTGGTCTGTGTGCTTATTAAACATCGTCTTTGTGGCATATCATACAGTAAAATATGTAGGTCATTAAGCTTAGTCTCAGCGTTCTTTATCATGTTTCTGCAGTGTTCTGCTCCAAGGACTCATTATATACAGTAAGCAGCCGGACAGACAGTCAGTCTTCTAAAGGTACAGTATTACTACACATCAGTAATGTGTGATACTTTATGCTATGAAACGATTGGACAGTGACATTGAAATATACAGGAAGTTGAATAGCTGCCATTCCCCTGCTCCTGCAGCTTCAGTGTGGCCGGTGAGAGACAACACCGTCAGCAGTGCTCATGACCCCTATGCTGGCATGAAGACTCCAGGCCAGAGGCAGCTCATCTCCCTGCAGGAGAGGGTGAAGGTGGGGGCGCTGACTGTGGAGGAAGCAGTGCAGGAGTTCAAGGCTTGGCAGCTTGACCAGGAAAAACGGTCTCAGTCCGTTCGCTTTCAGCAGGTACTCACAGGCCGACAACACTAAGCTTCACACAAAGTATAACATTGCTGTCCAAAAAACATTTCCTCTCCATTTCCCTGTGTTTTTTCATTAACCTCTAGGACAATTTGCAAAAATTACGAGACAGCATAACTCGACGGCACAAAGAGAAAGGAAGGACTGGAAAGGCGGATGGTAAATTGTAATTTATCACCTATTGCAAGCATTATAGGAGAAACATGTGCAAATATCTTTGATTAACTTTTTAAAGGGCCATAAAAGCAAGTGATTTTTTGTTTTAGTTTAATTGAAAAGCACTAATAACTAACAACCACTAAGCCCACAAAAAAGGATTTAAGTCATGATTAAGTAATCAGATTTGGCTTTCATTATCTATACAAAACAAATGGCATGGACATACTGTATGCTGGCATGCATGGGCTTTTAGTCACTAATACTCCATTTCCTACATTAGCAGAAACACAAATAATTCCAAAATAATACAAATACATAATTACACTCATCACATAGTTGAATCCTGAGGAAATCAACTGACAAGAATAAAACTAGGGGGGTAGATTTGACATTGGGATACATCCAAATAATTCAAGTTTCACGGTCAATTGTGCATGTGATGTAAGCAAGGGCGGGCCTTATCTCTGTACCTGACTGACCCAACAGGAACCTCTACAACTTCATGCCGAAACATCTGGCATGTTAGTTTAGCAAGCATGGTCGCCCTATGCCATACTGAGCAACACTACTTCTGTAAGACTTCTGTAATAAATATCGCCCACATCAGTCTAAAATTATTTGTATTTATTTATTGTTTCTGGTAACTTTTACCCTCCTTCCCAATAGCACTGCAGTCTGACACTTCCTTCTGTATGCAACTATTCTTTTGATGTTGAGTGTATGAACTGCATACTAAAGCGTTCTTACAAGTGGCTATAGAAGTGAGACCTCACTTGTTACTGTCTATATATTTATCTGTGGAGACATCACTTCTGTAGTCATCCACAATTAAATGATACTGAATGTTAAAAACTATTTTAGATTCCAACCAACGTGTAAAGCTGTACCATGCCCAAACAAGATTTAAACACCCACCATAACATAGTGTGACCATGTACAAGCTTTTTATTGATGCATTACTTAATTACCTTCAGATTAACCCCTTTAAATGTTATTAAAACTGTGTCATGGGTTTGTTGCCCCGAGGCATGTTTTACATTACAGGGATATATGGTAAAAACATTCTCATTGTCATAACTGAATGTAATTGCTTTAATAATGGTTAACTTGTGGAATAAGGAAAAAACTTAACTCAAATGAACAATTATATAGCAAGAGTTTATTCTATGTAAGTTCAGGCCCTATTTTGATAAAATATTTACATAATACGTAATAAAGAGCAGTTAATATTTTAAATTTGTGTAATAAATATTGTGTAATATAAATATACAGTAATAGCACATAACCCGAACTTGTAGTGTTGAAGTGTTAATCAACAAGTAAAAAAAGTAGTACCTGTAGTAGGTACCTGCTGTGTACTCTGCTATGGTACTTACCATCTGTGTAGTGCTTTTCTATAAAATGCATTAGAGTATCATCTAATTTCATGTCATTTGCCGGATCTTTACCAAAAACATTGTGCCACCTAATAAAAGCAAAGAGATATATGGGATTAAGAATGCCATATCTCACTTTGTAATTGTTTTGTTCCATATTCACTATTTCCTATACTGGGATAATCTCTGTTTACTTCATGTTTTAATCAGAGCTGGAGATAACCGCCCCAATGCAGAGAAGCCTCCAGTGGGGTTCTCATATAAATGTGGAGTGTTCAGTGTATGAACCCTCCCCTCGCACTGTTAACCAGCCAACTACCGTTAGCAGACCTCCACAGAGAGGAACCTGGCAGACAGGAAGTGCATCCAGCACATCTAGTGAGTAAAATCTTATTATCTGAAAATGTTTCATTTAGTTACATTTGGGTTGCATATAAATTCCATTTACAAGTCCTATAAACCTCTATATTTATCACAACTCTGAAGCATTGATGTATAGTTGATACAGCAGTGATGGCATTGTGGTCAGTGGTCAGTGTGGTCAATAGTGATTAACATGCATGAATGAAGCCTTTGAACAGGTTTTTGAAGTTGGTCAGATTACAAGACCAACTGAACTGATTTTATTTTGTTGATGTTGACATTGCTCTGTATTTTTTCAGTGGTTTGATTACGTCCATGTTTCATCATTTAACACTTGAATTAGTCATCGAACACTGGTTAACACTCTTAGGCAGAGTTTCCCAGAACTGATAGCATCTGATGTCTAATTCTCACGACAAGTGATCAGAAATCACGGCCCACATTTAAAAATGCATCATGTTGGAGTGCAAAGTGGAGTTCCCTTATGTCACTTCCTTATAAGACTTCTGTATGAATAAATATATCTAAGGTTTACAACCATTCATTTATTATTTCTCTATAGGTTCCCCTTGACTAGTTATGCCCATCAGTCAGTGTACCATTTACTTAAGCAGATTTAAATATCGCAGACATGGTTACTTTAACATGCAGTACCATGAAGAATGTTCTACTAATATTGTAAACATACAAAGCTTAATTCCGACAGTGACAATATATACACTGTGTGGACTCCCTTTCCTTCATTCTTTATTTTTGTTAGAAGGCAAGTAGTTCAATGGCAGTATTCTGCAGTGCGCTGTGTTCTAGCAAATACTGATGGAAATTGTGTATGTACACTCTAAAAAGTGTCAAGAAAAAATGCAGGCAGGTGAAAATACAAAAAAAAGTATGTTAATGAAACATATGTACGGCATTAATGTATAGTCTAAAAAAATAAAAATTAAACATTAAATAGATTTTACAGGTGACAAATAATCCTTTAAACACAGAAGTTTTGTAATATGAGTCATAATAACAGTAGTCATAATCAATCAAATAAAAAGGCAAAATATCATTCATGCACCTTGAGTGCCTAAGGGTATATGAAGAGTCTTAACTAATTTTTTTTTCTGCTGGCAACTTTGCTGTTAGACTTCTTGTCGGATAGATTTTTAACAGTGCAGGAAAGAAAAACTGTATTTAATGTAATGTTGTTATAATGATGCCAATGGATAAGGTAAAATGATGCTTATAGTGATGATTGTGCTGCTTTTCAACAGTGGTAAGGTGTACTTGTGTCCTAAACAGGTAGCGGCAGCAATAGGCTGAGCACACTGAGCACCATCAGCTACAGCAGTGGGGCCGACGGTGAATTGGAGGTGAGGAAATGTCCTTTTGACAGTTTTCAAGTATTATCTTTCCAGTCCACTGAAGAGAATAAGACATTGATAGTGATAAAAAATAGCAATAATTAGCTGAACACCTTATCCTCTTACTACAAATGCAGCTGATTTGCACTGGAAATAGTTAAATGGCTATATTATGCAGCATGTTTAAGCTAATACAGGATTCTGGGAAAATCAGACATTAGCTTTAAGATTAACGCAGCTAGCACGTAACGGAACCTTGTATCCCACCAATTAGCATCATGCAGACCATGAGTCACACTTTTTCTTCAAACCACATTCAGTCATCAAATAGACTTCCCTTTGTCGCGTCTGACCAGTGCTGGGGTTACTAGTAACTTATTGGAATTATGCTACTTACTACCTTCTGGAAAATGTATGTCTTCTCTTGCACAATATGTAACACTAGTGTAATGTGACACTGTGCAATATTCTTCGGGTTCAGTAAAGTGTTATCTTATCTTAGAAAGGAGTCCCATTACTCATTACTTTACAGGTCTCCGGTACTCTGTAAAGCCCACTTGTACTAACTGTATACGTAAAAACCCAATCGACATTTTGAGTAATATATTCAGAAAGATAGAATCGAATACAGTAAACCTAGTTTAATCTCCTGAGACCCCAGCGTCCTCGTATGAGGACATTACATTTCTGCTTCTCTGCACCATGATACTTTTTAAAACGTTGACCCTTTGGCCTCATATGAGGACATTGTTTTATGCCAAAACAACTTCCTGTGCAAAGACAAGGTATAATTTTTATAATTGTTAGGTCCTACTAATCACAGATAGCTAGGAGAAATAAAAAATGCACACCAAGCAAGTCTGATCTCAGGAGGTTAAAAGATCTTTTAACAAGTCACTGCAAGTTATGCTGACTGAAATGATTTACAGCTTGAAAAAGAGGAAGCTAGCCCTTAGAAACAACTCAGCAACTAATCTTAATAAATAAAATGTAAAGCTAACAGAAAACTGTTTCTGAATATAAAATAGGGTGAGCTTCAGGTTATAACTTCTACAGCATCCGTTTCTTTTTAAAGTGAAATGTGGCTACAAGAATTTAAAGTGTAATGTGCTGCATTATTTAGGTACAGGCCAGCCATCATACGGCCTTAAGTCTGTGTCTACCTTAGTCTAAATTCATTTAGAAATATATTACATGTATTAGAAACATGAAAAGCAAAATCATGTTATTGTAATGCATTGCCCTAAACACTCTCTAAAGGACAAAAAATTTGTCATTGTAATTGTAATGTTTTTGGTGTAAATTCAGGTGGAATTTTAAATTCTACCCTGCTTTTCTTTTTGATCTTGTGTGGTTAAAGGAACCTCAGGAGATCGCACCTCCACCTCGGCCTCCGCGACCGGCAGCGGAAGCTCCACCTACTCTCCCACCACCTAGAGTCCCTCCACGCACACCTGAACGGTGAGCCATTTCTGTCACATACCCTTTTACTCACATACATCTAAAGAAAATTTTGAATGATCTTTTACAGTCAGATTGTCATTTTTTAGAACTCTGTCTGATGATATAAAATGTGACTTGACTTAGAGGGACTTTCACATATGTGTCACAACGTCAAAGTTTTCTCACAGTGGTTTATAGACACCTTTGGTAAGTGTGCAAGTGTTTTATAAGCTGCATGATGAGCGGAAACAGAGAGGAAGTGCCAAAAAAACTGAACTGCATACAAACCCCTCAAAACAGCACTCTTCAAATACGAGAACAGGAAAGAGACAGAGCGCAAAAATGAGACCGCTGAGCGACTGATGTTACTGAGCATGCAGTATGATGTTTGTAGAATGTTGTTTGAGTACAGTTGCACTTTATTACTGTAAAATATGTAGAAGTTTTCAGATAAGTTATAAATGCAGTCATAGTGAGAGAGAAAGGGTTTTAACTCTCCCCTGTGTGGCAAACCAAGATAGCAATCAGAAACTCCATTGACCGCAAATACTAGGCGCAAAACTACAGAGTCAAACTATACACCAGAATGTCTACAGTGCTTCTACTACTGCCAAACAAGTTTGAAACTTAGTATAAGTATATAATAGTCTATTTTTTATTGTAAACCTCCAGCTGCTCATAAATATTCCAGAGAAACATAATTTACAGTGGTTCCTCATCAACTGTGCTTGCTAACACAAAGTGAATCTGCATTTAAGACTTGGTCAGGATGTAGGGGGGCTTGAAATCCACTTACTGTAGATCAGTATCTATGATATATGTCTCTGTTCTATTATAACTGTATTTCCAAAAAATAAGTGACGTTGTGCAAAACGTCAAGGAAAAGAAACCATTTACCCTAGCACTGTATTTAATCACAGTACAAAGACAACACATCAAATAAAAAAATGCTAATTTTGAACATTTTTGGAAAAGCATATAGCTGTGTTGAAGTGCAGCAGAGGTCTGGTGTAGTTGTGTTATACATCTAGTGGAACACCTCAAAGACATACATATGTATATAGATGCTGCATTGGGTTCAGCAAGGCGCGTCAATGGTCCTGCCAAATTGTGACAGTCGTCACTGCTGCCCACCTGCATTCAGTAGAATTACAAAGGTTCTATCCAAAAAAATACTATTACAAGACTATTGCTCTCAGAAAGTATGATATGATTATATAACACGAATATAATAATATAACAGAAAGAATGCAGACTTGGTTGGTATGCTCGTTTTTCCTCTGGTTTTATATTAAGCTTATTTCATTTAATAATCTACACAGCTGACCTTAACTTGATGTAAAGTAGTTACACTCATTCATTTATAACAATGGTTAATGCTTTCCTTAATCTTCATACATATTCACAATACAGTAGGTCGGTATTTTCTTTCACTTCCCATAAGTGGTGCAGCCACAGGAGCCGGAATGTAACTGCTGCGCCTTTTAAGGCAAAATGGGAAGGTATGAACCATTAGCTGGTGAATAGGAAACCAATTTTACCATCATTCTGCCTACTGTGTTTTTGGGGATTTATTGCATCCTTATTTGCATGAAGATTGGAAGAGATTTATACACTGATGGATTTCCTGATGTGTGTGATTGTGTTTCTACCAGAGCTCGTGTTAAAATCAGAGTCTTTAACGTCAGGTGCAGACTGAGTACGTTCCCTGCTACTCTAGGGGCATCTATACAGTACATTCATAGTAATGAAACAGACATAAAACTTTCCTAGAGCAGTCCAATCTGCAATTAAACTGTGTCTGAATAGTATAACTAAACTAATTTAGCAACATTGGTTAGGTAATAAGGAAGTCATAGCCAATTTAATCATGAGACCTTTTTACGCATAGTGGATCTTCAACATAGCGGATATGCAGACATAGCACCTCAGATAGAGAACAGCAGACAATTCAGCATCTATGTATTTATACCTATGGACCATCTCACAACTAATTGGGTTCATTGGTGACAGGTCAGTAACATGAATGGGTATAAAAAATAGCAGCTAAGAAAGGTTGAGTCTTTCAGAAGTAAAAATGTTCACCACTCTGTAGTGCTAAAAACTGAACTTGCAAATAGTGCAACAATTCAAAAATACGAATTTCAATGTAAAATAGCAAGGAACTTGGACATTTCATCATCAGTGGTACATAATGTAAAAGGTTTAGGGAATCTGGAGAAATTTTCCAGCGTACAAGGCCCAACAGTGCTGCCTTCTCTGCGCGCAAGCTCTTTAAGGATGGACCCGAAAGTGGAAAAGTGTCCTTTGGTCTGAGTAATCATAATTTTTTATCATGGAGCCACACAGATAAAGAGGAGATGAACCAGCTTGGAAGGTGTAGCTAATTTAATCCACCTTGATTGTTTTTGGAACTAAAGGTTCTGCTGTGTTCACTAGCCCAAAGAGGAACCATCCCGATCGCTACCAATGCAAAGTTTAAAAGCTAGTGTCTGTCCTGGTATGAGGGTGAGACAACTACAACAACTGGACCCTGTTTACACCTGGTCCCTTAATGAATCTTCAGTATTGGGATTGTATAAGGCCAAGTCACTTAAAAATGCAAGTGTAAACGCTCCCAGAACAGATATAAAACAGGTACGAATCCAATCACTCAAACCACTTCAAGAGGTGATCTTAGACACATTTGAGACACGTGTTCCAACAGTATAAATGCATCTGTCACTTCAAGACGAATTCCAGAGATAGAGAGAGAGCGAGAGAGCAGTCAGGCTGTGTTCTGTGATGAACTGACAGAACAGAAATCATGTTGTGTCATTTGTAAGGTGAGGTATTGAGGTGTATATATTTACTAATACATTCTTATGGAGGTTACACTGTGGATGCAGCTACATTTACCCCCAAAATAGCCTCAAAACCGTATTCTGTAATTCTGTATGGATTAACTGTATAGGTTAACAAATATGCACATCTGAATAATCAGATTGCACAGTGTAGTAGAAGTGGGACTCTCCAAGTAAAACAGAGCTCTAATAAATATTATTGTCTGATCTTCACAGCTGATTTGACGTGTGTCCCTTCCTTCCCTCAGGCTTCCAGAGAGCATTCTCAATGAGCGTTATGTATCAACTCCAGCTCGTGTCCTCGGTCATGCCCCTCCACAGAGACCTATCCCCCCACCACCTGTACCACGACGCCCATGGTGATCATCACCTCGTCTTCACTTTTGTGTCAGTCATATCAAGCTTCTGGATTTGTCAAAAGCATACGTGTGGACTTTTCACAATGAGATAAGCAGAGCCATGGAACATACACTTCTCTTTATGACTGCCCTCTAGTGGCCACAACCTTAAATGGACAACTGTGAAGAATCGCTGTAAGGCATGACCAGTATTACAGCGCTCAGACATGTATGAGGATATGTTTGTAAATATTCTCCAGCAGCACATATGAGATTTGAAAACATTTCTTAGAACATACATTTAACCAATTATGAAATTAGTTGCACAAATGACCAAACTGATAAGCCCATATATGAACAAATTGATAAACTGATCACAGGTCCTTCTGCACATAAGAACAGGCCCTTTAAATATTTATGGCTTCGTTGGCAGTATGTAGTGGTTAATCCAGTCCACTCAATATTACGTTCATAAAATTGTTTTTGTTTGTTTGTATTTATTTGCACATTAAACAGCCAGTTCTGACTAAATACCTGTCTCCAAGAACCACAAGGGAAAGTGAGCAAAGCTTGAAAAAGAATAACTTAAATGTTGCAAGAATGATGGTGAGATTTGGGGGCTGTTGAGAAGAACATGAGAACCAGAGACACCTGGCTGTCTAAATCTTGAGTGATATACAGTTTACAGGTACTTGTTGTTCATGTCATTATTTTGCTACTCTGGACATTTGTAGCTGATGCCATTGAGTTACACTGGGCATGCTTTGTAACATTTGTCAAACACTTTCCCGGAGGACTGGTAGAAAGATTCTGATTTTAAATCAAAAATAAAACAATGTTACTCAGGCCTACTAATATATATACTAATATACTAATATATGCCTACATAGGTTTTGAGTATCTGCTGATACCGATACCATTCCAATATCATCTTTTCCCTCTCTTAAACAACTAAGTTTTTAATAATGCACTTATCTGGATGCATATTGCTTAAGCAGCCATCTAAATTATATCATGCTTAAACTGTAAAACAAATATTCTAATAATACAGCCCACAATATTACTTAGTGCAATCCTGCTGTTCTTTTTTGTTTCCAACTTTTTCACACACAGAACTAATAGCAGCATTTCTAATTGGTCAGCCTTAATCTGACTTTCAAAATCAGTTATAGTGCAATTTTGTGTAAGGCTTTAGTTCATAATCGTAATCAGGTAATTCCTTTTTTTCTCTTTGATATCTGATCCTGTATCAGACCATTAACAGTACAGAGTATTATACTACCCCTAAATACCATTATGCTTAAGCAGGGATGCAGGCAGTCAGGTGCTGAATGGGGCAGCAACACCTCAAGATTCAAGGTTTTAGTGATGATTTCGTCATCACTAAATCACATGCAGGCTGAGATGCAAACAGCAAAAGTGTTTGCAGAGCTGTAAGTATTTTTTGAGCCCCAAAGCTGCCTAATATTATTTTTAAACTTAAGGAAAATGATGATGTCCCTAGTCCCTAATGATGTTTTTCAGCTGTTTAAAATCAGGGTGTGCATCAGCAGTTCAAAGAGTCATTTTTGGTTGTATATTGTCGTTTTGTAAGTAGCTAGAGTATTTGTCTAGAGATTTATGCTGTAAAAGAACATTTGAATAGTTGCACACTGACATGTACTTAAACCCTTCCCCACAACTTCAAGCTCGTGCTGACCGGGAGAGTGGACATTCTGAGAACCCTGCTGCAAGGAGGCCGCGACGGGAGCAACACTTAAAGGACTTAGTTCAGGCAGTGTGGGCCAGGTGGTGTTCTGCCAATGGCCATGGGCACAGTGTCTGTTAGGCAGTTAAAAGGGCTGGTTATTGTCATTAATGTTTGTGAGTTAAGATGTGTTTGCATGTGTTCTGTGTGTTATTTTGGGGTGGCAGATGATTTAGGGGTGGCCACTGTCAGAGGGTTTTCGGGGGCTCCCCACAGTTTAGTCCCTCATATGAAAACCTCACTTCTCTTGCTTGTTTAAAATAAAGAGCAAAGCTTGAGCAGAGATTATGGCTTCACTTGACTTTCAAGCACCTGTTAAAGTATGATCCGCTACAGTTCTGCACTTAACTCAGCACTCCAACACTTTTTTTAACATTTTTTTTTTCTTTTTGGGTGTTCTGCTGTTTTCCTCTCTTTAGCACCTACTTTAGGGCTATTTTAGGCTTCTGTTACCCGCCCCTGCCTCTTTAACCCCTGATATGAGAGTGTAACTCGTCTCTGTTGTTCAAGGTTGCTGCAGCTCTTCAACTGAAAGTCATGCTGATTAGAACTTTGGGCTCGGCCAATCGTTGCGCAGGAGGCAGGACAGTGCCAACCAATCCGAGCTCGGGAGGCGGGGCTCGTCGGAATACGGGTGGGGAAAATAAATAGCGCCGGCAGAGCGAGCGTGTTTAAATGAGCCGGTGGTGCGCGCAGCACTGTGAGAAACGTGCGACAGTACAGCGGGAAAGCTGGAGTGTTTCCGCGGGCAGGTCAGTACGGACATGACTGATTACAGTGCGACTGAAAACCACGGACGTCTGACCACTGCAGGCGAGCGTTAGACACCACACCGAGGAGAAAATCGTAAGCGCGTGCTTCATTCGCGTGGTCCTCATCCTCTCTCTCTCTCTCTGCTGGTGCTCTGCGGCGATTGTGCAGCGTTTGCAAAGTGCAGTAGGGACAGCGTCCTGATAGAGCTGGACTCAGGGCTACTCCGGGCTTCCAGCTGACTGTTAACACGCCTTAGAGGCTCGAAATGTTGCCGTACTGGTAGTTTTCCTGAGTCAAAGCTACTGCCGTCTTTAATCGAAGTGATGTAGACTTGTGTGTGAAACTGTTATTGAGTGTGTGTGGGAAAGTGGGAATTGCTGACGTCAGTAGAGTAGACAGAGCCTGGCTAATTTGTATTCTGCAGAAAAAGGGCCCAGAAATGTGCTCATCCTTAAGCATCTCTCATGCAGCCAAATAAGGAATAGCGGAGCCGCATCTGAGGCATGGCAGGCACAGCCAAGAGGCTTTAGACCCAGTTTGGCTTTAGATCCACACCACTGGCTTCAGTTTTACCTGTGAGGCTGTGCTTGGACTGAGTCAGCCCCTTTGCCTTTAAGGCCTGTGCACAGTCTTGCTTGTCAGTGCTGAATGAAGTGGCTTTTGGATGTTTTACAGCAACCTAATTTGTCCCAAGGGGACAAAGATACTGCGGCACGGGCTTGAGTGGTGCGTCCGGCTTCAGCACATATGGGCCAACTTTTAAGAAAATGACTATCAGCTGAAATATTAATGGACGCTGCAATGTCTACACATGCTTCCGTTAATCCTGGGCAATGTGGCCTCATCACCCTCACCTAAATAAATCATGCATCGACTCTGGCTTACACTTGTAGGATGCTTGTGGGATCTACCTGCCAAGCAGGAGTAGATGGTATCATTCTTGTACAATATATGGCAAAAAACAAAGATCACCGGCAAAGTTGCACTGGGCCAAGTGAAATGTTATTAGAGTTTCACTCTCAGCATCGTAAGAATGAAAAAATCATACCGCACACCATTTTAGTGCTCCAAGTTTGTTTCTTTAGCTCTGCACTATAACTATGAAATTAATGTAACAAGCACTGGAAGACTTTATAACTCTATTATTAGACTATAATATTAGCCTCTTACTTCCAGTGCTAAACTGAAGAACGTTGGATTTCAGCATGTTATTAAAAACTGTTAGGGTTTTTTGGTTCACCAATCTCTATAACCTCTTTGAATGCTTTGCTGTTGCGTATTTGGCAAGCAAAGCGAGAAGTTCACCACCTTGTATGGTCATGGTGTGAAAGCCAATTCGGGAGTCTTTTGCATAGCTGCTGTGGTGGGATATTTCATAGCAAATCAGATTATCTCAGAAAAATCTTGTTTAAATATATAGCGAAAATGTCCCTCCAGTAGAGTCCATGAAAAAGATCAACTTCCTGGACATGCTCAGGCAGTTAAAGAAAGGATGGATGTGAGATCATTTCTGTTCAGAGTCAAGCAGCCCTGTTCATTAGCACCTAGCTAATTACTTCATGTATTTGCATGGAACAGGGCAGCCTGAATGTCAGCTAAAGAGATCATGTAATTTTCGCTTGGGCAGAACATTGGGAAATCCTAAAGCTTTAAAGGTCATTGTAATTTGGTGGAGCTTATAATAAAATATCTGTGGATGCTGCCTACCTGTAGATACAGACACCATGACTGCATCTCACTTTGTTTTACAGTTACTCTAGGAGTTACCCAACAAACTAAAAATGTAATAAAGGTGATCTTTTGTAAACCCTTTCCTAACAGAAAAGCTACTATTGCCCTGTAGTGGTAGTGCTGGAGGACAAATACCTCCAGTTGTTAAGTGAAAATTCACCTTTGTGCCAGTCAGAAAATTCTTGTGTCATTGATATTTCCAGATATTTTCCAGCACTAAGTACGTTTTAAAACAGACAGTACATTAATGCATGAGTGTAGGCATGCCCTGTCTCACGGGCCTAGGTTAAACCATGTGTGGTGCACAGCATGTCCTTAACTAGACTAACTAGGTGAGAAATTCCAGCATTTGGGTGAAATTCCAATGTTAGCCTATCTTGCTAACGTCTCCTCCGTCTGATTGATGAATAATTTGTGTCGGCTGGTTAATTTTTTATAACCTTTGTGTAGAATCATGTTACTTGTGTCCGGTGTTCTGAGGAGACAGTCCTACAAGTCATGAAACTCAGCTTCAATGATTTGCCATCAACAAACTGTAGAATTTCAGTGCTTTGAGTGATCAGGCCATAATTAACTAGTGTGATAAATGGGACATTGTATGTATGTATGTGCGCTGGTAAAAACTGCAGGTGATTTTACATAACGTCAGATAGGCAGTGTGATGTGTTATAATCAGTCATGGCACAGTTTACTTTTGATGTTGTTTTAGTGCCATACCCAGATCCCACAAAAAAAAATTTGTTTCATTAGACACAAGTTTAACTGGAGTCGGTATTCCAGTTAACAGTATTCTCACCGTATTCATAGTTGTTTTTTTAATTTTTGTTTGGTCTGTTTCAAAATCTTAAAGCAAAAATACATATCATGTGACATATTTCATTTCCATTTTCACTTTTTTCCCATATAGCCCACCCCTACTATACTAGACCTAACTATACCACTCCTGTCTGTTTCTGATTGCATAGACATTGTACTAACAAGTTACCAAAACTTTTCTACAGAAGGACGTTCAAAAATAGGGGATTTGGAAAGAATATCTAAGAATTTCGAATTTCTCTGTTAGCTGTGGTTGTGATGGTTGCCTCTAATTGGTCTAACTCATGTACAAGCAGTTTGCAAGCTCTGATATCATGTTAATATTCCCCACTTAAGACACAGATTTGATAAAATAGCCTAGAATTAAAATCATAAAGTTGGTTAATCTTTCAGTCCTGTTCGCATGAGAGACAAAAAAATAAAGACAACGAGAAACTTACACATATTTACCTCATGTGACATTTTCTCTGCAAACCAAATAAGTTACATTTTTGCACATATAGTAGGAGGTGGGGAATATAATGACACTTTATTGTTATCGTGATAAATGATGTCATAATAAGCTTTCTATGCATTTTGTAGATAATGTCAATTTGTAACTACATGTTTCTTTACAATGTATGCATAATTCTACCTGTTTAATTAGGTTTAGTTTGTGAAATATTGAAAAAACCTTTTTTGTTATTCTATAATGTTTTTAGTATTTGGCTCTACAGGTGCTTTTTTGTCTTGATATCATGATGCATATTGTGTATTATGAAAATGTCCTGAAGTATCATGATGGAATGTTTTTGCCATACGTCTCATCCCTAATAGCAGTTCATTTATTTTTTCTTTGATTTGTATTGGTTTGCTTGTTGCTCCTGAGCCCCTTTACTTCGTCCTTCTAATTTGGCATGACTCGAGCTGAGAACAGTCCGGTAATGGCATGTACATTTCACTATAAACACCCATCAGCACTGCAATGATTGAGGAGTCGTCTACCGGATGTGTGTACCACAGACACCTGACTCCCTCTGTCCACATTGTGTTAATGTTACCCCACGTTGCCTAGCAACCGTCTTCCCCTCACCCTCCTTCTCCCTGATTGGCTGCGGTGTATGTGAGAGTGGTACTCAACATGTGTGTGAGCGTGTTTTTGTTAGTGCTATGCGTTTCAAGGTCTTTGTCCACGAAGCAGCATACTAATGAATTAAAGTAAACAAGAAGGCGAACAGACGATTTATGGTTCAATTTGGATTGTGCTGACAGATTTCTCTTTTCACTTCTCGCTGGCCTAGCAGACTGCAGAGCAGCTGACAGAGATGGCAGAGAGCTGTTTGGCCGGGAAGACCTCTACTTAAAGACGCAGAACACACTGACCACTCGCAGCCCCTATCAGAATTGTTTCTGTTGTGTGCTCATATGATGCGTTTTATCATAACACATAACTGTGAAGGATCAAGTTGATACCGGAGTTGAGTCTCGTCTGTATTATCAGGGTGCTGGTAGTTTACAGTGGCCCGCAAGTGTGTTTGTATGTGTCTGTCTCACATAGTTGCATAAGTATGTTATCATTCTTTATAAAGGTGATGTAGTGGCAGCATTACTCAGTAGTGAGATATAGAGTCTTCCATCCCGTGGAGGCACTTGAGATGGCTGGATTATCACAGAGCTGTTTTTAGGTGTGACGGAACAGTCTGCATCCCTCCCGACCAAATTATCAGCCCTCACTCGCATAACAGAAGGCTCTGGAACAGTTGTCACAGCCTGCATTCCACACATTAACGCAGAAATGTCTCCTGAAGAGGCTCTCACGATAGCAATCTGGCATCATGAGTAGCAGTCATATCAGTGTAGTAGTGAGATGTAATTATCATATCAGAATGGATTTTGTCAGGATAATTATTCTCTTCTAGAGTGAGCTGAACGAGCTTTTGTGTTTTTTGTTGCCTGTATTTTAACACACCTGAGTGCTGTTTCTGTATAGCAGCACGTGTGGATTAGAGCCTGACTGATGTGAAAAAATTGCTAATGCGATTTTAAGAGATAATGGATGCTGAAAATTGTCTTTAGACTGACACTTTTTTAGTGCCTGATTATTTAGTTAAAGAGAACATGTTATGCTCATTGTCAATGTTCTATTGTGCTCAGTCATTTCTTAGTGGCAGAAATTTGTGAGGGTTTGTCATTCTGTACTTTCCCCTTCTTTTATTGTGTTATATAGCTTTTTGTTAATTCACAGTCTGTGAAGTTATAAAGCCAAGGAACATGCCAGACGGAGAAATTATCTTCCACAGAAGACCACTTTTCTCGGCTAATGGAAACGCCTTGTCAAAATTCCAGCCCTTTTCTCTGCTACAAGATGATGTCATATGACGTAACGCAATCCCACCTACTCGCAAACCTGGCCCTCCCTCACACAGCTCAAAAAGAGCTGAACTTGGTGCAAAGGTGGATCTGGCCTATCAACTTGTTAACATGACTTTTTGCATTCAAACTGACACAGCAGAAGTTAATAGCCCCCCCGCCCAAAAAAAGCCCCAAAAACAAGAACACTGAAAAAGAGAATGATAGGGCCCCTTTACAGTACTTTGTGGACAGATATGAATTTTAGTTCGTAACTGTCCCAGCAAAAAACTAATAAACATCAGCAACTCAAAGTCTACACTGAAATCACTGCTGTGTTTGTTTTTTTCATCTTTTACCTAATTACTAATTATTAATAACAAATCATTTATTATTTATTCTTTACATTATACTGTTTTTCCTATTCTCACTGTCATGCTGACTTCACTGACCTGTTCAGACTGCACACATCTAAAGTAGTTAAACTGGGATAACCTCACATTTGGTTCCTCAGTGGCATAACTGGTGTCAGGTTCTGACCCGTCATTGGGAGATGGAGATTTCTAAATGTGAAGAGAACTGGAATGTTACCCAGCCATTTCGTCGAGAAGGCATTGAAATGACAAGCAAGTAGGCTGGTACGCACATTAGGCTGGATATGTAACCTGTCCCCTTTTACTTAAAGGTCTCAGTGATGTGCGAGGAAAGGGTCTACCCTTCTTCACTTTCGGATGGAGTAATATGGTTAAGTGCGTCATTTGGTTCTAACACTGAGGCTGAAAAATTCATGTAAACAATTGTCACCAAAGTGTGGCAGTCAGAATCCCAGTCATTAATCCAAATGCCTAAATATTTATAGCAAATGAGCTTCTCTGTGGATATGCTCCCCTAGAATACAGTTTTTAACCACATCACAGTTTAGAGGACACTAATGGTGTAGCATTTTCCTTTATTTAAATCAATTTAAGTTAAACAATCTTTAATTATTATGAATATTATTAATATATTGTATAATGTACAATATATTGTAGGACTGTAGAAGTTCCATATAGATAGAAATATCAGGTAAGTTATTCTATTTGAATGGTAAATAGAATACAATTTTATATAGTGCATGGTATAGTGCAGGGTGAAAGAATCCAGGAAGTCACTAGTTTCTGTGACTTCTGTTGACCGCTTATTCACAGCAACATTGATCAGTACTTGTAGAGGGGCACTGATCCTGAAGTACTCCTCTTATCAACTAATAAACAAGCACTTACTGAGTTAAAGTTGGTGTTAAAGCTGGGAAAGCCCTAAAATGTACAAGGGGGGCCGATTCCACCAAGACAGAAAAATACATAAGTAGAGTTTATAGCTATTATACAAATGAGTAATAATTATTGAAATTTAATTTCATTAATAACATTTGCTCAAATCTCACCTTAAAACTGAAAAATCAGAAATTTGAAGACCTCTCTGGTTGAAGCCTTTAATTGGATTTTATAACATTGGCTGTGCTGCGGATCCCTTTCTCAAACAGGTAAATCTGATGATAGGGAGTGTGTTGAAAAAGAATTATCAAAATTTAGTTGTGACAATTTCAGGCTTTACAGGGTGACCTGAACATGACCAGTGGCTGCATGATCTGTCCATTAAGCTGTATATATCCTTGTGTTAAGCCTCTTGCTTTATTACAGCTATGTTATCTTAATAGATCCATTTTGACACCACTGTCACAAATAAGTTGTTGGGACTAACCCTAAAATCTCCTAAATAACCTTCATATATATTTATTAACCTAGATATGTTGACAATGATTTAGATTTGTGTACAATTCAAATAGGTTTTTAATTTTATTACTAATCAGCTTAATAGTTTATTGTTTATGTTTGTTGATCTTGTCTTTTTTATAGTTTTTTTTTCATAGTTAATCCAAATTTTTTGTCTTATGCCTGTTTCATCTGCAATTGAATCTATAATTCATCTATAATCTAAATCATCTATAAATTAAACTCATTTATTGTTTAAAATGTAGATTTAAAAGTACTCTAAAAGTAAAAAGTTAAACCTTTTAGGCGTGACATTGGACATTATGGCTTAGTCAGACTTTGTGATATGTCTGCAGAGGGGATAAAGGCTGTTTGTGAGGTCTGGACAGTGACAGAGCTGCGCATGCTCAACACCCCCTCTGCTCTGTAAACGCCTCTTGTCCTTTGCCGTGCCTGCCCGGGCTAACCAGAGCCATGCCAGGAACCTTTGACTCATCCTTGCTGCTGTTTGCTCTCCAGACATGCATGTTTCTAAAACGAACTCGCAATGAATGCTGCCTATATAGCGTCCACACTTCAATTCCTCACTTTCATAACTAACTTACATCTTTCAGTGTAATATTTTTGAGCAATAAGCTCCATTATTAATTTAATGATAAAGCTGTGGTTTAAAGTCGTACACTTGTGGTTATTTCTGGTTTGTTTCTTTGATAGCATTCAGCCCTCTGGTATGCTTTGTGGTTTTCATTGGTCACTGAGAGATCAGCATTTATCAGATTTGACACCAAGGGCTGCTATAAGAGGTCACACTGGCCTGGTTAATATGTTAGAGAGTGTTCATTTAAAAATGTCAGTAATGTCACAGCAAATATGCATGAAGTATACAGCACCAGAAACCAGCCTCGGTTATTGTCAGTGTAACACAAGTTCTTCATTTTTCTTCTTAATTTCTTAACCTGCTTAAAAAGGAAAATAAAATCAGTACAGGAAGTGGAAGTCTAAAAACCAAGCAAGACCTGGTAGACTACAAAAACTGTCCCCAACAGATAAGTAATGCTTATTAGTGTTTCTGATCATCCTTTCACTGTAAAAAAGGCAATTCTGTGCTATGGGTCTGAAAGGCTGTGTAGCTGTCACAAAGATGTTACAGAGAAAAGGTAATAGACAAAAAACAACAACTGTAAACCAAACAGAGATGCTACTGGTCTTCTCAAAGCAATGAACTGACCACCAAGACTATCTGAACATCACTGAATGTGTTTGAGAGTACTTGAATCCTGAGAAGCAGAACATGCAACCAGAATATAAGACAATAGAACACTAGAAAATATTCCTGCAGATTTCCTTGAAAAACTCTCCTGAAAAACTGAGTTTTAATCAAAGCAACCAATGGGAACATTAAATTCTGAAATAAGACATTATACTTATTTGTATAGGCCTCTGAATCAAAAATGAATAACTCAGACTTTCAGTTTTATCCTTTTTTGTTAGGCCTATTATTTAGTAATTACAGTGAATTATTCAGTAAGTACAATAAAAGTTAGATGTAAATGAGAGTGAGGAATCGAGGTGTGCGCCCAGATACAGGCCCTCCGAAAGTAAGGGGAAATTATAAGGTTAAATAGGTTAAGAGGCGTCGTGCCTCTAGTGATATTTTAAAAAAACCTAATTTACATTAAAGTAAAACACAAGGTATTCCTTACGCTCACCAAATTGAATTGTAGTAGATTAATGTGCATCAGGCTCCTTAAAAAAGGAACAGGGTCTGTTTTTGTATCCAGCCCCTTTTAGTTGTTTGTTACAAGCCACTTGCGCTGACAGTGACTGTGGTGTACTAAAATAAGGCATGCACAGATCCAGCCTAGCTGAGGAAAATGCAGGAGGTGCATACATTTCCTTTTACGCTGCATTTGTTTAAACGTTACTGCTGAGAGTGGAGGAGCAGGAACAGTTGGAGAGCTTCAGCGCGGGCCCCAGGCCAGCGTGTCTGCAGAAGATGTTTATGGTACTGAGGGGGGTCTTCTCAATTAAAGTGGTCCGGCTGCTGGTCTCCTGCACTCCTCTAGAGCCATGTTTGGAGCTGTGTGCTGTGATCCAGCACGGCCCTGCTCTATCTCTAGCCCCCTCTGCCATTTGTTGACAAAGCAAAAGTCAAACGCTGACTTACGTAACTAGTCTCTCTCTCTCTCTCAGCACAGCAAACCCCCTTCAACAGTTGTTTTGTGTAGTAATGCCCAGAGACGCCTGGATGGAATATCATAGTAAATTCTCTGTGTGCCTTCTTTTGAGATACTGATGGTGGATGAAGAAGCAAGCAGAGATGCATACAATGCTTTACAGTTTTGTTTTAAAAGCTTCTGGATGAACATGAAATATTTTGCTGGGATCACAGACGTACACCATATGTTAAGAATTCAATTTAGGGACAGTCTGTTGATAGTGTAGAAATGCGTGGCACTGGTTAAAAGCCATGTGTTTGTATGAAGACACAACCTTTAGAATTTTTACTCCAAAAATAGGGGGCAGCCTATCGCTTGAAAGTGCTCAGTCCCTCCTCCTCCTTCAGTTCTAGAAATGTTGCGAATTCCGCATCAAACTTTATCTCCTTACTTACCAGGAGCATCTCCAGCTGTGAAAAGCAACACTAATGTCACCTCTTATTATATCACTTTCTGCTATTTATATCACTGTTTCCTGTTAAACATGGATTCTTAATGTGAGTGGGCAATGGCCTTCATTATAATGGTCGCCTGTCAAGTGCTTCAGCCATCACTGCGTTTAATCTTCCTTCCATTGCCTTCCATTTCCTACCCAGAAATAAGTGTTGGATCATTAGCCTATCCATTGACATTTTGTCAATAATTATCAGAAAAATGCACATTGTGAAGTCATTTTGAAAGTGAGGGTGTGTTTAGTCAGTTCTCCTACTTTACAAGGTGACTAGACCATGACACTTCTTCTCACAGGCATTGTTAAGTGAATCTAGCTGCTAGACTTGGCTCGTCAGGTAGGTATAAATCAATGTTGGTAGATTATAGGCAGGTATAAAGTAATGTTGGTAGGTAATATGTAGATATAAAGTAATGTTGGTAGGTAATATGTAGATATAAAGTGATGTTGGTAGGTAATATGTAGATATAAAGTAATGTTAGTAGGTAATAGGTAGGTATAAAGTAATGTTAGTAGGTAATAGGTAGGTATAAAGTGATGTTAGTAGGTAATAGGTAGGTATAAAGTAATGTTGGTAGGTAATAGGTAGGTATAAAGTAATGTTGGAAGGTAATATGTAGATATGAAGTAATGTTGGTAGGTAATATGTAGATATAAAGTAATGTTGGTAGGTAATATGTAGGTATAAAGTAATGTTGGTAGGTAATAGGTAGATAAAAAGTAATGTTGGTAGGTAATATGTAGGTATAAAGTAATGTTGGTAGGTAATAGGTAGATAAAAAGTAATGTTGGTAGGTAATAGGTAGGTATGAAGTAATGTTGGTAGGTAATATGTAGGTATAAAGTAATGTTGGTAGGTAATATGTAGATATAAAGTAATGTTGGTAGGTAATATGTAGGTATAAAGTAATGTTGGTAGGTAATAGGTAGATAAAAAGTAATGTTGGTAGGTAATATGTAGGTATAAAGTAATGTTGGTAGGTAATAGGTAGATAAAAAGTAATGTTGGTAGGTAATAGGTAGGTATGAAGTAATGTTGGTAGGTAATATGTAGGTATAAAGTAACGTTAGTAGGTAATATGTAGTTATAAAGTAATGTTGGTAGGTAATATGTAGATATAAAGTAATGTTGGTAGGTAATAGGTAGATATAAAGTAATGTTGGTAGGTAATAGGTAGGTATAAAGTAATGTTGGTAGGTAATATGTAGATATAAAGTAATGTTGGTAGGTAATAGGTAGATATAAAGTAATGTTGGTAGGTAATAGGTAGGTATAAAGTGATGTTGGTAGGTAATAGCTAGGTATAAAGTAATGTTGGTAGGTAATAGGTAGGTATAAAGTGATGTTGGTAGGTAATAGGTAGGTATAAAGTAATGTTGGTAGGTAATAGGTAGGTATAAAGTGATGTTGGTAGGTAATAGGTAGGTATAAAGTAATGTTGGTAGGTAATATGTAGATATAAAGTAATGTTGGTAGGTAATAGGTAGGTATAAAGTAATGTTGGTAGGTAATATGTAGATATAAAGTAATGTTGGTAGGTAATATGTAGATATAAAGTGATGTTGGTAGGTAATAGGTAGATATAAAGTAATGTTGGTAGGTAATAGGTAGGTATAAAGTAATGTTGGTAGGTAATAGGTAGGTATAAAGTGATGTTGGTAGGTAATAGGTAGGTATAAAGTGATGTTGGTAGGTAATAGGTATATATAAAGTGATTAGTTTTATTTAACTGGCTAGCTAAGTTTTCCAGCATGGAATTGCACATTAAAACAAAAAAACAGACACCCTTAACCTCATGCTGCCTCCGTTGATGAGCTCAGCACGTTTACTGGGTACTGCATTACTGCCTTGGTGTCAGGAGCAGCAAACTTCTGTCCTCCACAAAATTAAACACACAGTCCTCCAGGCTCTGCAGTGCTCTTGACTTAAATATGGAAAGCCTTTCCCAGCCAATTTTAAGTAGTTATCCCAAGTGCCCATTTGGACAAACTGTGGCACCCTTTAGTACAGCCTGGTATCAGTCACGACCATGACTGGAAAATTCCAGATTATGTGGTGCTTGGTTTTGTTTTGATTGTTACAAATTTGGTGTTTCTAATTCTGAATAAGTTGGATAGTTTTGGTTGGTGGACTATTCTCAGTCGAGCAGTGACACTGAGGATGTTTAAATGCTCCAGCAGCACTGCTGTGTCTGATCCACTCACACCAGCACAACACACACTAACTCACCACCACCATGTCATTGTTACTGCAGTGCTGAGAATTAGCTACCACTCACACAATACCTGCACTGTGGTGGTAATGTGGGCGTCCTTACCACTGAGGAACAGGGTGAACGGGGACTAACAAAGTGTATAGAGAAACAGGACTGGAATGGACTACAGTTTGTAGTAGAATTACAAAATGCTCCTATGTTGTAAGTAGAGCTAATAAAATTGAGTAATGCTTATCATACAATCTATATATAATTCAGATTTACTTAATGGTGTAACTGCCCCAGAGCCCCCTACAAGAATAGAATGCTGTAATAATATTCCTGTGCCCCCCTTCTCAAAATTTCAGCAATGCCATGTTATTCAGTATGAAACATTACAAATAAACCCTTAAAACAAATAAACTCTTGCATTGAACATAGTAAGGACAATTCTGAATTGTTTTAACATCTGTCCTATAGCACAACAGGTTTAGAATTTCAAAATTAGGTTAAATTAAAAAGCCCTGATGTTATTTGTACTTAAATAATTAAGTAATATTTACATATTTATTTACATATATATTAAGTTCCTGTCACTTAATCCAAGCATATTGTTTATACTGTCTGGTTCAAAAATAAAGTGTACTTACTTTAGTGAATAGAATAAACTCAAAAAGACAAACAGTAAGACAATATGGAGCAGAGCTACCCAGAATTCCCCACGAGTTTGGTTATTGTTTATTAGCACTTATTGTGTTGCTTTCAAAGAGACAATATTTTCACTTATTCACTGGGATGCACTTTACATGTTTAAGGTGTCCTAATCATGAATGTGTTTATTTACTTTGTTAATTAGTCATTCAAATAATTTGGGTAAACTAAACTTATTTAGGGTTTACAGTGTAACGTAGGAAATCAAAATGTAAGTACTAGATTTGTTGTCCAGTTTTACTGCTGCTGTTTAAACATATAATGTGTTGTATCCTCTCTGAATGTCTTATTTGGAAAACCCTTATTCATCCTACCATTGACATCACTAGCTATCTATCTGTGGTATGCCCAACAGGCCCACTTGTTTTATGTGTATGTCTGTTTGGAATGTAGCAGACTGGCTGGGGACTGAAATCTTCCTAACTGCCTTTAATGAGCGGGTGGCAAATATGACGAGCTATCCCTGGGTGCTCTTGATTGCATGTTTGTGATCCTAGCTAACAAGAGTGCTCAAACTAGTGTTGACCATAGCATAACAATATAGTCAGTGCCCAGGCTGGCCTGTGCCCTGTTTCCCAGCCTCTAGGTGCTCCTGAAGTTTGGCCGTCTACATGATAAACTTCTAAATGCTTAGAAAGTATGAGATATTTGTTATCTCTCACGTGGACGCCTGGTATGTGAAATGGGGATGAGAAGTTTTGTGATGTAATTTGTTCTACACACACTGAGTAGGTGCCACATTCCCAGTTGGCAAGTGGTGACAGGTCCATCTTGGTAGTTGTGGTGTGGAAACAATCAAAGCACAGTCAAGGTTGAGTCGTTGGAATGGAAAAGAACAGTATGGCCATATCCCATCCAAGCCTCACCAAACAGGGGCTGTTAAAAAGAGAATTTCTCTCTGGGGGCATAGACATTGTGTGTGCGGCATAAAGGGAAACCTGCGGTAAGGAAACAGACTAAGCAGATGGGTAAGGTAAAGTAACATTTGATTGTGTTTGATGAGCATAGGAAATTGTGTTCAGGAAATTAACATTCCCACAAAACTAATGACAATTTAGTTTTAGATATTTAGCAAACGGTGATCAAATTAAAGCTTGAAAATATTTAGCCCTATAATTGAACGTGCAGCTTGATAGACACTTATTGATCTACTTTATTATAATACAAATTGCTGTTACATATTTGATTGTCTGAGACAATCATGCAAAGCAGTAATTATGCTAAGAGAAGCTCTTTGAAAGAACTGCAGTTTATTCTAATGTTCATGCTCAATATTTCAAGTGGTTGTAGCATTTTGTTATAATAACAATAAATTAACTTCACTGATTAATTTATTCTTCTATGTATATGTATGTCTGGTTCATTAAAATATATAATAAAAAATATAATAATAATAATAATAATTATTATTATTATTATTATTATACATTTGATTTGCACAGTTCCTCAGTTATTTACATTAAACACTAAATTTTTTAAATGTAAAATAAAAGTAAATAAAGTAAAATTAATGTAAACTGTTTTTTAATTCCAAACTTGTTCAATTTTTTTAATGTTTTGAAAATGTTTACTGTACTTGACTACTTGACTGTAAGAGTCAGTGAGGTCCTCCTAATTAATTTTTTTTTTCTGATTTTGCGTTCTTGGCGTTTTTGGCGTTTTTCGCCTTTTCTAGATGACAATATGTTAAAAACATTACATTGTTCACTGATGTGAGATTACACGCCTACTTATACCCCTATGATTTGGAACTAAAACAATACCAGCTGTTTCCACGTTTTGGATGAGCTCATAAATAATCTGTTGAGCTCTGCTTTGATTGGCTGGTAAATAAGCCCAACTGTCACTTTTAGTTTAGTCAGCTAATTATTTTGAGTTGGCCAATATCTGCCGTAACATATACAAGCTACTCGTTTTCTCTACATCAACACAGAGTAGATTAAAGTTACTCACTATGAAACATTCAGGTTACGATGATCAGCTTCAACCAGCAAACTGATCAAATCATCCAGCATGGCTGCTACTTACAGGCTGCAGTTGGGGTTGTGATGCTAATGAAGGTGAAGCTGCTCCTCTCTTCAGTGTCCTCGGTGTTAAACACTGAGCGGAGCTTCTCAGTGTTGTTCCAAGGTTGAGAAACTGTCCGGAGTGAACTGTGAGCTGAAGTTTTCCGGGGTGCTGTAAAAGAGGCGCTCGCTGAAGCTGGTGGATAATAGGAAGCGCACATCATCCTCCATTTACAGATGAACGTTAGCCGTGTCCGTTGACCGGACGGTCCGATGGAAAAAGTGCCGACATAGCCTTCACAGCCTGGAACGGTCGCGACGTTTGTGCACATAGGCCGCCAGTTTATCAGTTGCTGTTGCTCCGTTGGAGTTGTTTGAAAATTCTTTGTTTCTTAACATTAATGAATCAATAAGTCCGTATTATGGAAGCTGTTTGTTTTATCGTACTGAATGCGGGATTTGTATCCGAAGGAGGAACAACAGTTGATGTTCACGCTTTGTCAGTTCTGTGTACTGAACATTTATTATATCGATATGCCAGTGAAAATACAGGTTTCGTTCTGTGGCAGCTTTAGTGAATTTGTCCTGACGTTGATTGGGCTGACATGCGTGTCAGCGCGCTGCTGCAGTCCGCGCGCACAATCTGTTTTATTTTAAATGTAACGGTCACTCAAGGTGAGTTCGGTCTGTCAGTAGAGCAGTTGCTAACCAGAAACCTAGCCTTAGTTCAAGTGAATATTGAAGATGATTACTATTTTGCTGTATATGTTTGTGATATAGTGGTATGTTGACTACTAAGGATCGGTAACTTTGCTGGAAACATGTCTTTTTTTTGGTAAAAGCTGTTCGGTACTGTAACCAGCATGTAGCGAGCAAAGTTAGCTTGCTATCGGTTCTAGGCTAGTGTATCAGTCCCAGTGCTGCCAGAGCTGCTACATAGCAATGTCTAGCGTTTTACTAATTATATTGCTAACCTGAGTGAACATAAGTGAATAACGTAACTAATAATAATAATAATAATAGTAATAACGTGACAGCAAACTTACACATTATTTATTTTAGGTTAATAGAAGTGTCTTATAACGTTTATATATGTTTATAACATTTTCTCAATTAACAATTATTGTGCATTAAAATGTGTTCTGTAGGGAATATGTAGATTTAAAAATGTATTACTTAATAATATATTTATTATTTATTAGGACAAATATCATTTTGTAAAGAAGCCTCTTTAGTATAAGGCCGTTTTCATTTTTGGTCAAATATATAAGCAATTTAAAAAACGAATACAATAATAAAGTTCTCATTCTGTCTCTAAAGTGAATGTAAATATACTAATGAAATGCATTGCAAAAATCTTTAAGCGCCTGTTGTGTCTTCTTACAGGAGTTTATATCTTAGACAGCTAGGTGCGTTTCTTATGCAGAGAGAGATGTGTATCTATTCCTAGTAGGGCTGTACCCGACTCAGAATGGACGATTCGACTCATTCGATTCGTTCATGTTTTTTCTCCATATACATTATCTAGTAATCAGTAAATCAATTTGCATACGTTTCAGATCTGATATCCTAAAGAGTTCCCATGTTCCCACAATATTTGCAAAGATCATGGAAAAGTCTTTCTAATCCTTGTGATGTCCGTTGTGTATTTTTGCCATGTCTAGCTAAAGGCATCTTTGTCCCTTTGTTTGATCTCTTCTTTCCCTCCTCACAGGGCTCTCCAGCAGGGGGCACAGTGAGATTTGATGCAGCCCCTGGTAAGTCTTTCACGCTTCCCTTCATCTCTGCCTGCCTGATACTGGATTTTATCCAAAAGGGTTTTGAATTCTGGGTGCAACCATATGAACCATGGAAATGGGCCCCCTTGGCAGCCCCCCAAATATCTTTGCTGTCTAAAGACTCACAATACCAGTGACAGATTATTTTTTGAATGCTGAGAAGTTTAACTTGAGATGTGGTAGTGATGCAATTAAATTAGCTGAAACGGACCACATGTGCATAGCCCCTGTCAAACTGCAGTGCTAATTCTTTTCTAGGAACACTCTGAAGAATCCTAAACAATACTGTCTGGCCAGTCTGGCTGCATGGTTATTTTTATTTTAGGAGTGTATGGCCCATAGATCACTTCTCATAGATCATTTCAATAAAACATTGAAAGTCAGTCTAATCTTTCTGCAAAAAAAAATATTGCTTTTCTCTGCCACTAACAGTTCTGGCTAAGCACAAGTTTATATTTTAATTTTATTTATATTAATGTAAATTGTCTGGTCTGAAGTGTTTCAACGCTTACCCATTGTAATTTATTTTGCGCATTATTCTCAAAACCTACAGCGTGTGCTTTGAAACACCCATGTTTTCCGGTGTAGGTTTGATTTCCTGCTCAGAAACAGACACAGTCTCTCTCTGTGCTCCCTGCTGGAATACAGCATTGTTGAGTTTGTGTTCCTCTCTGCCGGGGCCTCTATTTCCTTTAACCCATCCATCTTTCCTTGCTCACCCTCATGTCTTAGCTTCCTTCCCCTTTACAGTGAGGGTGTTTATTTGTACACTGAATTACTTTGTACTGGAAAGATGGTGCAGGGTTAGAATGGAAATGCAAAAAGAAACAAAACTCTGTTAGGAGTGCAATGGCCTGGGGAATTGTGGGCCATGCTGTGTCTTTTTCATGAACACATCTGATTCTAGTACATAAGCATTGTAAAAGTGTAGGTACTGGAGCTACACCTACATGGATTATCTTAACAGAAATATAAGTGCAGTAAAAGTAGTAAAGTACAGACCCTTTACCACTGAATTTATTGGTATTGAACATACCATAAATATGTCATAAACAAGTCAAATCAAATAACAAATAAAAGACTATGTTCAGGCTGCTTTCATGTTGCTTTTCTATATGTATCCTTTTAAAATGTTGTTGTACTTCTAATTTGCTTATGTTTACCTGTAATGAATGTCATGAGATGATGTAATGCAATGATGAATAGTTATTATATAAGACTGGAATAGTACAAATTGTCACAGGCAACTCGCTTCTGCTCACATGTGTTTGCTTAAATCTGGCAGCACGACCAGTCCTTACGAGTCCACGCACCGTTTCTGCTGTGCGGGTCACTCCTCTAAGGACCATGAAGAGCTCTCCTGACCTCATGCCCACTGGTGAGAGCAACTTTTATTTCCCACACTCCACAATCACAGAGTTTATTTCACAAGTTGCACTCACTAAATGTGTTGCGTGACACACAGTGCTGATCCAGTATTAGAGATAATGAACAAACTTTTTAAAACAGTCACTTTATTTTATCCCCTCGTTTGTAACTTCGCAGAGTTGGATCCCACTCGCGTGTGTAAGGGGAAGGGTGCTGTAACCCTTAGAGCCACACTAGTACACGTTGACGATGAAGATTGTATCACCCAAGAGTCTGCCTCAAACCCAGCCAAGTGTAAGTTAGAAGCACGTTTCTGAATGATATTCACAGTAAAGTGTCTACTGCACAGTGTCACTTTCACACTGTTGTTCAGTTTCAATCGTACTCATATATGTACTGGTGGTTGACAATTGATAATACTGCAGTGAATCATTTTCAGCGAGTTAACTGTCAGCACTCAATGTCCTGTTGCTTTGATATGGAACACACACAGCGACATTTGATGGGTGGCTTAGTTGCTTGGCAGCACAAATAACTTTCGATGAGAGCTCATATTTACTGGGGTCCGTCAAAGAGAGCTTTTGTATAGAACGCCCACATTGGGTGCTGTGACTGCAGAGTTATTGGTGATCGGAGAGTTAGAACTGTGCTGGCTTGCTGCCAGGACATGGGGGAGATGCCTTAATTATTGTGCCAGAATAAAAAGGCCAGTGAAACAAACACTTCTTACAGTGGAGTCAATGCTCTCCTTGTTCCGATGACAGAGTTCACAGATTGTGAGAGAATCGTTGTTCCCAGCCACAGAAAATTAGCATCTCTGTGGATGAAGACCTTTTCAGGGAAGTAGACCGTACTGGCAGACAGGACTGGCGATTTGTTTCAATTGAGGATTAACAGTTTTGTTTTGGGGTAGGTTTGGGGTTAGCTTTGAAAACAACAGGTTCACTGCCAAATGGAGGCAGCAGTGTTTCATGTTTATTACTAATTAAGTGTAAAGAGGAGATTTATAAACGTTTTTAGACTCCAAGTTTGGACTGGTTACAGGTGGGTGGCTTGAGGTGGTCAACGGAGATGCCACAGAAACCAGTTTGGCAGAGGAAGGGGTAAAATGCTTCGAAGCTGATTTAAATTCTGCACAGGTCAACAGGGCTTCAAAACAGGTAAGTCACCCTGTCAAAACACTGTTCTTTATACCTAACTTGTTTTTGTACAGGTGTCACCTAAGTACGAATACCAAACTAGATTTAACATCAAAAAATGAAAGATAGGTACTTTATAAATGTTATTACTAGATTCAATTTATTTTATTCTCTACATAATCTACACATTGGCTGCTTATGTTATGTTACTGTATGTTACTGTAAGTTATGATTTGTGTGTGTGTGTGTATTTTAAGTTGAGTTAAAGAACATTTAAATTGTTGAAGGACAATATTTAGCAACATAGACTTTTTTTTTTATAACAGTAACAATTTTTACAATTTCTAGGGTGACATGTATAGATGTGGTTGTTTACACTCTCCACACATTGTAACATTCTGTTCAGGTTGAGTGTCCTGAAAGCTTGTATCAGTATCAGCTCTCCTCCAGCTCAGGTCCACCGGGTGATCTCATATCATCAATCAGGGTGTCCTCCTCATACCCACCCACAAGCAGCGTGAACCCAACTATTGTCTTGCTACAGCACAGCAGAGGTACAGGCCAGTTTGAGAACTTTTATCAGATTTTGGAGATTTGTTGAAGCACAACACAAGCTAAGCATGTATTGTCAAAATTAGTTGTGATCACTGATACACATATTGGTGTTAATTTGTATTTTTGGTGTTCTGTTGTTTTAGTATTCTAATGTTTTAGTTAATTATATTGTAGCTAATAGTACTGCATAATTATTATATACGGCATAATTATTACATGAATACAGAATTGCAACTTTGTTACCCAGTATTAAATAGTCAGGTACACATCAGTGTGAAAGACTCGTATTAAAACTTTAACAGTTAATCAAACCAATAAGAGTCTGATCTTAAGATCCAGGTCAGTCTGTATTGGTTGTGGTTTCTCATAGTTCACTCTGAGTGTGACAGTGTGCAGTGTTGGTCTGCAGACGCTGCAGGGGGGCACAGCAGAGTGTCTGAGCAGAGCTCCACTCAGAGCCAGCTCGGACTGCAACCTGAAGGCCTTCACGGCCCCTCCGGACACATGGAGGGCAAGAGAATGAGGATGACTATGCACTCTCCGTGCCCTGTTTCGCTGGAGAAGCCTAGAGTCCCTGTACGGGTAAGAGAGAAGAGTCCTTATGGTAATTTGTAATGCTCCAATCATTTTTTTCAGTTCAGGTTTATCTATCTATCTATCTATCTATCTATCTATCTATCTATCTATCTATCTATCTATCTAGCTATCTAGCTAGCTATCTAGCTAGCTATCTATCTATGTTTTAAATTATTGTAGAATTATTCAATTATTCAAAGTTCTTTTGGGATGAGAAAATGCAAGGATAATTCAAATTAAAATGTAAACATATGTAGAAGAATGAAGACATTAAAACATGATTAAACTGTTATATAAGAATTGCAATATAACATTATTAAAATGATGCAAACAGTATTAAAACAATATATATAAAAGAAAGAAAATAAAATGCTTGTACAGGAGAGAAGCTTACCGTGTTTTAAAATGAACTGAATGCCTGCTCAAACAGGAATGTTTTCAGCCTGGATTTAGAAGTGTCTAAGGGCTCCTTTAGTGCTCTCTGTCAACTAGTTCCATTTAAGAGCAGCATAGTAACTAAACACTGCTTCTCCATGTGTGGTCTGTACTGACTAACTGACTAGTTTCCAGTGATCTAAGAGTTCTGCTCGACTCGTATCACTGTAGCATATCAGATGAATATGCTGGTTCTGCACTATTAAGTAAGTTATAGACCTGTAATAGTTCATTAAAATCTATTCTGTAACATATTGGTATCTAGTGTAAGGATTTAGCAATAGGAGTGATTTGTTTCTTTCTTTTACTCCTAGTAAGAACTCTGGTAGCTGCCTGGTAGCTGTTTAAGTTGATTTTGAATCAACTTAAACTGTTTGATTGTCTTTTTGGAAGTCCAGTTAGGAGATTTTTATTACTGTAATCAATCCATCTCGAATTAAATGTGACTTATTTTTTGGGATAATTTAAGGACCCATTAGTTCTCTTTCATTTACATTGAAAGTAGATTCTTTTCTTTTTGTTTTTTAATTATTTAAGACTGAATTGATTCTATAGTGGTGAGTGATAGTGACCGTGCTGTAATGGTTGCCTTCATCCATTTCATGTCCAATTGAAGATGTAACCTTGATACCACCAGGTGTTTGTATGACCCTTGTTGCATAATGTTTTACAGAACACAGAGAAGTCCAAGGACTGGTACAAAAACATGTTCAAACAAATCCACAAAGTCCCAGGTAAACAGCTCTTCCCATGACCCTGACTGCTGCATTGTTTTATGTACCATTGTCTATTGAATGAGTTCAGGCTTGTGCTACGTCGCTCGTTTCTCTGTATGTATTCATGCTGTTCAGTGTATGTTCTGTCTGTCATCCACCTAATTCAGAGGCTGTTGAGGAAAACCCATACCGTCCCACCTACATATTCCCTGAGAGCAATGACAGGCCACTGAAAACCCGAGGTACCATTAGTTACAGTCAGCGTCATCTGCTAGCACTAAATCTCCCATCACACGCAGCTCGTCTAGAGCTCACTGCTTACAGTTTCAGCCACAGTGTGACTTTCTGTTGTTTTCTGTTAAATGTGTTCTAGCACAGAAGTGAGAAGAGTATATATCCGAGAATATTCTAAATCCGGTAATATCAGTAATGGTTTGTTGACATTCTTTTAACGTCTACTAGTGGCTAAACCTAAGTAACGGTTCCTCCTGCCAGTAAATTTGTAGGTATAATTTTAAATTGGTACTGTTGAACATTGCTTTACATTGCTTTTTGTATTACTGCCTTTACAATATACAGTAATAATGCACTTTCAGCAAAGTCACTGGAGCAACAAAATTGTATTGTTGCTCTTTCTAGAACAGAGGCTAGATGGCACTGTTGACTGTAAGTGAGTCTATAGGTCTGGAGCTGTGCAGCTTCTGCCAAACATAGATTTGTTTTGTCATAATTACAGACACTGCCCTCCAAGTCTGATAAAAACAATGCTTTATGTGGTATCCCTACGCTGTGAATAATGCCCACTTATGTCAATAAAATGATGTTTCTAGCATCAATATTACCATCAGTCTGTCAAGTTTTAATTACAAAAGACTTCCAAGGAGACCATGCTGTATTTAAAAGGCATTCATTGATTATTGTGTCCATTATTAGAGCTCTAAAACACTGGGAGTGCTTATCTGGCTCTGCTTTTAGAGTAGCACTCTTTTAAATTATTGACTCAGGACAGACCTAATGTATTTAAACTAAACAAAGTAAGGGAAGGGAACTAAATGTGTGTCTAAAATGGCATGCAGTGGTAGGATATGCACTGGTGTGCAGATTTATGAAGTCTTTTTTGAATGTACTGATACGACAGTCTTTAAAGAGCTCATACCACCCTTAACTGAATTTTTAAAAATGAGATCATTTGATGTAATATATAAATAGTGTCAAAGCATTTTAAAACCAAGCTGCAAGCTGCTCTCTGTTTTTAATTAATTGTTTTGTCATTAAAACCAACACATTTCCATATATCCTTCTATTCAGATTGCAGTAGTTTAGCCGTGCTCTTTGCAACAGAAGTTGTAAGGAGTGTTTCAGGAGTGCCTGGACTGTTTTTTGAATGAGACACTACAGGGCTGCCAGTCAGAACAGAGCTCATGTACATGTACCAAGCTTAACAACAAAACAACATGGTAAAATCATTAATACATGATAGAATCAAAAGAGGTAAAAAGGATCGTATAAAATTAATTTTGACTGGTTTTGGTCATTAAACCTACACAAACCTGCACATGCAGTAGAGAAGTACAGAAAAGTACAGAAGATGTATTATGTTGGCCACTTAAAACAAAACAGGACAAAAATCCCTGCAGGATTTTTGCTTTAACATTAGGGCAAGGCATTGCTTGCTGCAGACCACCCCTGCTGCAGTAGTGCCATCTGCTGGCTGAACATGGCTTGGAATATAAGAACTGGGTCCTGTAAGTGCAGATCAGCTGATAATGGCTGCTACATGCCATTCTAATCCATGCAGTTTACACCTAGTGTAAATTAGGTGCACCGAATGTTTTGCAGTACTTTTGAATTCTGCATTAAATTCTGCATTCACACTGAATTTGTGAATCTCTTACAGGCCTGTTTGCAGATAATTTGCGTTTATCTGTATCTTTTTTGTGGCATTAATTTCTTGTGAACACAAAGATTTACACCTGTGTTTTCTATTACAATGACCTTAACTAATCAGCAGACAGGTTAATAGTTGGCAGTGATTCTTATTGATTTTCATCTTTTTTCAGATGAAAGTCCTTCACATGGTGAAGATGGTAAGTCTTGAGCTTGTATCTCTTACTCATTGTGAATTGAGGTTATGTCCCTCAGTCGTTTATTTAAGTTAGTGTTTTGCTGTGTTTTATTGTTGGGTGCTAAACCTTTGTTTATGCCTTGTTTTTCAGGGAAAAGTGTTCCTCGGTCTAAAAGTGCAGTAGACATGGGCTCCTCCCAGTCAGGCCAGAGGATCCCTGTGCCAACCCGAACATCTTCACTCCGGCCAGAAAGGTTTGTCCTCCTAGAGCAAGGCCAGGTTACATATTCCTTAATTTTCTCTTATGGAGAAAATCAAAGTTTGTGCTGCCAGTGTTGTCTGCATAACAGATAGCTAAGAAAAATAACAGCTGACATAAAGGGCAAACCAAAGTACAATCATAAACAAGCATTTAATGATGAAAGCCATTGTATCGAATCATTTACATTTTTTAGTTTGCAGGAATTTAGTAGCTTTGTATTACTAAGCTCTGTTCTGCTCTGTGAAATCAGAGCCATGATGCCATTACCTTCAATGATGAGGATGCTCAGCCAGACCTTGCCCATGTTGGTTGCCATGGCAACTCTCCTCCTCACACAGGATTGGCTTTCTCTTCTGTGCTTCCCTGCAGGAATGAGTGGGAGCCCCCTGACAAGAAAGTAGACACCAGGAAGTACCGTGCCGAGCCCAGGAGTATATTTGACTACGAGCCGGGGAAGTCTTCCGTCCTGAGGGTGGAAAGACCGGTATGATGCTTCTGTGTCCGTGCATGTCTTGCGTGTGCTCGACCTGGTGGGGGAGTGTGTGCATGATGCGTGAGCTATAAGAGCTAATGTTTTTGCCTGCTTCGCTTACAAGGGCAGCATACAAGCCCGCGTCCACACAGACTGAGGCCATTCCCTAGTACTGGCAGTAATCTTGTTTGCATTACTTACTTCTCGTCAGCTACAGGGATAGGGTTTGTGTTTTGGTAGCCTTCTCTCAAATCCTTAACCCTGTGCTGTTATTATTCCTCAGCATTATTGTTCAGTAATAACTATAAATTATTCAGTAACCACAGTGACCACTAGGGCTGCAATAGATCATTTGTTAATTGCATTCTCAATATCTCAGGTCCTGATATTTTAGAGGCCTGTAATATGTAAATAAGCCTAGCAATTTACAAAATTAATTATTAACTGGAGCGACAGTCTTGACCAGTCACAGTAATTTAGAGGAGTAAAGGCACTCACGTAATAATTTTATTTTTATATAATTATATTTTTATAGCATTACAAATTTTTGTTTATATTCTATAGCCTTCATATGCAGCCATGAAAGTGAGAAATTGACTTGTTGACAGGTCATTCAAAGTTGAAGGGATTAATTGCCTTAACAGATCAAATAAGATTCACATTTCATGTGTTTTTGTTCAGATGGGCACAAACAACTTTGGCATTTTCTATTGTACCTTGTTCTTTGTTTAAGAATGGATTCTGCAGATGCAAAAATGACGTATTGTTCAGTGCTTAAGGAAATCATAAATAAATAATTCAGAAGAGGCATAGTAAGGGACTCAGCTTTCTCTTAAAAAAACGCCTCCCTCTCTGAGCCTGACAGGACTTTTTGTGTATGTGTTTAGGCTGTTCTTTCTGCCATTCAAGGCCTCTGAAGGCATGACTCAGAGTGTGGATGGATGTTATTATGTAATACCTCTGATGACATAGAGCTGCAATCAGAGTTTTTTTCTGGAAATTCTTTCACAACACAGCACTGAGTATTCAATCCCATTGCCCACTATTTAGGGCAAAACACAATCTATTCTGTTTCCTAGCTATATAGGATTGCACAGAAATGTGCTGCACACTGAAGTGCTGCCATCAACAGTGTATTTGAATCACAGAAGCAAATATTGTTCCTTGATGCCTTTTGTGGCAGTGGATGTGTGCTTAGTTCTCTTATCTTTCTTATTGCTTACATAGTGTAAACTCCATGAGAAGTTTTCAAAGGGCCTCTTTCCGTCACTACTGTGTTGTCTAAAGGAGCAGTTCATTTCCTGTTTCCTGTTCTCATGGCCACTGACATAAGCCAGACATTCAAACATGAACTCATCAAGCAGAAACCTGATTCAATTTAGCATTAGCTGTTAGCCTCATCCTCTTACAAGGCTTCTGCCTGGTATAATAAATAAAGCTCCCTGAAATAATTGTAAATGTTTCATTTAGAATGCATCATTCAGTGTCATGATCCTTGTATTTCTGAACTGTCCTCTTTCTTTTTCTCTTTCTTTGTCCTCCATTCCTTGTGGCCATGCCTTTGTAAACTCAGGACTTAAGCCCCGAAGATGTAGATTTAGAGAATGAACCATGGTATAGATTCTTTTCAGAGATGGAGTTTGGCAAAGCGGTAAGTCGTACAAGTTAAAGTGGCTCATATTTGCGTCAATAAAATGCATGTCATACCCTTTTGATTTAGCACCCTAAACATCCCTGTGTCTGCCTGCGAGGACAGCCTCTACCTCTATTTCAGCTTTCCCCCATCAACAGAATTCCTCATTTTCTCAGCCCTGTCTCGTTCATGCTGCCTGACGTTATCACTCACTCTCAAGGCTGAGACATTGTTGGATAGTTTGTCCAATTAGGAGGTGTGGTTTAAGCAGAAATGGGAACTTCTAAGGTCTTGATACAGGATGAAAATGGAAATAAAAGTTGATCTTTGTAAATTATAATTAGATTTATTTATGTTAAAAATTTGTTGTTAAAGATATGTTGTTAAAACACCACCTCCACATTTTCATACATACATTTAATCAGGGTTCCTCAAACTCCCTTCCTGGAAGGCTTCATTGATAGGTTCAGGAATGTTAGAACAATTGAAATATCATATTTCACTTGACTGAATTTGTAACCCTAATAAAGCTTTTGTTTGTGTAAAATGCTAATCTAGGTTGATGTAGTTCCAACTTCTTAATTTTTTTTAACAGTAACACAACTATAAAAGAAGTTGGTAATTAGCTTGGCAAGTTGAGTCAAGTGTGTTAAATCAGGGACCACCCTGTGGCTTTCCAGGATGTCAGTTTTAGACTGTACCCTTTCTCTTTTTTTTGTTTTCCTTTCACCTCCATTTCATTGTCTTGTTTAGACATACTTGCCATCATGAATTTATTATCCTGTATGTCTTAAAATGTAAAGCAGTTTTCTATTTCTGCAAGCTGTCTAGAGCAGTTTGTTTTCTGATGTGATGTCATAACACCAACACCAACATGGAAGTTGGAAACAAGAACTATGTGTCTGGAATCTTTACAGCTTGTATTGGATTTGGATTTGTCTGCTATTTTCTCCTATACTTTCAGTTTTACCATATGTTCTGATTAGGATTGTAGTGATCTTGCAGATTTCTAGATTTCTGTAAGGTAGCTTGGTTACTTCTCCTGTGTATATATATACACTGCTCAAAAAAAATAAAGGGAACACATTGAAAACACATCAGATCTCAATGGGAAAAAAAATCATGCAGAATATCTTTCCTCATATAGACTGGGTGATGTGTTAGGAACTAAAAGGGTGCCACATCGTTTGATGGAAATGAAAATGATCACCCTACAGAGGGTTGAATTCAAAGACACCCTGAAAATCAAAGCGAAAAAATGATTCAGCAGGCTCGTCCATTTAACCCAAATTCCATTGCAGCAACTCAAAATGGTACTCAGTAGTTTGTATGGCCTCCACATGCTCCTAATGAGACGACGGATGGTGTCAATTCCTTCATTCTCCAAGAACTGCCTGCATACTCTCACCACATGGGTAGGAACCCAGGACCCACTGCACCAGCGTAGGGTCTGACAATGGGTCCAAGGATTTCATCCTGATACCTAATAGCAGTCAGGGTGCTGTTGTCTAGCCTGTAGAGGTCTGTGCGTCCTTCCAGGGATATGCCTCCCCAGACCATCACTGACGCACCACCAAACCAATCATGCTAAATGATGTTGCAGGCGGCATAACATTCTCCATGGCGTCTCCAGAGTCTGTCACGTCTGTTACATGTGCTCAGGTAAAACCTGCTGTCATCTGTGAAAAGCACAGGGCGCCTGTGGCGGATCTGCCAATTCTGGTGTTCTGTGGCAAATGCCAATCAAGCTTTACAGTGCTGGCCAGTGAGCACAGGGCCCACTACAGGACGTCATGAGGCCTGTTTCTGATTGTTTGGTCAGACACATTCACAGCAGTAGGGCTCTGGCAGTGCTCATCTTGTTCCTCCTAGCACAAAGGAGCAGATACCGGTCCTGCTGAGGGGTTAAGGACCTTCTACAGCCTTGTCCAGCTCTCCTAGAGTAACTGCCTGTCTCCTGGAATCTCCACCCTTCTCTTAAGACTGTGCTGGGAGATACAGCAATCCTTGTGGCAATGGCACATATTGATGTGCCATCCTTGAGTAGTTGGACTACCTGTGCAACCTCTGTAGGTAAAAGATGAGGGGGGACAAAATGTCAATGACCTCGTCCTTTTAAACCATTTCTGTTTTGGGGGGTGTCTCATTGTTGCTCCTCTACTGCACCTGTTGTTAATTTCATTAACACCAAAGCAGCTGAAACTGATTAACGGCCCTCCCTACTACTTAACTGACCAGATCAATATCCCTGAAGTTGAACTGAGTTGATGCTATACTCTGATTAAAAAGCGTTCCCATTTTTTTGAGCAGTATATATATATATATATATATATATATATATATATATATATATATATATATATATATATATATATATATATATATATATAAGAATCTGTTTATCTTTAAATTATCTTTAGTTTCTAGCACTGTTAGTTTTCCATCTGTCCTTGTAGGCAGAAGCAGGTAAACTTTCAGGCCTGCCAAAAGTATGTTTGGTCTTCAGAGTCAGTGCATTTGGTGCAGGAGGAACGGCTGTCACTATGCAATCAGTGGCAATGTGCCTGTGCTGTGTTGTCAGCAGTTCAGCACCTGTGAGTAAGTAGTCCACTGATTTGCACTTCTGCTCTAGGGCACTGTACCCCCCAGACAGATCAGGTCAGTCCACATTTTGCTTATTAAGGAAAAATGCTTCGGAAAAACACATTCAAATGAAAGGGACATTCTATTTTGGTAAGATTATTTTAAAACATCATAATGTTATTTTTATTTTATGCTAAATGTAGTCACAGATATTTTAATGACTCCTCACTTATTTGTTTATGTGCATGTGTTCATGTGTAGAGAAAGGCTTATTTTTAGCTACTGTAGACTGATCCTTGTAAATGATTCACAGAATACTGTAACACCTGCCCCCCCACCACATTGACTTCCCATTGAGTGCAGCCTAAGGCCACCTTTAATTTTTACCATCATCTGGTTATATACACAGCCTTTTTTTCTCAGTTTAGATGTTAATATCGATGTTACATGTCATTGACAAATCACAGGGCGAGGCCTTGTCTTCTACTGTTGTAACAGCTTATTTTATAGAATATATCATATTTCAGTTGACTGAATTTGTAGCCCTAACAAATGTTTTTTTTTGTGTAAAATGCTAATCTAGGTAGATGTAGTCCCAACTTCTTAATTTTTCAATTGTTTCTGCATCAGCTACAGGACCAGCATTGGCAAATATATACATATCGGACGTCCACACCGGGGCTTTGCTATGAATTAAAGAATATATGTGTGTAGAAAAACACATGTACAAGATTTAGACATGTAGTTTGTACTGTGCTTCGAGATGCTGTAATGTGCTACAATAGTGATCTGAACATTTGAGGTGCCGAACATGATTTACAGTTACTACCACATGATCAGTCAGTAGCATGAAATAGCTAAATGATGCGTCTATGCAACTGCATAGAACATTTTCTCCTTATACACTCATATAGTTGGTATTTAACTCCACTCTAATGTCAGTACCATGAGTAATCTCAGGCCTGTCTCTGTCTCATTGTCCAGCCTTTGGTATGATGTCAGAATCCTGGGGGCAGTATCCAACTCTTTTCTGCAGCATGTGTCATGGTGGGAACATGTGAAGTTTTTCCTGTCTCAGGGTTGGTGGTGAGGGGGCCGGCTCTGAGAGTTCCAGGACGCACATGTAGTTAGTGACATCATTAGGGAGTCAAAGCCAAATGACTCTAACATTACAATAGAGTTAGGATTTGCCTGCAGTTAATTAAGGTATCACACAAAGATATGACAACTTTGGTAGTTGTGTAATTATTCGGGTTTAGTCACAGTTTTATGCAAACAATGTAATGTTAACACACCGTTCCTAAAACCTGTGAGGGGTTTCTGGAAAAGTTGCCTCAAACAGTTTTGTCATAGATGACATCTGAGTACAGAGCAGTTTGTTATCACATAATTCTAAGCCTTTCTGAAACAAGCACATCTGTTAACCAACAGTCTGGTCTGTTTAAACAACACATTTTTAATGTCAGAAGACAACAGTAGCCCTTATATGTGCGTGTGGAGGAGGGGCTTATTTAAGACTTCTATGACCTGACCCTTACTGTAAACCCCCTCCCCCTCAACCCACATGGTGTGCAACCTGAGACTACTTGTCATGTTTACCATCATCTGGTATGCCACCTTCATTACGTATGCGACTTGTTTTTACCTTTCTGTTACGTGTTTAGATCTGCTTTAAATCACACCGACAGCAGACAGAGGAACTGTGCAGTCGTCTGGGAGAAACAGCTTATTTTACTGAAAAGTAAAGAAAAAGCAAGATGTGAGATTTTAAGGGACACATTTTAAAGAGACATTGGTCCTGTTTATGCATGAGGCTGCAGCAGAGCACTCTGACTTGCATGCTATTTATACAGCAGAAAAGTAGTAAATTTTGTTGAGTCATCTCCAACACCTGTTAGGAAACTAGCACATGAAAACAGGCAAACATTGTTAACACAATGTTCCATTCACTCGCTTTAATAGTCAGGGCAAAAGAATTTATGTCCCAGAAGATGTTGAGACAATGTCCAGTAGTGACTAATCCTCTGTAAGGACCACATATTACACATGAAATAAAACAGGTTGGAATAATTGGAGAGAACTTTAGGCCATAGCCAAATACATGAATACATTAAATTATGTTTGTTCTTTCTTTTTCTTAGGAGAAATTAAGAATAGAAGATGAGGTGTCTGTTTAAAAAGTTGATTAACATTAAAAAAGACAGCTAGGGTTTTAATGCTGCTTATACTAAAAGTTAGCTATGTAGTCCAAGGTTTTGCATGTAAAATCTATGAACTATTGATTAACACAATAATTTTTTTTCATGCACATTATATACCTGGTTAGTAAAACCAAGAAAACTCTCAAATTGTTGGGCCGCATTGCTTGACAAAGCTTTTTTTCCCAATTTAGAGCTGTGTTTTTAGATGTAGCATTCATAGTTTCAAGGAGAAGGAGAGGAATATGAGAAACTGTTTATTCTGCCTGGCTGGTAGCAACAGGCTGTGGTGAAAGCTCCAGAAAGAATGACGGTGGGCCTTGCCCATACTTACTTTAGCCAGTGTTAGGTCACTGCTGGCAGCATGATTGGTCTTTGGCTTATGCAATAAAGGAGATATTAAATGTTCCATAGCAGACTTAAATATTTATCTGCGAGTAACGTTCTGTTCTTATCACTGTAAAACCTACGAGTAGAGGGAGGACGATGTGCTCCTGCCTAAGCCAAGATTCCAAGCGTGTGAAATGTTACAATGGTTGGCATTTGAACTGATAGCTCATTTACATCTCAAAGGTTGCCTTTTTATTCTTTCATTGATACAAATTGTCATATGATGGGTTATATAGATGGGTATATACAATTTTGAAAAAACTTTTACTTAAAAGTGCAACATAGAATTTGTTTAAAAGTGTTTTAATATTATTTTTAATATTATTCTGTTTTTTCCTTTTTCCAACTGTCTATCTGAGTATTGTAAGCTTAATATGTTAGTTATTTATTCAGTATTCAGTAAGCTGCTGAATACAATTATCTACAATTTGTGTGTGTGTGTTTTAAGATTTGACCATGTAGTTACATTTATTCCAGTGCTATGCAGCCTTATCAGAATCAGCTGTATGCATCATTTTGGCATTTTTTTTTCTTAAACTAGCTTTCTTGTAATAATTTGAAACATGTGTTGCACCGGGCTAGCATATAAGAAGCATTTAAAACATGTATTTGCAACCAAGTTTTATACAACAAGCTCCTTCGCCAGCAGCAAAGACTGTAGATACAGTGGAGTGAAAGTGGATTTATGTTTACCATTATTACAGTAAGAGCGGAATAACATAATGAGTGTGGCTTTCACTTTTGGGAAGTTTCCCCTCACTCAGTAAACACTATCACTGTGTTTGTGCTATCTGGGTATCTAGGCTTAGATGTGTGCTGCTTCAGATAAGGCCCTCACGCATGCTTCCTGTTTGTCAATTTACTGCACCAGTGCCAGGCTCAATTAACCATACAGGCCCGAAGCTTGCCTTCTTCAGAAGTTTCACAACAGGCAGACAGGAAGGGAACACAAGGGCCATTTGCCACTGATAAAAGTAGCTTCATGTGTCAGTTACCCTTGAAGAATGAAGCTTCTAGAACATGAGGGTTTAAAAATAGAGGAGTCTTTAGACCTGCCAGATTGAAATTCTAATACAAAGCTTGACATTCATCTTTAAAGGTTATTCAGGATGCCTCTTTTTCCTTAACAACCAGTGGGACATGTTGTGGTCAGGAACATTGGGCCCATCTCTTCATCCGGTGGCTCGCAGGGGAAGTAAGCACACAGGACGCTTTCCTCAAAAGGGACGGTGGCGGGTCAGGATCGTGCAGTCTTATTTGCAAACAACACTTGTGCTTTTATTCCGAGGCGCGCTGTCGGTGCCCGTTATTTTTGTACTCTGTGACGTCCACTTGGGGAAAAGCAACAGAAACAGTGACCTAAAATTAGCCGACTCTAAACCATTCAAAACACAGCAGTCCTCTACTCTTCCGTTTGGAGTTGCTGCCTGGTAATAACAGTCGCTGTCCTTATTGGCCCAGCGCATGAGCCGCCAAAGCACAGCCAAATGAAAACTTCCTTTCACGTACTATTAATGTCACCTCTGTGTGTATGTGCTGGATGGAGGATATGGGTGTACGCAATGCATGCTATTCCAAAAATGTGTGTGTGTGTGCGTGTGTGCGCATCTCTGCCCATGTAATTTGGCCTGCTTCCCACACCAGCTGGTTAATTGTCTGCTGGTCTACTCGGCTAGTAATGAGAGTGACTCAATAGCAGACAAAAGAGAGGCTACACTGAGAGACAGGAGCTGATTGGTTGAGCCACTGACAGCCCCCTTCCAACATGGGCGCCCCACAGAGCCCCCCACTAACCCCGCCCCCTTGCTTTCAGCCGCTTGTTTTCCCCCCCTATCTTGCATGTGGGCCAAAATACTTGCTTGCTCCTCCATGCTACACTTCGTCCGAAGGACTGGAGTTTCAGCTTTGACCACAGGAGACCAGTTCGAAGTGCTCAGCAGCTTTGACCGTCTCTAATGTGCTCTCTCCTTTTCTAACTGCCAGAGAGTTGAGCCTGTGGAGCTATCAATGACTTCTTTGTTTGGTTTGTTGCAGAGTCCCCCCTCTTTCAGCCCCTTGGAAACACCCTCCGACCTGCAGCAATAGTAAGTCCTCACTCTGTTTTCTTCTTTTTTGCTCTGTTTAACATGTTCATCTTCTTCTCCACCATATGTCAGAGCTGATGTTGAATAGCTGTGTGTTCTTATCGCTGTCACTGGGGCTGTGGAGACATCTCCTTCTTCCCCTCCTATTTCCTGACCGCCTGTTCACAATACCAGTACAGTCTGTCCTGTGGGTGTGTATGTGAGTGGGTGTGAAGTGTGTGTATGTGATCAAGGGGTTTGTTGGAAGAGATGGAATGGAGAGTATGTGATGATTTATTCCATGCTGAAACCAGTGTCTGAAAATAAAACCTGGATGTCTTTTGTGGAAAGATAAGAGAGCACTCCCTCCCGCCCAACGGCTCCACAGAATTTTCCCCAGTCTCCCCTGTGGGGTTAGTATAGTAAGGGTTTTTATTAGGCTAATGTTGTCTGTGCAACAGGGGTATTTAGGTAGCAGTCATACCACCGGGCAGATTCTTTGTTTACACCTTGGCTGATTTATTGTTGTTGCTGTTGTTGGGATACATTTAAATGAATCCCTGGCTTGGCACAGTCAGTGCTTTCACTGTTTTGTGGCCCAATGTTAGAAAGTTCTCCAAGTATCTTCCAAAGACTGTGAGGAGAATTCCATTCCTGGGTGAAAAACTTGTGGTATTCAAGCTTGCCTTGTCTACAGTTTGGGTGCAAAGTTTTTTTTTCTTTTTTTTTTTTCTATTTGAAGATCAAAGATTGTGTTAATTTATATCAGTTTAGAAACCTGCTGTGTATCACATCTATTACAAATCTCAGACATTTCTCTGCAACTGTATTTATAGGAGACACAGCTTTCACCACAATAGCTTTTCTGAGACTGTCTTTAAGGAGTCTGTGGCATTTGCTTTTCATCTTTTTCATTCCCTTTGATGGCTAGAGGATGTTTAGCTTTTTAAAGACTTTATTGTTTTTTTTCTAAAGCCACATGATTCAGACCAGTTTCCCTGTTATAAACCATGAGGCAGGCTAGCATTCTGTGCTAAACAGGGTGGAAGAATGCTCCTGTGGCCAATGTGACATGACGACAGAAATAATTTTTGCAGGAGTTTCTTTTCTGTTTCATTTTTGTGTATAACAGATAAGAGGAGGTGGGACACTTACCTGAAAATTAGTTTTACTTGCTGTATTTGTGAGATATTTATCTACAGCAGACTGTGAGAGAGTTCTAATGCTTAGGTAAATCTGGTAAGATCATCTCCAGTCCAGCAGCTGGTCGACAGCCGCTCAGGTTCCCGCATTTGAAGCCCCTGGCGTCTGCTTTGACACAGATAGTCATTGTACACAGCTTCACCGGAAAGCATCTGATGCATTCCAGGAGTTGTCACTAGTGTCACTTATGTGGCTGTGTCACTTTTAGTGTCTGGTGGATTACACAGAACATGTAATAAGGCAGTTGTTACAAATTGGCTGATAGAAAAAAAATTTTTTTCCATGTTGTTATTCGTATATTAAACTACACCAAATTTTTACCTAAAGTAAGTTTAACTAAATTTTTTTTTTTTTGGAAATTGCAAGTTTGTTTTTCGGTTTTGGGTATACTACCCAATACAGTTTTTGGAATATTTTAGAATATTTTTTGACACTCATTTTGGGCACAGTAACACTTTGAGCACAGTTGAGCATTATATAGTTCACAGAAATCGGAACGTGCAAAACATTTTACCCTGGAACATTTTAGCATGGGTCCAGCAATGAAAGAAGGGTGTGTTTGAGGCATGTGGTCTAAGTATTGCGCTGATTACAGCGGCTGAATAAGCAGCCTTCAGGGAGAGAGGAGCACATGTTTGAGACCATTCACTCTAATTTAATGCTTAAAATTCCCTCCCAAATCACTTGTTGGCTTTTGGCCTACTTGAGACCCTCTGTTTTGTTTATTTGCAGGTTAATTATATAATATTCATAGTTTGTGAATTAATATGAAAATTGTTTGTAAAATAATGCACAAAACATAACATTCACTGTAAGAGCTTCATGAGCTTCTTGTCGGGAGCTTCAGCTATGTCTCTCTGGTCTTTTAGAAATGCTCTGATAAGGGTTAAAGCAGCTGTTTCTGTCTCATCAATATCAAGGTGCGAGCACTCCAGCTAAGGCTGGCTGCAGATCTAAAGCGTTTCACTTTGTGTCCATGCCCAGAAAACAGTTTAGCTGTTAAAGAACTGAAAGTATTTCCCAGCACTGGCCATTGGCTCTGGATATATATAGACACTTATTTGTGATTAAAACTGAGTTATGCCTCCTTCATTGACAAGGTCAACTAATTAACAGATTTTAAGTTCTCACATGAACCTGGTCATAGACATATTATAAAAGGCATACTGCTTTCATTTACTAAACCTTTGTCAGAATCTCATCCTCTTAAAGTGATGACACAAACACTCAACAGTTAAACAGGTTTATAAAGTAAATCTGATCATTTGTGTTTCTGCATTTGTCATCAGCTCAGCCTGCAAAGCAAGCGCTGGCGTGGCGGGACCGGAGGGCAGCTCAGCTGCCACTGAGCATGCAGCCCCAGAATGCGACCGGCACATTTACAAGAGTGTCCTGGAGGGCGGCGACATCCCACTGCAGGGCCTGCGTGCGCTTAACAAACGCCATCCCAGCACCTCCTCTAAAGGTAGGTCTCCAGCCTTTACTATGCATCGTCATTCTCAATAAATATGTGCCCAGCAATACTTAATACTCCAGTGAACTGCACTGTATTGCATGTGTTATGTTCTTGGGATATTTCTAGTACCCCATCAGGTTTGTATGTATTAGTACTTAAATTAATGGTCTGCTAAGCTGCAGCAGATGACTTGTCCTTTTAACCCTGCTCATCTTGTCATCAGCACATTCCTCCTGCCACAATATCACTAGAGCAACACCAGTCATTTGTCTTCCTGTGTTCCGTTGAAGCTGCCTGGGTTTTTTTGTTGTTGTTGTTTTTTTCCCCCACTTGACACATAACAGATGTCTGGCTTGACCTTTAGTCACCTCTGTCTCCACTGGAGGCTGGCTGCTTTTGGCCAGAAGGTCCAGTCGCGCCAGACAACGGTGGTGGTTAGGGCCGGCTGTGTGTTTGTGGCTCAGGCTGAAAGGGGGCTTTGGAGACTGGCGCCCAGCTCTGGGGCGTTGGGTATCAGGAAAAGGACCTGCCATTGTAGATAAACGTAGAGATATGGTGTTTGTCACTAGACCTGTGGGGGGTGGGATCAACATGTAGGGCTAGGGCATGCAGGGGTGGCCAGGCATGTGGAAGTCAGCTGTCAGACCCATGGAATGCTAGCACACATGACCTGGGGTAGGTTAGGTTGGTTTTTAAAAGGGGGTGTTTGGAGGGGGGGTACACCCAGGGGGGATAAGGCCTGTTTCCGCTAATAGTTAACACAACACGAACTTTGAGGCACAGATGTAGCTCACAGCTTAATTCTCCAGGCTATTTCTGAATAAAAGTACAGCATCTGTATATTGTTGGTGTATAAATATTATATTTTGAACTTTTTTTTAACTTCATAGAGGAAGGTAAAAATTTTTCTTAAACCTGTGTAGGTTTTGACCATTTGGACCAGTTTGTCATTAAATGCTCACACAAGGTCAGGTTTTATATAATTTTTTATATATACATTTGTCTTGTCTAATTTAGTTAAATGTTATTGTAATTGTAAGATATTAGAGATTGTAGATATTGTAATGTTTTTTGCAAATTATGTTGTGGTTTCCAGCACTTGTAATGTACTCAATAATGGACTTTATTTTCTGCTGTACAATAACTATAACATCTGCTAAGTAAGTGTTTGAGTTAATGGACTTTTTGGATATTGGTGGACATCTAGCCTAAGCATGTTTCAGAGGGTCTAACAAGGCAGTATAGACATTCAGTCAGGAGACTTAAGGTCATGTACGTCACTGAAAAGGAATTTCCTTCATGCTTTTAAATTTGTCTGACTCTTGTAAAATTCACTGAATTGGAGTCAGAGGCATTCATGTCTTCTGCTAAACATAATCCTTAATTTCTTCTCCCAGGATAACCATAAATGCTTAAAGGAAATTCTGTCTTCTCAATTTAAGCAAATGTAAATCTAGGCTTTCTCACTTTATGTATTTTAATAATATTCTTGTTGGTGTCCATAAGTAATTAATTATCTGAATGTAGGCAAGAAAATTATTTTTGATTAGCTTGGCGTGAACCTTTTGGAGTTCCTTTAAGTCCCAAAGAAGGAACACATTCAGGATGCAGTTACGTAAGATGCAGTTATGCTATCACGTTTGACAACATGATGTCTTGGTGCAGACTGTGTAAAAGGTCACAGGATAAACCATGTCAGCTCTAGCTGGAAAAGACTTCAGAATAGGAAATAACCACATCTGGTCTACTTATGGACCTTGTTGCCAAGTTCCCAGTGTGGTAATGAGGTAATGCAGTAAATATGCAAGTGAAATAATAAAGTGAGTACTTTATTTTATTAGTCTTTATTTTTTTAGCTTGGTGAAAATGAAAATAATTTTTATTTCGAGCATTATTTGAAGCTTGTCTGAAATGGCAAATACCATTGTCCCAGGAGTACTAACAGGTTGTTTAGATTTTTATTAATATTTAGATCTTAAGCAAGTAATAGGATTTGTGTAGTGTTTGGTGTAGCTTCAGCTAAGAAACTACTTGAGAATGTATGTAAAATAAAAGCGGATGTGCTGAAAAGGAGCTCTTTCTGTTTGTGTTGTAGAGTTTAAAAGAGAGATCATGGTATTTTTAGGAGGGAGACCATTCAGCTATTTATATTTAAGATGCAGAAGATATTCTGTTGCTATTTGAACCAACAAATTAATCTTTAGTCACAAATTTAGAAGTAGATCTTTTTCTTTTTATATCATTACATCATTTATGATCATTGCATCACAGTTTCTTTTTTTTTTTTTTTTTGCACATCCTGTCCTTTTTTTAAATTGTTAGGTGTAACCAGTGATTACAGGCCATGTCTTTTGATTTCTGGAAATTGAAAATTAATTTCACGGTAGTAGTTCCCAAGTAGTTCTTTGTGGTGGATCTGTATTCTGCAGCTTGAAGTACTGGTATATGCTTCTTCTGTGTTAATATGATTTGTTACAGTTTTATCTAATTTCTACTACTGCATGTTTATAATAGAATATAGCATCGTTATGTATTAATGATGATATAATGAAATATTAATGATTGAAGTGATTGTATTTTAACATAGTACAACCATTATCTAACCTGCTTTTTATTCTGTTATTCTGCATGCCTGCCAGTGGATTATAAAGGTGGGAATGGCTGTGTGATTTCACCATGCTCCTCTGTAAATAGTCGCTCAGTTCTTGCCAGTAACGCTCTAGGTAATCAAAATAAAAGTAAGAAGTCCCTGTCTGCTGCCAAAGCCTGCATCCCTCAAATTTTGCCCTCCAAGTTTAAACCTAAGTTTTCCCCTTCTGCTGATGAGGGCCAGGAAAGGAGGGCTGACTGTGTGTCTCGGCCAAAAGCACACAGCTGCGAGGATCTGCACCAAGAGCCTTTCAGTTTAATAGGCATTGGAGATGCAACAGACAGTGATCATGGGTTAGCTTCTCACTTCAAAGCCTCCAACTGTTTGCTTGAGAGCAGGACATCTCCAAAAAACGTTCCTCTCAATGGTACTCTGAGGAGCACAGCGGAGTTCTCTGCCCTGTATCGGAACATGCACCACATCCAAAGACCTAGCTCACTGGGCTCCAGCCCCCATGGCAGTGTCCGCAGCCTTGCCTCACTCTTTGAAAGGCCAGGGGACGAACTTAGTGGTCCGGAACGGTCAGGGGATGTCCCACGGGATGCCGTTACGTTTCGGGTGATGGAATTTGAACGTATCATTCAGCGCTCCAGTACGGCACCCACTCGCTCCACCTCCATGCCCACCCTACCTAGCAGCCCAAACCCTGCCTACAGCCCTGCTCCTGAATCCTGCTTCCTTCAGTCAGCTCTCTCCGCTGAGTCTTTGGCCATGCCAGGGCCAGCCACAACAGATGACTGTCCACTAGTGCCTGTAAAGGACAAACTGTCCAGAGAGGAAGCTTCTTTCTCAGGTGGAGATGAAGCAGAACCTTCTAATCAGAACCATACCTCAAGAACTGACTCACACATGCACACAGATGGCAATGAAGCAGTACAGGAAAACAGCTGTGTTCAAAATGCTGCAGTAGAGAATACTTTAAGTGGTCCCTCAGTGGTCACCACCCCAACATCAGAGCACCATCATCACCACCATCATCATGACCATCTCCCCTTCCACCCACCCCACCTCAAACCAAGTAAGTGTAAAGGCTCCTGTCCTGCCTCCTACACCCGCTTTACCACCATTCGCAGACATGAGCGCCAGCAGGCTGGCAGCAGTTCCATCCCAGAAAGAAGAACCACTCCTCCTGCAAACTTATTATTGATGGTTCCAGCACCGTTCTCCTTACGGAAAACCCTGCACAGTTATCAGGCCAAAAAGACTCTCTCAGCCACCAGAGCCCTGGCCGGAGAAAGGGGAGATGGCCGAACCTTCTCATCCAGGCCCAGGCCCGTTATCCCTCAGCGTCTATCTTCTCTGGAGGTGCTGGATAGGCTCAGTAATGGTGACGCCCATGAGCTCACGGACGAAGAATGCTCAGATGCCAATAAAAATCACTGTGGAGGTGGCTATGCTAAGACTCTACTGTGTGTTACTCTTTCCACACCCATACTTTGCCATGGCTGTCTGTGACCCTCATCTTCCTTTGATCCTTCTCTCCTGTCTGCTATTGCTTCACCACCAAATAACTTTACTTTCTTCATCTCAGTGGTGTGCAGTGGCCAACTTGTGTGATCTTGTGACAAAATTACATGATATCCGTTCTACTTTGTTTGGTATGTGGCAAAGATCTCACGATCATCTCTGTTTCAGTTGTGCTGGTTTGTCTGAAAGTATTTCGTTTTATATCAGTAATGTAATTTATTGTTATACTTATTCTTTTTTCTTGACATTTTTTACTGAAGCATATAAGAACTGAGCAGTAGATGGAAGCCTTTATTCCTGAACCTTAAAACTTATAAACATCAGCTAAATATAATAGCACAGATGTCATTGAGAGTGAAAGTAGTATATTACATATCCATAAGGCAGATACACGTATTACAGTTTTCTGTTTTATGTAATAGTCTTACTAATCTAATATGAAACCAAATGAATGAAACAATTTCTTTGCTATGAAACATAGTTTTATACAGTATAGTCTATAAATCACTTAAGTCCGCGTAGCCATGGAGCTCGACTGAAATGATTGTTCGTTTGATCTTTACACCTTGATACATGTTTTACATGTCACTGTTATTACATTTGTGATCGCTCTGTATTATACATTTGCACCCTGTGAATGTAAATGTATATCCTCATATATATATATTGTTTTATAGTTTTTATTACCTTCCTCTATTTGGACACACCATGGCTCACCTTCAAACATTTTTATGTTTGTGCTATACAATTTATCATGGTTTTATACCTCTGTAGAGTTTAACGTGGTTTTAGTAGCAGTCTGATGTTTGAAATTCAGAATCAAGCATGCAGACCATTGTGTGATTCATTTACTTGTGTGTTCTTTTCAACTGCATTATTCATACCAGTTCCTTCATACACAATTCTCATGAACCGTTTAGTTTTTTTTGTGGTGTGGTTATAAGACTGTTAAGTGGTGAATTAGCATGGGAACTTTCTTTTATTTATTTTGTTTCTGTCGTGCTAAAAATGCATTTAGTACATTTTATTTTGTAAGCTACTCTTGTTTGTCTTGAACAGATTCCGAATCCTCACACCCCTTAAGTCAAGGAGACCAAGGAGAAAACTCAGAGGAGGTGGTGCGTAGACGCTACGGAGATAAAGAGGTAGGGGTTATTTGTTAGTGCTTGTAGTTAACAGACTGATGTTTTAAAAATATGGTAATATTCTCCAGTTTTTCTTCACACACTAGTTGCAATGTGTGAAAGCTCTTTATCATTTTTGAAAATTTCTTTAAAACAGCTGGCATTTTATATATATATATATATATATACATGACAGCAATTATGTATTTCCAGAAAATTCTGGAGGAGCAGAGGCGTCTGAAACGGGAGCAGGAAGAAGCAGACATAGCGTCCAGGAGACACGCAGGCCTGGTGCTCACCCATCAGCAGTTCATCACCAATGACCGCTTTGGTGACCTGCTTACCATCAATGACACAGAGAAAAGAAAATCTGGACCAGAGGTGAGTGACTGACAACATTAGCAAGATGACTTGTTCCTTTTTTGAGAATGTATGGCTCAAGTGTTTCCCAATAGGGCACACCACCACCATGAGATGACCACCTACATGACAGCTGTAATATATTAGTTGTATTGTTTGACTGCATTGATGCTCTGCAGTTATAAGAGTCTGTCTGTCCTCTGTTGTTTACAGAGAACACCTGCTCTGGCCCTGTTTAACTTCAAAGCAGAAACTCTAAAGTGAGTGTAAAATGTTAATCTGTTATTACTGTATATATACTTAAATGACACAAAACAGTGCACTGTAAAGTGCAATATATATTAATTTAATATATTTTATTGATATATATAACTTGTATATAACTGGGCTTCTGTCATTATTAGGGAGTTACCGTTTCAAAAGGGCGACATAGTGTACATCTGTCGTCAAGTGGACCAAAACTGGTATGAAGGAGAGCATCATGGCAGAGTTGGAATTTTCCCTCGCAACTACGTTGAGGTACACTTAGCTGCTTGCTCTAATAATTCGTTTTGACATGTATAAAATGAGATTTCAGTCTAGTCATATGCTTCTCTTTTTCTAATTATTATTGTTCTGTTTTCGGTTCTGCATTTTTTTAGGTCTTGCCCCCTACAGAAAGGGCCCAGCCCAAGAAGAGTGCTCCAGTTCAAGTCCTGGAGTATGGAGAGGCTATGGCTCGCTTTAATTTCACTGGTGACACAGCTGTTGAGATGTCTTTCAGAAGGGTAACCATTGAAAATATATACACACTTTTATTTCTTTTAAAAGTCAGTGCATTTGCATGTAACATTATTAGAGGACAAACGTCCAGTGAGAGCAAAAACTGGAAACAGCTTTGGCTTTACCAAGAGAACCCTCCTGTAATTTACCATCTAAAGGCGATGTATGCAATTCTGGATAGTGCCTTTTTGATATTTGAACTACACAGCTATTTGAACTACCCCTCCCTTTAGTGCTGCTTCATTAGCTCTGCCCTCCAAATTCACTAACGCACATTACCAATGCTGCTTAACTTGCTTGTCACAGGACAAAGCCTCTAGCTAGTGTAACAAATGGATTTATAAATGTGTGATTTTAAAAATCGCTGAAATACATTGACTTTTTGCAGTTCTTATTTTTTATTTTCAGTCCAAAGCTGTATGTCTTGCCATGTAAGCTAAGCTAAGATTAGCACACAGACACTAACACGCTAACTGAAATGAATCCTCAAAACTTTGACAACAAATGAAATTAATTAAAGCTCTACACCTTCACATAGCAAGTTTACATCAGAAAAGGAGCTGAATATCTAATACACTTTAGAAAATATTTTTATTTGTGAAATAGACATGACAAGGACCTGCAGAATGAAACTGTTTAAGATGGAACAGGAATATTCAAAAAAGAAGCAGAGTAAACTGAATTCAGCGACTCTAATTTCTTCACCAAGAAAACATCTCACTGCCCTTCCCCCTTTGCCTAATCTAAAAGCGTCTTTATGAATATATGTTCTTCAGATTCAGATGCTTGTTTTCATACATGTCTCCATTTTAACCCTGCATCTGGAGCTCATAACGCAGCTCCCCCCTTCCTCCCCTCCTGTGCATGAACATGTACGCCCCTTGTTGCTGGAATAGTGTTGTGTTTTAGGTCTGAGATACTTAGGTACTGTGTACCAACATTAGACTTTTTATCCAGCATAAAAACAGAGCCCTGTTAAACCATGAGGAGACATTATTTTGGATTAAAATCGTGTACATCACCTTTATAAGCTGTATTTTAACAAGAAAACTACAGCTGCAAAACTATAGCGATAGTGTTCGCAAACAAAAAACATAAATGCAGAATTTGAATCAAGAATTACTGTTCTTTCCTGTTTTAATATCGTTACGCTTTTAGGGGTGGCCAGAATGATAAAGCTGCCTATTTGACTTTTCTTTTTGCCTGTAGGGGGAGCGCATTACATTGATTCGTAGGGTGGATGAGAACTGGTATGAGGGCAAAATTGCAGGCACCAACCGGCAAGGCATCTTTCCCGTCACTTATGTAGAGGTTCACAAAAGACCACGTGTTAAAAACGGAGTGGACTACCCTGATCCTCCCATTAGCCATTCTCCACATCGCAGCACTAATGCCTCACCACAGGTGAGTAACTTGCACTGTCATTCTATTGTAGGGGTTCCTAACCCTGAGTCTGCCCCTGTTCCTCACAGTGTGGTCTTTCCCTTGCTCTAATATACCTACTTTAGCTCAGGAAAGATTTGTTGCTTAACTGACTTACTGATTTAGGAATGTTAGAGCAAAAAACAGTGTCTTCTCCAAGACACAGCGTAGTGATTTGGTTGTTTTGTGAGGAAAGGACTTGATTGCAATAGATGCTGTATTTTCTAGTTGTCCCTATTATTGTTTTCATTGTTTAATTTTTCATTCTCTGTTCCTTCCTCATTCTTCTTGCCTTCTTCCTTCTTCTTCTCCGTGTCCATCTTCCTGACCCGGGTCCACGTGGACTCAAAGCCGTCCCGTAATCGCCTCACCACCTCCCCCTTGCCCCTCCCCCGTTCTGTGTCCCCTGAGGTCCATGCTGTGTCCAACGAATGGATCTCTCTTACTGTAGGAGGGGCTAGCTCCAGTCCCCCGGCAGCCCCCACTCCTCCTCTCCCACCCCTACCCAGTGGCCTTTATCGCCTGGGCGAGTACCTGCCACCATCCCATTCTGACAGTCCTGTGCCTCCCATTGCCAGCAGTCCTTACTGCATCTCCCCTGCAGCCTCGCCGTCCACCTCACCCCTGCCCCCACCCTACCCACCACGGCCTAGCTCGGCCACTCCCTTTCTCACCTTCACCCCGCCACAAGGTGAGGACTTCCTTCTGTGCCCCCCCTCGCCACGCCTTTCTCGCAGCCTGAGTCCATGTGGGGGCGCAGGCCTGGAGGGTTGGCTGGGTGGTGGGGGTAGCAGCAGGCTGGAGCATGAGCTGCAGGAGGGGGAAGGGGTGGAGCTAGACAGGGTCGGCGGCCTCCGCAAGGCTCCATGCAGCTGGAGCAATAGCCCAGCAGAGGTATCTCCTGCATGGTGTGAAACGCTTACTCCAGGTGCAACCAGTGCTGTAGCAAAGTTACTAACGTCAACTTCAGACCTAATGTTTAAATTAAAGGGCCCATATTATGAAAAAACACTTTTTCTTGCTTATTTGAAAGAAGAACCTGAGTGTATTCTATAATTCTAACAACCTAACTCTTTGATCCATACAGTCCACACAGTTATGAAATTATTCTGGCTCCTAAGTCTTTTCTATGAACACAAATATCTGTTCAGCTTAAATTGTTTAGACTGCAAATTCATGTTAAAATGATAAAGAGTGTTGCTACTGCGTCAATCTATAACATGTTGTTGCATCGAAAAAAGCAGTGGGAGGAACACAAATGTAACATTTCAGGCTTCCCTGGCTCAGAAAATTTTATTTTGAAGAATGCTTTATTCCATAAATTTCTACTTTTGAGGGAAGCAATCGGTATAAAGGTCAGAAAAATTAATTACAATTTTTATATTGTATTGATATGCATAGTCCTACAAATTCAAGATGGATTTTAGGTATACAAACCATGATCTAAAAATACATAGGTAAAAACTATATGGGCCCTTTAAATGAAAAGTATTGTGACTAAAATAAGATGTCATGAAGCTTGTGTTCACACATGCAAGGCAAGGAAACACGTTTGAGAAATAAGTGGCTGCATGGAGATGTTTGAATGCTGTGTGTTTAACATAAATATAGAGAAAACAGCTGAAGGTTTTCCTGGTTTTTGGCAAAACTTTGCATGTGTAGTTTGAATCTCAGTATCTAAAGAGGACTGAACATGTTATACCAGCAGATGATTCAGAAGATTGAGATGTCATTTTTGGAAACTTGTCTGTACAAACATTGTTCAAAAAAGGTCCTGTTTTATTTGTTTTGCTTTAACATCAACTGGATTCCACTTAATATATAATGATGGTAATATAAAAATATATACCACTAAATGCGTTCTAGTATTCATAGTATTGTAATAAGGTTTTCCACGTGGTACTATTTGGTGTATCTAGGTGTGAATTGCAAGTTGTTATCATTTTGTGTGACTGCAACAAGATATGCAGTGGCTTTTACTAACTCACACTCCCCTGCTCCCTCATGTGAAGTTGCTGTAAGATACAGGTGAAAGAGCATTCATTTATTTAACATCACAGCTCAGTTTGTGTGTCAGTTTGTGCTCAAATATAAACGAAGATTTCTCTGAAATGGGGCCTTAATATAGCTTTTTTGTCAAAGTTAATGATAAGTTGAACTGACAATCTGTTCTATTTTCTTCAGCCTCTGAAGAATGAAGGAGACTACCACGGGCGATCCTCAAGAAGTCCGGTCATGTTATTCGACATACAGGATAACAACATGAACACCAACTCATTCACGGTAACACATCCACATGACAGCTTCCCCAAATCAAGTGTAAAATTGGAAATTCATGATCTAAATCTAATCACTGTCAGTCATCTAAACCCATATCTCATCTCTGTTTTTTAAGTTTTCTAATATTTAAAACTCACACTTTTAATGCATGCTAAAACTCTTTAGTATTTCTTACATCTATAACTGTCTAATCCTTCATTCCTCCTGTGTTGACTCACTCTACTGTCTTACTCTTCCATGCTTATTCCGTGGATTCTTCTTACCACATCTGGCTTTCGTGGTTGTAATGGACAACCCTTCTTTTCTACCTTTTTAATCACTGGACTTCCATTGCTGTCTTCTCTAACCTGCCTGCCCCTTCCTCAAACTCAATCTCCATCTGACTGACTGACCCTTCCTGACCTTTCTTCTGTGGACCCTTCTACTCTTGAGTCTCCTCCTTCAACAGGAGGCAGTGTGTAATGAGATCATGAATATAGCAGAGACCTCGGTGAGGTACTGCAGCACTTTGTCCCGCCCCTTAGACTCTGCCCACAGACTGATGCCACACCTCAGTAAACACTCTCTCATCATTTCCCAGCAACCCCAGTCACAAAGCAGCAGCCCGGAACCTGGACGCCTAAGCTGCGGCATGTAAGTATCGCCCGTGTCAGTCACCATCTGTGCATGCATATGTGTGTGTATGTGTACACCAACTGTGCACAACACTTATCATGCCACAACAATGAATCATGAGTGTTACAGCATATTATATAAGGACTCAAGCATTCTAACACTGCAGAGCCATGTTCATGGGACTTTAAATGATAGATTGTAATTCTCTGTTTACTGTCATTTGTCATTACTGAGATTTGATCATCACTTTAAAAAAAAAAAGAGAGATTCTTGTTTTTCTCTTTTAATTTAACTTAATCTGATTTATTTTAGAATTGTCTATTTTTTTGGTACCCAACCCAGATTAAACCTTAGCTAACACTAATTTATCTGATATAACCAATCAAGAACTTCTAAAGAAGTAAATTGGATTGGATAACTGGTCGCTCCTGTGCATGACATTGAATTTTGTCCTGCATCACAAGATATACTGTGGTGGAACCCACGAGCCCCACATGAATGCAGACCTCCTCTTTTAAAATACCTCTTTTTACTTTTTGTTTAACCTTTTGAAGCTTTTTGAAATAAGCAAAGAATGTGAGCAATGAAGAAAGTGTATGATAAACTTTCATTTCATTTTGTGAGCAAAAAAGATGTTTTATTATGATTAGAATTTTACATTCTTTTTGTTTTGCAAAAAGAATAATCCATTATACTTTTGCCAAGATTTTGTAATTTTTGACAAATAAAAATACATTACCAGAAGTCCAAATGTTAATTCATTAGTACAACATAGTACAATATTAGTGTAAATGTAGTGTAGTATTTTACTAAATAGATAATTGTAATTTCAAATAAATAATGATTTAAGTTGTATAGGATTTACACATACGCTTTGGTGTCCTGTTAAAACTGTTTTACATTGATAAATGTCCATGGGCTCAGATACTTACTGAAACTGAAACAGATTCTGAAAGACGCCTTGATTCCTTAACCCAATACGGGATGTATAAAAACTTTGCAAACACACTTCTGTCCATGTGTGTGACGTGTTGTGTGGCTATGCAGATTCCAGGCCCTGTACAGCTACGTGCCACAGAATGACGATGAGCTGGAGTTGCAGGAGGGAGACCTTGTGAACGTCATGGAGAAATGCGATGACGGCTGGTTTGTCGGTATGTCATTAGTCACAGTCCTGGATGCCTTACAGACTGGGCCTTATAGAGAGCTACTAAATCAGTCTGTCTGCAGAGCCCTTAGCACAGCAACCACAGCCCAGCAACACATTACCCTATCATCCTTGCGTGACTGGGACTCATTACTCTTGTACATGTGTATGTGTGTTTGTCTGTGCAGGTACATCCAAGAGAACAAAACAGTTTGGCACTTTCCCAGGGAACTACGTGAAAGCTGTTCATTTGTAACACGTGGTAGCAAATGGTCTGTATGTAGAGATTCTAACAGCCTTTTTTTAACACCAATACCCATGAGCTCATTTTTTATATCCCAACCCCACCCCCCCTTCAGTATTGCAGTTTGCCCAGGTGAATGTCCAGGTATGTGATCAGTATGGTTTGCGGCATGTCAGCGGGGACAGCTTTACTGCAATGGCAGATGAACAGCATTTCATTTTTTTTTTTACTGGGTTTTTTTGTCTTCATGAACAGGCAACAGTACCTTAATATTCATTGCTGAAAGTACTAAGTTACTGCATCACATACCTGACATTAACATACTAGATTCCAGTCATTCTGAAGTAAACAAAACAGACTAAAACCATGGAAGACTCCCAGGTACTCTGCTGTGAATGTATAAGTCCCTTGCAGTGCGTTGTGAGGAGTTGGACAGTGATTGAAGGCACTTAAAGGAGTTTGGTACCATTGAAGGTCAAAGGACTGGACAAAGGTCAGCAAACCCCAGATGGATTGAAGAAATGCTTCACTATTGTTAATCAGTTTGGAATCCCTGGATGTGCACAGCCTTTAACTACATATAATTGTGGGGCAAATTTTGTGTTTGTGTGGTTAAAGTGTCTGTACATACATTGCCTCCAAATGCAATTACAGCGCTGGAACATTGACAGTAATATTTTAGAGCACCACATCAGGTAGGGGTTGCATAGGCTATTTAACTAGTTGGCTCATCAAACCGGTGGTTCTCAAAACTGATCCTCAGTGACCCCGAGATGGTCTAGATTTTTGCAACACATAGAGGTATACAGCAAGAATGTATACTATCTAGGACTCTCAGAGGGCTGGTTTTAGAACCACAGCACTAGCCCACTAACATATCTAGTAGTCAGCACTGTGGGCAACTAGTCGAGGACAGTGCCTGATAACTTCTTTATTTGTCTTCACAGCCATACGTATGCATACAGTGAAACAAAAGCTGCGTCTTCAGGGTCAAGGTCACATAGTAAATAAAGCAATTGTGCAACCTCTATAATCAGGATGTCTTGAGAACCGATTCTGTCAACTTGGCTGAATAATGAATGCTATCAGTTAACAAACTTCCTCTTCTCTATATCTCAGAACTTCATATTTGTGACAGTTGAGCTGTTATTGTTGTATAGAGTAAATGGAAGAGAAAAGGGCAGGTTACCCAAATCTGCTCTGAAAGCATCCTGATGTGTTCTAAAACTACCTTTACTGGCTTTCGGTTCATATAAAGAGAATGATGAAGGTGTCATCTTTAACTCATATGGTGTCTCACATTTTTGATTATCATGATGGCAGTGTTTTGAAGCATATCTTATGGTAGACAAAAAATATGTATGCTTTCTGTTGACATTCTGAAGATATCCTATATTTTGGTGTCAATAGATCAGCTGCTAAATTTGAAACACGTAGCACTTAGTAGTGTGACTAACGTTGCATATTGTACTTGCAGTTAGGAAATGTAAGTAATGCAACCAAGTACTATTTATTCCATTGGCTCGTACACTGTGACAGAATTTTAGGGCCAGAGGGGATGCAGATACAGTGGTGCAGGAGTATCAGTTCAAAATTTCTACAGAAAATGGATATGCATCTGAAAATGTTAACTTGCAATAGGTAACATTAAAATTTTGTAATATTTATGTCTAAAAATATGGAAGTTAGATTTCTATAAAATTCATTGCCCTAAAATACTGTTGCACTGTTGACCTACATGATATATTAGGGGTTTTTTTTCTTTCAAGATTGTTGTGAGTATGAAGGACAGCATGCATTAACAAAGGTTTATACTAGATGTTTAATGTAGATAATTATTGCCAGCTACACCAGACAGTGGCATGCCTGATGATACATCAGACAGTGAATGTGGGACATTCTGTTGTGTTGGGAATGTGTGATCTATAATGAAATGTCATACCTCCTTCCAATTTAAATCTTTAAGTGCCATTTATACGAGTAAGCTACAATTGCTCTATATCTGGATGCCGGATGCTCAAAAAACTATTAATAATTTTAAGCAAGATTAGTTTTCTCTGCTATAGCTGCGTTTCTGGTGTGGCTTCAGTTGAAAAGAAGGTATTGTAATCAATGACTATGTAGAATGGTGGTGAAGACACATGGGTTTCTAGTGTCCTCTGACAGCTAGGACAGTTTAAGCCTATGGAAGGTCGAATGCTTCTGCCCTCTGTAGTAGTGTGCAGTCATGCCAGAGCGTGTCACTGGTGAGCATGTTAGGAGTGTCTCATCAGAGGGATTTTAATCCGTCTGTGATGCTTCTGTCCAGTACAGATGTTTAACAGCATTCATCAACTACATGCAGTAGGATTTAAGATGTACCCCAAGACTAAAGTGTGTACCACAACTGCCCACTTCATTAAGTACACCTGTTTTTTCCTACACTGATGACACGGCAGTGCTAAGAATGACCCACCACCCAGATAATACTGCTCTGTGGGGGTCTTGACCATTAAGGAACAGGGTGAAAGGGGATTACAAAGTATGCAGAGAAACAGATGACCTACAGTCTGTAATTGTAGAGCTACATAGTGCTCCTATATGTTAAGCTAAACTGATAAAAGGGACAATGAATGTAGATACAAGGAGGTGTACTTAATAATGTGGCTGGTCTGTGTGTGTCCTTGTTTGGATTATTTTTGCTATTATCACCAAAGGTTTTTAACACACTAAGACCATGATTTGACCTACAACATTTTGTAATTGTTACCCTACATATCAAGTATGAAGTTTGCCATAGCTTTATTCTGTTTGGCTCTAAGAAATGTCATGCAGTATACAGCATACGCATAAGAATATAGTGTCTTGAGAAACCTGCGCTTTGGATATGAGCAAAGAAGCAGTTTTCTCCTTTCATAATTGTAAATATGTATAATATAAATGAATGAATGAAAGTGTTTGGAGTTACAACAACCTCTATAAACATAGCAGTTTATATTACATGAAGACTTCTGAGAAAGCACAGAGTTGCTTGGCACAAGTTTTCTGACAAGAACAGACAAATGAGAGAGTATCTGACACTGTGTTAGGACTGAGATGCCTTTTGTCTCATTGCTTCATTTAACTGTGCCTCATTTTTATTTTGCCTTGATCTGTTCTGAAGTAAATCAATGATCAGTGTTCCTTGAAGGATATGATGATTGTTTTAGCACACGTGTGTTTTGGACAACTATTGCTGACTGCGATCACCATGTTTATTAATAAAGTGTGTGACATAATGCCTGTAGTGCATAATGATGATGATGTGATCTTCCACATGCAGAGGCTCACCTTGCAGTTGTTGTTTTCTTTTTCTTTTTTTCTTTTTTTTTGCAGTGCTGTTACAGTACAATATTGAATTAATTTTCACTATTTACTGTGTGATTTCATTATTATGCAATATTTAATAAACTATATTACTGCTTTTGACTCACCCATGGTCTGACCTTCCTGGTGCACATTACTGCTGCCATCTTTCATTTTCTACCACAGTGCAAAATTACAGGATGTCCTGTGACTTTTGGAGTCATTCGGGCTGTCACACACTGTATTTTTCACACTTCTTATTCAGGCGCCCTCACATGATGCATCCTTCCTACGAGAGTGCTCATTTATCTAATTGTTCACCAGTGTGGAATTTTAGTAGTAGCTGAAACCGAACCTTGGACTCTATATACATTTTATTCAGGTGATAAACATTCACGCTTCAGTGGTCAATATCTTAGTTTCAGAGACTAAGCTCATTTTTACAAGGTTTTCTAGAGAAAAGTTTCTGCTGAGCAAACAGACAAATTTTAGTACTGTAGGCTTTCAAATAAATACTAGTCTTAGGATTTCGGTCCCTGTTGTTTCAGCAGCTCCTAAATTAGACATTTTAGACCTAAATTAGATCCCTAAATGAACATTTTGGGGCTTATATTCTGGCATAAGTTTATTTGTAGTTAATTTAATAGTTTATTTTGTAGTTAATTTGTTTTTCTTCTTACGAGTTTATACCACAAAAACAAGTCATTTATTTTTACATAGACTTTTTCATAGCCTTTCTTTATTGCTTGGAGTAAGCAGGCTGTTTTTATTATCATCCCATATATATGTAAATAGGCTCTTTCAAGATTGTAGTATATGGGCTGCTGTAGCAAGTACTCCATCATGATTGTAACCTCCGTGTTGGACCTCAGTCAAAAATCATAGAATGGTGCTTGAAAGTTTGTGAATCTTGCAGAATTGTCTTTACTTCTGCATAAATGTAACCTAAACAATCACACAAGCTTTAAAAGTAGATAAAGAAAATCTAGTTCAAGAAATAAGACAAAAGTCTTTGCCTGGGAAAATCCAACATTACAGATCTGTGTAACCTTTGCTGTCAGTATCTTGTGTGACCCCCTTGTGGAGCAATCAGGGCAACTTTATTACTGGTAACTTAATTAATCCTGCACATCGGCTTGGAGGAATTTTAGCCTGTTCCTCTGTACGAAAAAGCTTCAGGGCAGTGGTTGGGTTTTCTCACATGATCAGCTTGCTTCAGATCCTTTCTATAACATTTCTACAGGATTAGGGTCTGGACTTTGACTTTTTGTTCTCTGATCATTCTTTGGTGGAGTGGTCTTTGTCTTGTTTGACCTACGTTCTCTTGAGATGGGACAGATATCCTGACTGATTTTCCTGTTGAATCCACTGCTATAATTCAGAACTCATTGTTCTGTCACTGATAGCAAGCCTTCCTGGCCCATGCTTTACAGATACTGGAATGCAGTGTTTTCCTGTTACCAGACAAAAACTTCCAATTTGGTCTCATCAAAATGTCCACAAACATTTTTACAGTAGCCTGTTTGAAGAGAAGTGGCTGTCTTCCCTCGACCCTGCCATGCACACCTTGGTCAGTATTCTCTTGATGCTGGACTCATGAATATTAACATGAGCAAATGCGAGAAAGGCCTTTAGTTGCTTAAAAGTTACCTTGGGTCCCTTTGTGACCTTTGTTAGTGGACCACTCCTGGTGAGGGTAATAATAGTTTAGAATTTCCTCCATTTCTACGCACTGTCTGCCAGTGGATGGTGGAGTCCAAACTCTTTAGAGATGGTTTTGTAACCTGTTCCAGCCTCCTCTGTTCATGCCATCATACACTTCCACAAATCGTGTGTTGAATATCAGACTTTGATCGTTCCCTGTTCTTTAAATTAAACAGGCACCTACTCACTCACACCTGGTGATCGTCCCGCTGCATGAAAACAAATGGGTCTAATTTCACCCTATTTAACTGCTAAACTTTCAACTTGCTTTTTTTTCAAAGTACTTTTGCCACTCACAGATATGTAATTTTAGACCATGTCTAATATTTTCTGTCCTGCTTGTTAAATTGGATTCTATTAATCCACTTGATAAGGACTTGATTTGATTATGTTTTCATACTTATGCAGAAATAATAGAACATTCCAAAGGGCTCACCAACATTGAAGTACCACTGTAACTCGTGTACTTGGGCAGGCCTAAACTGCTGAAGGCTAATAAAAGCAAACAACAATATGGCATGTTGTATCACCAGTTTTCCTACAGGGACTGAGAAGGGACTGGTACGGTTTAAAACTTTTTAATGTATATAAAACTGTTTTTTAAAGAAATAAGAAAGGACAGCTGTTTTACACACCTGTGAGGTCTATTTCAGATTACTGTCCATCATCTGAATCACCTATAGACCACAAAAAATCATTTCATGCTTTGTGCAGCTGATGATTCAGTCATACTACGTTAGACATCTCAGTGGAGTGCAGTCTCTTCTTACCATATTAATAAACTGCCAGGTTTCAGGAGTGCAGTATCACTATATTTCCACACGAGGGAGGCATAGACCAAAAAATAAATTCACTTAGGGCGGGCAGTCTGAGATAAGATCAGCATTCTACATGTAGAAAAGCTGAATCTTTCATGAGGAAAGCTGATATAATTAAATAGATGTCCCTCATTATCCTAAAAGGCCACTTTCATGGAATACAGGCTCAGGTTGGGATATTTAACAGAGCTCGATACCATGCTGAGAGGTCGAAAGCATGGCTTAATACTTAAAAAGGACTCTAATGACTGCACAAATGAGCCGCTGACTCGCTAGACTTTTATTTAATACCACTTACCACATCATAAAACACACAAGAATTGGTAATTACAAACTCTTAACTGAACTGTGACAAATTATATATGCACTCTACGGCCAAAAGTATGTAATTAAGTAATGTAAGTAATTCTAATTAGTGGGTTTGACTTCTTCAGCTGCACTCAGCTGTGCTAATAGGTGCATAAGATGTAGCATGCAGCTATGGAGCCTTCATAGACTCACACTGGCAGTAGAACTTGAAACCGGCATTGTTATAGGATGCTGTCCTTCTAACAACAGGATTTGTGGGGTTGGGCAGATATGTTCGGCACTTGTGGCTGTGGCCATCACGTGTAATAACACAACTGGTGGAAGTGATGTAAAGCAATAAGCTGAAATGCCAAATCATCAATGCTGTGCTTTGCATAACTCCTGACACTACTTGGCATTATGTGTGAAATTTCTTCCTTGCTAGAGCTGTCACGGTCACCTGTAAGTGCTAATATTGTAAAGTGGAAGCATCCAGCTCAGTTGTGAAGTGGTAGAGCACTAGCGGTTGCAGGATTTAAGAAAGTGAATAATCAAAGTGAGAATGTCAGATTACTAGAACTAAGGTGCAAACAGCAGTTAGGATATGCAGTGGGAGAAAAAACAGAGACCAGAGATAACCATGTTTGAAGCACTGGGCAGAAAAATGTTATAAAGGGCATTTCAGTACAGCGAGGTGTGCCCCTCCCAGTGAGCCCCGGACTGCACTACTAGGCTTCAGGAAATCGGAAATATGGACTCAAAAATCCGTAAGCTCCTCAGGTGTTATCTTCTCAGAGGTGTTTGTGTAAATCCTGTGATCAGTGACTAGACAACTTCAAGCTTAAAGCGTCAATGATAAGCAGTAAAGTCGACTAGTCAGCCAATCTGTGCAGCCCCTATAGTGTGTATCACCTAAAAACAGTCTGCAACAAAAGTGCTGTTCCAAACTTCCTCTGGAAGTAACATCAGCACAAGATCTGTCTGTCCGGAGCTTCATGGACTGGGCTTCTGTGCTGTGCGGCCACAAACAAGACCAAGACCATCACGTGTAACAGCAACTGCTGGCGGGACAAAACTGAAAGCACTGTAGCCCAGGCTAACTGCGCAAGCTCATTAATGCTGCTGTAGCTGAAAGCACAAGCCCCATGACCAGTTTCCAAAACCTTGTGAAAATCTGGCTTTGTAACTTCACATTTGTCCTTTACTGCAATAAATAAAGAAATACAAAGTTCATCATTTTTCTTATTGATGGCAAAATTAATAGACCTCATATAAATATATTTTATCAGGTACCGTGCATGTTGCTGCCATATGGAAACAGCATGTGACAGTGGAACTGTAATCTGCAATGCAGGTTGCAATGGTAGTAAACCCGTACAACACTATAGAACACATCCACGTTCACCACAGAGGCATAAGAAAAATAACTACATGCATAAATATTTAAAGAACCTGAAAACCATAAAATCTACTTTCAGTGTGAAAAGCATTGTGGAAATAGCCACTGGGAATGCATTCGTGTTCTTCCCTTGTACACACTGCAGAATGCAGTATCATTGTTGCATCTGTTCCCATATGGCAACAGCTGTATTTTATAATTTTATATAAAAGCAAGGCGTCAATGAAGACGAAACTGTAACTGTGGGGTTTTTTTCCTGATGTTGTATATAAAAATTGGGTTACAGAGACAGAGAGCTTCACAAGCAAGGCTGCAACATGCAGTTCGTCTGCAAAAAGAATTCCAGACTGCAGCAGGAAGGCATGTGATCAGAAAAGAGCATTTGATCTTACACATAAAGCCTTCGGGGGGGAAAAAGGGAATATTTTGCATTGCATTTCATATGCAATGATTTTAATTTTGGAATATGATGTGAAAAAATGATTTAAGGACACATTTTAAATGCACTTTTACTGTCTATTTGCAGAATTTGACATATAAAACATAAAATGTATATGTTGTATAATATGTTGTATTTCCCAAACTGTAAAAATGGAAGTTGTGCAATAAAAGGAGGGATGATGGCATGTTTAAGTTTCTTGTAGATGCATGTGTAATTTGAGCAGGGGTACTAATACCCCTACTACCTGTATTGTTTATCTGGAAATGTATAATTCTGAGACGCAAAATAATTGGAGGCTGAATTGCAGGTGTACAAGTGACAGAAAGCTTAAGGAATCTCATGAGGCATTTCATGAGGACAGAGACAAAAATCATGCCAGTGCTTGTAAAACATAGAAGAACGGCAGACAGAGAGACAGAAGGACACGGAACACGATAAGTGAGCATCACTAAAGCCATGCACTATGTAATATCCTAAAGAGCTTTGTGGGTCCTCATCACATATCAGTTTGCCAGTTTGCTAACCATCATATCCTAGAGGGAAAGCAAGCTTGTGACCTAGTTCATGTGTTTATTCTAATGTTAGAACTGTTTATTTTCTTCCGCCATGGAGTGATTAATTTTGCATGTTGTTTACTCCCTTTGACTCAAGATTGTACCCTTTAGTCGCTGGCTGCTTGAGAGATATTGTTTATGCAGGCATGATGGTGGAACACCCAGCTTTGATCACAGTGCTCATCTGAATTAGCTACAGCATCTGGATAATGTTTGATTGATTATTTTTTTCCTCCTGAACAAACGACTAATCAAATACAAAAAAAGTAAATTGTTGTGCACTATGTATCCCAGCTCAGATTCCACAAGAACAAGAAAAAAAGGAATTCTGGGATTAAATTAAATAATTATAAAATTAGATCTACTGTAGAGTCGTATGCACATGTGTTGTAGGTTTAGGCACCTGGTCAAGGGTTGTTGATTTTCTAAATAAGACAAACTGATAATATTCTGATAATATAATATGTTCTAATGTGCAACTGCTGTTTTATTTGTTGGGTGTAACTTATTGAGGAAACAATAAAAGCATAAAAAGAATAAAATGTGGCCTGTATAAAGGTTTTAGTTGCTATGTTTAACTACTAAACATGCAATTTTGTGATAACATAAAGCGTTATTCCCTATTGACAATGCATATTTACATTTACGGCATTTAGCTGACGCTCTAATCCAGAGCGACTTACAAGGTTAATCACATTACAAGTAGGCCAATGTAGTGTTAGGAGTCTTGCCCAAGGACCCTTATTGGTGTTGCACAGCATAGTCACCCAGACACCCAGTCACCCGGGATTCAAACCCCAGTATCCCGCGTGTGGTGGTGGCTACTTGGCGGGTAGTGGTGTTATCCGCTGAACTACACCAACCACCTATAACTGCATATATCTAAATCTCTGTGTATCAACGTGAAAACATGTTTTCAGCCTGACGAAGTACAAAAGCAATTATGTACACAAAACTTCCTTAGCTGTGTTTAGCATTTCAGTTAATGAACTCTAATTTTTCTGATTTATAAATACTATCACTTTATTTATATTCACATGCTAAGTGTTAAATTTGGATACCCTGTTACCTTTTTGTTATTCTCACTATGAGGGCTTTTTGCGTAAGCAGAACTTACAGTACTTCGCTTTTTATACAGTAGTAGTTCCCAGCTCAGTGGACACCATTCATAACGACTGGGCTGTTTGAGATACGTGTGAGCTGACCTTACTTGCTGTGGAAGTGTGGAACGCTGAAAATGTAAACCTAAAAAAAGAAGTAATGCTTAAGCTTGACTAATATGAGTAAATGAGTAAAGTAAATTTAAGGTTAAGCAGTGCAGAACAAGAATTTCATCGTACAGAGCAACTGCTTGTTTCTCTGTGCATATGACAATAAAATCTTGAATCCTGAAATGAAGTTTGCATGATTTCCACAAATGAGTTTTCAAAAAAATGTCATAAGTTTTATTTTAGTTTTCTTCTTTGTTAGTTGATTTTAGCTTAGCTTCAGTCAGTCTTAAGGGTGCATAAATAGCTTTATCTTTATTTTTAGTTTGTGAAAAGAGTTTTAGATCAGGTTTTATTTCATTACACATAAAATGAACACCACAGTGAGACTGAGCTGAGCTTTCTGAGTTTTCTTCTCAGTGATTCCGTTTGCTTTTAGCTAGTGTTGCTACAAACGTTAAACTTTTTATTTAGTTTCTGTGTTTTTGTCTTTATATAAAGTTCTTATTTATATTTTTAGTCCCGTTAACAAGCACATTTATTCCCTGCTAGTTTTTGTTTTAGCGACATGCTTAGTGAAGTACGTAATTATAATAGCCCTGCTGTGCTACCTGTTCTCTGACACCTGCCTGTTGTGAGTCATGAACTGCCCTTAATAAAGCTGCTATCCACATGCAGCCTGTCTACAAGCCCGGTCTGCCACATTCTATTATTTGTGATATGACTGTGATTTTATACTGAACAAGTATGCTGATGTTCAGGACATTTTGAGCATTCATTGTGTGCACTACACTGTGCAAAATGTCAGCATGTGCGGTTTTACAGTTCTGCTTTAGTTTCTGAGGAAAACAGGAGATGAGAGAAGAGACACTAGGGAGTCAGAGTGGCTTCCTACATTTTCATACTATTTTCTGGGGATACAAAACCAGACTTTCTGGAAACAGGGTATTATAATTATTCATCTTCCATCTCCCCAGGTTGGAATAGTTTATCAGTTAGTCTTTGTTTCCTCTTAGTTCTAAAATGAAACATCACAGAAAATCATTTCAAAGTACTGTTTCACAATCCTGGCAGCAATAGCACATTCACTTTTTAACTGTACAAAGCTTGCTGGCTTTGGGATGCTACAGTGAACATCAGCTTTACTGGACGAGTGATGCTGCTTTGCTGCTCAAGGGACTTCTAGGGACGTCTTCAGCAGTGGAGCAGTAAAGCAACCCAGCTCTTTAACTGAGGCAGAGGGAAGTTTTATAAAGTTCAGCAAGACTTCCAAATGCAGCTTTTCATGACAGCTTTTATTTATGATCCCTTCAGGGGTTTTAAGGTTTTCACTATTTGTGGCCACAACTGTAACTCATTATTATGGATGTTTTTAATTTCAGTTATTTATTTAACATAAATCAGATAAAAGTATTCAGCTACACCAACCCAAAACCAGGTATCTGTCTTAGATGGATCTGCAGTCATGTGCAAAATTTGTATGCGTAGATATGTAAAAATAGAGTAATTGTAGACTAAACTTTGCAGAACAAAAGTGCTACGTTCACATGTGTCCTCTGTACGTAATACTAATACAAAATAATACTTACATTTATTTATTCAATGTTGTTTTTTGCTTTATATATATATATATTCCTGTAATAAACCTATTCTGAAATAGCTCAAGCTCGTATTATGTGATGCTGTTGGCTATGTGTTTAGTTGTGTGGGTTTAGTAGTGTGTGTATGTAGTTTGATTATGTCTACTTTTAGGGCGTCAGGTCAAAACAACTCATTTTAAAACTTACTAGTAGTAAGTGAAGTAGTAAGTAGTAAGTTAAAAGTGGTATCATGCCACAAGTATCTATGCACTACAGTGGTTATTGCAGTAGGACTAAACGCTCAGGACCTAGAACCTTTATTTTGATCATATGAAACAATCACACATCATTATATAACAAATAGATGGTGGGGTCACACATTTATAGCAACTAAACTCTACAGATTTAACTGTAAATACAGTTGATATCAAATTGTAATTGATGAATACTACAGAGCAACATTTGGAATACTATTAATTATTATTCATTAGTATTGTTACCAACAATATATATAAATCATAAATGTGTTATTTCAATGTGTCCTTAAATTCTTCTTTAGGATTCAAACCATAGTGGAGAACGTCCCCATCAATGGCTGCCCACGCCATGCGGTCTGTGGTAAATGTGGCGGTCCAGTCTCCCGTGGGGGACACGACTATGGCCCCTCCACCACCTTGCACACGCTCGCCCATGTACTGCAGAGAGGAGTTAGCTGCCTCCGAAGCCGTCCGTCCTGCCGCAGGAAAACATTACACTCTCTCTCAGTATCAATCTATTAAACACCAGTTCATTCCACAGAGTCTATTACCCCAACAAACCAACCATCAAATTCTGCAGTCCTCTTTTCAGTGGTGCACAATGCTAGTCTGTAGAAACATCCTCTAAATAAACAATGCAGCAGCTATGTCAAACAAGAAATCAGATTCATTTAGGACCTAACGTATTCTGTCATATTGAAATACTAAAATTAAAGAATGGAAATGATCACACTGTAAAAAAAGTTAGTTCAATAATAGGGTTCAACTTGAAGTACTCAAAACCATGTGTTTAATTCTGAAAAATGCCTTTCCAGTGCAGACAGACGCCGCATCAAACAACATATTGGCTTAATTATTGCAATAAGATATCATAACATATGTACATACATACTTCACTATATAATGTTCAGTTTTCCATTATTTAAATGTTAAAAGAGTTAGCTGTGTTCCTTTCTGTGAAACAGGGTAAACACAACAAGCTACAAACGTGTTAGATATTAGCATACTAGCTTACCAAGCACAACTTTAACATAAAATAAAGCATAGGATATTGAAATGAGTTTGTGTATTTTGTATAAATGTGTCATTACATAACATCAGGCAGTAAAACATTTTAAGTTTCCTTTTATGTTAGCATCTGTGAGTGCTATGCTAATGCTAATTTCAGCTAGCTATGGGATTTGGTCTTTTCCAAACTGAGTTTAATAATATACAGCGCTGACTTAAATACTGACTTCTGGAGCTCATAGGACATGTTTTACTTCGTATATCGCTATTAAATAAATAATAAATACATTAAAACTAAAGCCTAAAGGTTATTAGCGGAGTCTATAGCCCATTATATAGCCTGCATTTAATACACAGTGCATCACTGTAAACCAACATCACTATGAATTACTGTAAGTACATGGTAAAATGAATGGTAGGGTCAAATGCCAATGCCATGCGAAATAAAACTGACTGTAGTGCTCAGTTATACGAATATTTTATATAATGGAAATGATTCAATGTCCCTTCAACAGGACAAAATGGAAATGTAATGTAATGTAATGTAATACTGTGCTGAGAACAGTCTGAGCAGACCAGTTCAGCTGGACATGTTGAACAAAATGACCTGTAGAGCAGACACACTGTAATTCTCCCTCACTCGCTCCACTTTTGTAGGAATTCAAATTTCAAAAGCCTGAATGTAGTTTTTGTATTATAATTTTTTGACTGTGCTGGCTCCCCGTGGAAGACAGAAATAGAGTGTGAGGATTTCTGTTTCCTCATGTGCTGTGTTGTGTGATAAAGCAGCGTGGCCTGCTGCAGTCCTTGAGCCCAGCATAGGTCACTCAGGGAACAGGATAAGGCAGGCTGCTCACACTGCCAGTGCATGCATTCATTCCCTGCCGCTGCTGTGGAGCAAAGGGCTGTCAGGAAAAAAACCCCAGAAAGATAAATGGTAGACCCTCTGTCTTAAAGGTTTCTTCTGCTTGAAAAAAATCTAAGCGGGTTGACACTGCTGTGCAAGGCAAGAAAGCAGAGGATGCGTGTTTTAATCAAAAAGGGGCAGTTTCTCTTCAGCGGAAGGCTCGCTGAGGCTCAAAGTGAGGCAGAATAGCTGTGCTGCTGTGGGGAGGCTGCTGTTTCAAAGGATAACCGCAAACGGGCACGGCAAAAAAGTGAAACGGCGCAGTCATTACCGCAGAAGTTGCAAGCAAACAATAGCCCGCTGACCCCTCCACAGACACTCTGGCTCATTATCCTCCGCCAACAGTGGCAGCCCGACCCATATCCTCTCCTCCAACACACCAATTAAAATGATTGGCAACAGCAGTGTCAGATCCGCACACCACTTATGTTAATACAGAAAAATCTGATGATGGCGTGAGTGGGTGAGGGGACAAAAACAGAATATTAGCACCGGGATTTCACAACCTGCCACATGCACAGTCTAAAGAACATGGCTGCAAAAGACAAGCAGAGAAAACACACAATAACAATAATGGCCAGCTGGTCCATTTCCTTTCTCTGGATAGATGGTGACCTGCTATTATATGAGGTACACAGCACGGATAATGTGCTCTATTTGTAGATGTTTACTTGTTTAAAAATATAACATTCTAACAGATTTCCTTGAATTTATTTGTGGTATGTTAAGTTTGAAGGGGGGGGTGTCATTTTTATTTAGTGTCACACTATGCTGCACTAAATAGTCCATTTAAACAGGACTAATGGTGCTTTCTGTGTGTTAAAACATGCAACTCTTCTTAAAGTAATGACATGGTTAAAAGCAAACTGCAAATAATCCACCACAGTAACCATAAAAATCAGATCCCTGCCTACTGTTTATGTTTACAAAGTCTCATTCACATTACGGCTGAAATCCTTCCAATCACTTCCCACGTTTTCATTTTGTTATGCATTAACACCTTGTACAATGCGTTTTGAACCTTACATATTATTTACCAAAGAGTATATTTCAGAATATGTAATCAGAATTTTAGAGAGCTGAAGGGGAGAAAACGATTACTGTCCTTATCTGTTACAGTGTATAGTGTGTATATATGTGTGTGTGTGTGTGTGTGTGTGTGTACATATAAATCATATTAATGTACATATGTACATATAATAATATTTTTATTATTATTATTATTCTTTTTTTTATATAGATTTCTTTTGCCATGTCATCTGCCCTGAGATTTCACCTCCACTTTTAAAATACCATGAATTCTGGATATTATTTTTATTAAAACTTTTATTAAAACTATTTACAAATGTAAGAATTACCTGAATTAAGCAAATAAATTATTAACTGTTTAATTAAAAATTAAACAGATGCTTCACATGTTCTAAATCAATCAATCAATCAAAAAAGAACAATTAGTTGTAAACAAACAAAGATGTAAACAAAGTAATTCAGAATGGTTTGGTGTAAAATGGGGACTCAAAACTGCTTATAGTGGTAGTGCTAGGAACTAAATGGCAAAACAGCTGAAAAATATGTAGTGGGATGCGGTTGCACGGGAAACTAATTCCCAGTAGTTTTGTTCAGATTTATCACTATTTTACCATCATATTTCACTGACATTAACCATTTTCCATCAAACCACTCTCAAAGATTTTATTTATATCTCAAAGGCTTTGATGATTATGCAGACATTATTATTTGAAAGCTGTGAAATTGCACAGTGACTACCATATTAGAATCATTCATCTGCAATCAAACTGTTATTACATTATTGAAATATTACTGGTTCCTGCTGAACTCCAGTGTTGCGGTGTCTTGGCTATGAAAAATTAAACATTGATCCATCATTAGAGTTTTAACACGTCTTATGTGCACTACACTTCACATATGGAATGTACTTGTTTAGATATGTGAATAGGTTTGTACTTTATGGCTGTAAATATTAATACATTAAATAATTTAGCATGCCTGCTGGCAAAGCAAAATATTCCCCATTTGAGCAGTAAACTGTGATTTCCTATGGATTTGCTTCACTATCCACATAATTACACCAGAGAACTGTGCACATAACAAGGTGCTCATCAGCTGCTCCCTGCTTTGCTGACAGCTGCCAAAAATTAAAACTGCAATTACAGGAGCAGGGAATGTTTTGGATTCATTCCCTTTTACCTCCAGGTTTTAATTTATTAATTCCCTGACATCGATAAACACAACAATTGCTGCGAGCAAATTAGCAAAGCCATTTATCCAGGCTAGCTACATGAGCAGAATAATCTACAGTGATCTATCGCTTCCTCTATCTGCACATCCGATCAGGTTCCATGACATCCACTAGGTGGATTTGGCTCCTGCCTCGTGTCAGGAGTTTCATTTCATCCTCCTCTGTGTGTAATCTTCACTGTGTGTCCATCAGTCCGGTGGATAAACGTGCAGGCTTGATAAGCCTTGCTTTCGCATGCGCGAAGACAGATCAACAGCACGACAAGACACTTCCATCTGTGATTGGACAGCAAATGAGTTTCTGAAGGAAACACTTCATACTGTACCTTGCTCCATGTGAAAGAGGATGAGCCTGGCTAAGGTGACTTTGAGAATAGACTCGCCATGACCGGTGCAGGACACTGCGCCACTCTTATTGTCTGCATATCCACCTGATCCTTATCACACAGAGGAGACAGCACAATAATACCCAGCCCGTAATCCATGGTACCTCAAGAGAAAGCTCTCTGCCAAGTGAGTATTGATCAAAACTGTACTCGCCTCTAAGAACAAAATGCTGTAATTCATGCCAAGAGTTAGCGAAACATTGCAGTTTTTAAACTGACATCACTTTAAAACACAATGGCTATTTTTCCAGACACAGGAAAACACAACTAGAATTTATTTATTTATTTATTTATTTATTTATTTATACCAGAGCAGGTTCTGTAATTTGTAAGGGATTTGACCTCAAGATTCATACAGGATAAAGATAGCCCACACTGGAAGTGTTTTGAGAACAAAGCGCATGTCCAGTAATGAATTTTGTTACTACATTTCCATAAAGAGAACTGCCATTACTGAGGGAAGTCCACATTCCATTCCACAGTACAGGAGGTCTTTCGCTTGATTTTAAATAACAGAGCATCTGGAGATAAAACTGGGGACAAAGCCATATTATCTATACCAGTGTTTCCCAACTTTGGTCCCGTGGAACCCCCTGCTCTCCATATTTAAGTGTTTTCCCTGCTTCCAACACACCTGGACCAAGTCATCAGCACCTTCCAAACCTCTTTATGAGCTGAAGCCGAAACACTGAATAGCAGAGAAGAAGGCCTCCAGGACCATGGATGAGAAACACTGGTCTATTCCAATATACAGTGATGGGCAAAGTCAGAGACCAGCCTTGATTTCTTTCATTTCCAGTCACAACAGCTAATAGGTAAATTAAGTTATTCACTATATCATCAAACTTAATTGCCCTACTCACCCCTACTGCCTTCGGTGGTAAGTACCAACACCAATTCTAACTCTTGTTCCACTTCTAAATTAGTCACTGCTTTTGTTTTTGTTTGCTGAACATGGCATTCTATCCGAGAGTGGGTAGCGGCAGTTGTCATAATTGTTTCTTGCCAGGAGCTTTCGCCATCATCGTGTTTACTCTTCCTTTCCCCTGCTACCTGTCCTTAAACGATCTAACCAAGAGCTGTTCCTTCAACACAGGCAATACTACTTCTTTACTCTCATGATTGCTGACTTGATGCTACAGTCACTCACCATCACCGCACAAATTGGTATTACAAGACTGGACAGGCTGGATCTAGCTGGCCTAGCATGCTAACTTCAGAAGATAACCTTGGGTTATTTATGCTAATTTTGGAATGTTTTAAGCTAAAAAATGTATCATATTTCTCCTTTGATATAACTTTAACATAACTATCACCCGATATTCCCGGAAAATGTTACTGAATTTTATCAATACTGCTCAGCAACACAATGATCCAACTCACCTATAATTGGAGAATCTCCAACTCTTCCCACCATTTTGTTTCTTATTCCTCCTGTTGAAGTTGCACAGGCGACATTACCAAAGGAATCCAGTGCCACAGCTCCGACTGTGTCATGGCCCCTGCATAATTACAGAAGTTTGGCAAGTTTGAATAAGTACATGTCAGAATTTTTCCAGAACTGTAATGTTATTTGACGAGGCATTGCCAAAGTCCGCTAAAGAGAATGAATTATTAATCATTCCTTCATTCAAATCCACCTTCTTTGCACTTCACAGAGATTTCTCCTCCATATCTTGCCAGGCAGATATAATCTAATGGGGAAAAAAAGGTTTATTATCCTTCCAACTGAGTCTTTGTGTGTCTTCTTCTTGTCTTTTTCTGAGGTTCTGAGTCCAAGGAAAGCCCACTGTAGATATATGAGGGATAAGTGAGAGATGAAACTACAAGCATTTTCGCAAGAGCACTTGACACAGATAGTATACCTGAAAATGACCCATCATCATCTGTCAACAAAGGACATGAGAATAAGCGCCGGACAGTCTTACAGGCATTTCCCCTGCTGCATTTATGCCAAAACAAAGACACTATAGGGGAACTCAGCACATTGTAGTGTGCAAAAACACCCACAGAGCTCTCCCATTGGTGAACTAATGTTGTCACACTGACCAACATAATTATTACGAGATTTACAATGACACTAAATCTTCCATAACTGGAAGTGTATATGTTAGCGAACATGAATAGGACCCAATAGATATAACCAGGTTTCAGGGTGAGGTAGACACTCAATATATATTATGTCTGTCTATAATATGTCTGTTACAAGCATCAAATAAAACATGGAGTTGTCATTTATGAGTTGTCATTTATGAGTTGTGGTTGGTGTAGCTCAGTGGATAACACCACTACCCGCTAAGTAGCCCCCACCACATGTGGGAGACTGGGGTTCAATCCCGGGATGAGTGACTATGCTGTGCTAGACCAATAAGAGTCCTTGGGCAAGACTCCTAACACTACATTGGCCTACCTGTAATATGATTAACCTTGTAAGTTGCTCTGGATAAGAGTGTCAGCTAAATACCGTAAATTTACAAGCTTAAAATAGGTGTGTTTGATCTAGAATGGCTAGAAAACCTTTATGTTAATTGCCAATAGTACAAAACTAGCATGCTACTAGAATTTAGCATTAGACTTATTAGACTTAGAATTATAATTTAACATTAGACTTCTTAGGATTAATAAAAAGGGTAGATTTCCTTATGAGGGCCTTGCCTTAATAACCACAGTGGAGCCAGCTGAAAAGTAATACAGTCTTTGTTGTATTGACTCTACATTGCAGCTCATGGGATTCGCAATGAAACAATAACTGTGAGGTTAAATGTTTAGTACTGGTTTCGAACGCTTTGCAATCAATCACTGTCTGAAGTTTCCTACCTACAGACATCAGCAGACACTAGATATCTTCCCTGGTGATGTTCTGCTATGCAGTTTCTGTATGTTTCAGGGACATTTTGCCTTCAGTGCTGTCTCCACTATGAGAAACACGTCGTCAGCGGGGTTCAGGTTGGGTGATTGACTCGGACAGGCGAGAGCAGTTCACGTTTTGGCCCTGAACAACTTCATATATCTGTAGCTGCATGCCTTAAGTCATTGTTAAAGCCTTCAAGGTGAAGCAGCGTCGTCTACTGAGCTTTGCAGTTAAGTTGCTTCTATACCCTTCATACAATTCATGATCAGCAGTCACAGCTGCCGTAAAGGCGACTGAACCTGTTCTGCTGGAGGCCATACATGCCCACTGAGGATGTAACCATACACATCTTTAGGTTCGATCATTTCAGATCCTCAGTTCCGAAGACAGGCAAGTTTGATACTCAGTGAGCCCCTGATAAAATCACAATGCCTCAGAATTGTACAGGTGATTTTAGGTGCCTTCTAGCAGACAGTAACCTGATTAGACAGTGATTTGCATGCTCTTGCAAACCATATTTGCTGTTGTGATATTAGTGTATCCATTAGGCTTTTGCATACTGTGTCTATGTCTACACTGTGAATAGTGTTCTTGATTTATTCAACAGATTTTCCTCATGAAAGCATTCTTCGATCATCCAAACTGATGTGGTCTTTTATGCTCTGCCAAGCAGTTTGTGACTGCTATGCTCATTGACCTTATATATAATTTGCCCAATATAGGAGTAAAAGGTTTTTAAATGAAAGGGCACCCTGCACATGTCAATCTCATGTCAGTATTTGTTTTATCATTTGTGCTGAAGTATTTTTTGAAGCTCTCAAAAAAAAACAACAACAGAACACTCAAAAAAAAAGCGTCAGTCTTCAATTACTGTGCTGTAGTTAGATAGGCAAGCGTGTGTACGACAAAGCAGCATGAAGGACAATTCAAGGTGAAATTAGGAGCCAGAAGAGCTCTCTGGGAGAAACCGGAGAGCAAACAAACTCTTTACGAAGAATATTTGTCTGGACCAGCTGGCGAGGAATCACTTGTCAGAGATCCGAAATGGAGCATCAATCACTTTTGACAGGTGCTTGATTGCTCTTTTAAATCACCAGTGATGGCTGGATCTAGCTCAGCGGCTCAGGTAAAAACGGCATTTAAAAGCTGCCCAATGATGGACTGTATTTCACACTTTGAAGTAATCATAGAATTATGCAGTAAATCTTTTAATATCCATAAACAACCTAATGGGGCATGCGGACATTCCGAACACAAAGCTGTTCCTCATCTGCCCGTACCCACAGGTGGTCTGACTTTATTCAGAACTGTGCATCACGGGCAAACTGTCTTCTAACGTATGGCTTCCCATACACACACACACACACACACACACATGTATATATTTATGGCTGGAATTGGACAGTCATCCTGCAATATGCCTGTGCTATCTGCAAAGAAAACAGATTATTCAGTGCATTTAGGTTGTCATCTAACTTGACCGGAACAACAGACGCCACTTCAGATTTTACCACTGGCTCTAGTAGTTTAAACAGTGGGAATTATGCATAATGGGTGCATGGATTCACGTGTGTTCCTTCCTACCCTGACATGCCTTTTGCACTGGAATAGGCTAAATCTACCCTTATCAGACCACTAGCCTCACTAACAAACGGTCCTCATACAGTCAGAAAGCTGTTTAGTCCATATCCTGTAAATTCAGTTTAACTCTGTGTGTGTACCTGCTCTTACTTTTAAACAAAAACATCAGGCCTACCGTCTTATGTTTTATGAATCAACTTCACCAAGTGTTTAGGTAATTTCTAATCAGACGAATTTGATGTTTTTTCTGGCCACATTTTATCTGCAAAATTGATAGTCTAACACCAACCTTCCAGGTTTTAATAATGCGTTAGACAGTTATTAACCCAATTCTAGCCATTATAGCAAACTGCTTAATTGATTTTATAGCTTGATGAAGGCCAATATATTTGACCCTTCTAAAAAATAGCAACATATTTGGGTTGATAAAAAATTTGTTAAAAAAGTTTAAAGTAGAACTGTTGACAGTTGCAATATTTTCATCACTGCAGTAATTGAATTTGTTAATTAAATCCAAAACAGTCCAGTGACTTTTTGGTAAGTCAGTGTTTTAAAGCTGTATTGTCTCCAGACACCTTTTTTTTAATCCAGACTTTATCTACGTTTGTACTTAAAAATACACAAGTAAAGTAAGTAAAACATACTCTTCCTAAATAAACAAGAAGAGATATATAACTGCACATTACTTCAGGGAGCGTGAACACAATGTGTGTATTTAAACTAGTGTTTAAATCCAAAACTTTGTATTAGTAAAGCGCAAGAGATTTTTTTTAAATATAAAAACTGAAAGAAGAAAGTGGTAAACACTTAACATTGGTTGTATTTCATGTATATTAATAAATTAATAAAAACATATTTTATATTTTTTAAAATATTTTTATATTCCTATTTTTGGTCTCAGCATTACTGCAGTTCGAGTTTGCAATCTCCTGACAATACACTCAAACCTTAGATGTTTGTACAACTGAAGAGCCATAAAGAGTCTCTACCACTTGAAAATCACAACATCATAGTTAGTATAATAAAAGATGTAAAGTATGTACAAATCTTTCTCAGAGACAATAATACACACACAAACTTACTAAAGAGAGCTACTGAAAAACATAACAAATAAGAAAAATGAAGTAAAAAACACAAGAAATGATTTAGAGGATTTTCTGTTGTTTACTTGAGCTTAAAAAGTGTGACAACAGAGAACAGCCAGTAAAGTGATGTTTTAGTAAAACTATTGGGGTGTAAGATGTTAAGCCTTATGATGGATTATATTTTCCTTTAAGAAGATGCCTGGGAAACCAGCCCTTGGAGCACTACACTAATATCGAAAATAAACATTTACAACACCAGATGATATGGTCAGTTACTGGAATTTTAGCCCCTTAAACCCAGTGCCGGTATCAGCAACAACATTTCCACACTGGTTAGCCCCCACTAATCACACTAATGTTTGCTCCATTAAGTGAACAAGTGCAATGAACTATTGGCAAACACAGTGCAGTGTATTTGACTCCAGTTTGCGACCTCGGAAACAGGGCAGTGACTTTAATTAGAACTGCATTTAAATCAGTGTATGTTTCAATTCAGCTCTGTGCCCTCCGCAAGCGCTGTCACATGCAGGCTAGTGTTATATATGAGCAGGGTCATGCAGACTGGGCAGTGGGAGCTGCTGTATAATCATCCTAAATGAAGGGTGGGGGGTAATTGCGTTCCAAGGGCTCCGCATAAAAGAGCTCACTGACAGTGGTGTGGCTGAGCACAGGGAGGCCATCAATAATGAAGGTGCGGCAGCAGGGAAGGATGAAAGGCCGTAGCTCAGCCAGCTGTCACTTAGCACCCCCACGGCACTATTTTTACCTGCTCCCAGAGGGGCTGGGGTTACACCTTGCCTCGGCACGGCCTCCCCCCACTCCTCAGCGCCTGGCCCAGGGAAGCAGAGGTGACAGGCTGGAGCGATACTGTTGGAGCATCTGTAGTGCCTTAAGGCCGCTGGGAAAGTCTTATGCCCCAGCACAGGTGCAGCATACTGCTCTGAGGCGGAACAGGGCCACTGGGCCTCTCACAGGCCATTCACTTCTGAATAGGCCTACATGATGCAGGTCGGCTGACCACAGATACATACAAGAGCCCTAAAGCAATTCCCAGTGATAAAAAAAGAGCAACATATGAAAGAATCTAAATGGGACAGGTCAAGCAAATAGGCTATTTCAAACCTGTCAAACAAACACACACTCAAACTAGGTTACAATAAAGATAGATACAGCACTGAACCATCCCTGAGCTGATCTACCACACTTGCTGAACAAAATATCTTGCAAAAAGTTATTTCTAGAATAAATAGCCTAATAACAATTCAAGGAAGGGTGCAAAGGCTGAATTAAGGTTGAATTTTAGAAATATTATCATGGGGTTTTTTGTTTTAGGAAATTGATACCAGTGGTTCTAAAATCAGATTACCTAAGTCTCTACTATGCTTATCTACAATATTTAATACTATGCATATCTTGATTAAAAACCATTCACAGAGAACAGAATAATACTGAATAAGATGAAACTCGCTCTCTGTGTGTTGTCTAAGGTTGTACCAAGCGTAATGATAGGTGGGCAATGAGTATAGAGCTACACGATGACATCGCCCTGTTACAAAGAAAAGAGCTGGAATTCCAATGGCATTTCAGGCAGCTGAGTGGCTTCTGTGAGAAAGAGTTTCTTCCTCTGGCTTGAGGTTTGGGTTTCATAAGTTTGTAGATCATTGACATGCACAGAAACCTATATGACTATTCTTCCTCGGCTTGATTACTGTGATGCAGGTTACAGCCCGGCATGTCAAGGTGTACTTCTAGCTGGGATGTTCTTTAGCATTCTGCTATCCATGTTGCTTCAATTGCCTCTTTTAGAAAACTTGTGCCAAAATACTTAGGATTGTTTGAATTTATTGAACTCTATATATTGGTCTTCCCTTTAAATTCAACTTATAAAACAAACAAGCACTTCTCTTCATTTCAACCCGCTTCTGCACATGATTAAAACACAATATCAAAACCATGAAATCTGAATTCTTTTATCTTAATTATATGACAGCATACAGTTTTTTATTTATACGTTTGGTGTTTATAATTTTACACTGTTATTCTTTTCTTTGTGGGGGTGTGTTGCTTAATCATTGATTATTTTATCCCTCTTAGGTATTTCCCTTTTGCTCAAGTACCTCTGGCTGTTTACCAGGCCACCACTGCAAATAAGAATATGTTCTTTAAGGACTTGCCTGGTTAAATTAAATGTCATAACACAACAAACGAAAGGTAAAAAATGTTAGAAAAGCAAAATAGGTCCCCTTGAAGCATTTTTCTCTTTCACTAAAATTTGTCAACCCTGAGATTTTCTCACTGCGAAAACATTTACTAGCTGAATACTCCACTGTATCTCAGCACTTTAACAATGTAGAAAACTTTCTTGTTTGTCTTACAAAGAAATACTTATGTTAAGCTCAGCTCACTTGTCTTTTCTCCTTGAGGGAGTTTAGGAAAGAAATCATAAAACTGGTGATCCTTCTTTAAGGCAATACTGAGATCTGCTTTATTTCTCCTGAGACAAATAAAAGTTAATCCTAGAAAGGCAAGAGCATTTTTTCCCGGTTGCTGTTTGCTTGGTAGCCATGCCATAATCACTGGATGTACTGAATTCAGGTTATTCACAATATGCTGCACATAAGTTTGGGAAAAGAAAACCAGCTGAGTTCAATGAAAAACACATTTTTAGGGTGATATTAATCATAATATATCACTGGTATAGCAAAGCCCAAGACCAACAGGAAATTCTTGAAAGTGTTTCATTACGCGGTCCGGGATAGCTTCCTCCAAGTTAAAAAAGTCTTTGCCAACCTTAAATGTCAACTCATAAATATCTAGGCATAAATATCTAATCATATTGACAAGCTACAATCAAAGGTCAAGGCCAGGCTGGGTTTTCTTTATAGAAGTTCTCTTGTTCACCTGAGCTGCCACAATCGCTCTTGTTCAATGACTATTCTTCCTCGGCTTGATTACGGTGAAGCAGGTTACAGACTGGCATGCAAAGAGGCACTTCTGGAACTGGATGTTCTTTATCATTCTACTACAGTTAACAACCATGTTGGGTACGAATGCCTCTTTTAGGACACATTAGTGGTTTCTTTACTCTGGTTAATTGGCCCTCATTACACACTCGTTCCAATATACTTTGGTTTGCATTCATGTATAAGACTCATCTAGGATAAACGCAGCACTACAAACAAGCCCTATTTCAGCCAGTGCATGCTAAATTTAACACTTTAAATATAACAACATTTTCATTCCTCATTTATATTTTTATTGTTATGTCATTTTATGTTGTTTCTCTTTCCTTATTAGTCGTGGCTGTGTTGCTTAAGCATTCTTTATTTTGTCCCTATTTTGTATTTCCCTTTTCTTCAAGTACCTTCTGCTGTTAATGCTCTTAATAGCTGGCCTGGTTAAATTTAACGGGAAAAAAATGTACATTAAAAGCCCATCAATTGGAGTTATCATTAATAATACGTTACTTACTGAATGTTAACATTGTTCTGAATTTATCTTTGAAATTTTGTCATTGTTTCACATGTAGACATGCTATAATGGGTCCGATCAGGAAGCTAGCATAAAAATTCAATTTACTCAAAAAGTGCTCAGATCTGTCCATTTTGTCTCTTTTCATGTTTCCAATTGTCTGGTAGTTCTGATATGTTGTTTGTGAGTTAGCTGAGATGGCATGCCTTGAAATGGTCATTTACTTACCATTGTGAGTTAAAGAGCTCTTTGACACCAACAATATACTTTTTACAGCGTTCCCATTCTTTCCTCTCCTCCTCAGTCACCAGAGCATCTGTGGGCAGTGTAGGAATGCCGATGCTTTCTGCAAACAGGTTCGCCCCACGGCTTGTCAGCATGACATGATCAGTCTGAATAAACAAAAAATTAAAACATGAAAAAACAGGCGAGTGTCAGTAACGATCCGAGACGGAAAGGAAACACACTGACACATGGCATTTAGCTAATGTGTCTTAAATGTTTTATCTGCTGGACTGTTGCAAAAAGGCGCACGTTATAATTGAATAATGACATTTCACAGAAAATGCCATCATTACTCTCCAAGGTGTTCTGTGCAATGTAATTACCCATGCTGCAGTAAGATTAGGTTTTGTAAAAGTCAGCACTGGCCTTCAAACCCCATCACCTGAACAGGCAAACAAGACTGATATACCACCTTGACCTGCGCACTCAGCATGCTAACAGCTCCAATTAGCTCTTGAGTCACAGCTGCGGTTAAATCTACCTCGTCTGTAGATTCCCAGGCTGTGGGCTTTAGTGGCCTAGTGTGTGGCTTGGAGGGAGCTATTAAATCACATCAAATGAAGCAATTGCCAGCATTCTTGCTGATACAAGCCGACCAAAGAACACTGCGCTTCTGGCCGGTGCTCAGATAATGAGCTGTGGATCAGAACTCTCTGTAAATGACCCCGTAAACCGGATGATGTGCACTTCAACATACGGTCAACTATGTAGGTAATTTCATAGCTGCATTACCAGTATTGCTGTGACTCTGAAGTGAAGGTCGCTATTCAGGAGCTCTTTTAAAAGCCTACTGAGGGATTTATTTTCTTCACTTGCCTCACTGTTACCACCTAATTCCCAATGACAAATATTACCAGCAAATATGATCTCGAGCATCTTCCAGAATTATTGGTAATCTGAGAAAAGCAGGCTGTGAAATAATGTTTGTGCTTTGTTGTATATCAGTTTGACTGTAAGCTCAAAATGAGAGCACTCTAAACTCTCAGCACAATTAGTCACAGAAAAGAAAATCCATATCCATACAAAGCCATGTGAAAATATATCACTTGAGCATTTGCGGGCTGCGCTTCACCGAAAGCCTCTCTGAACAAACAACAAAGACTCATTTTGCGCAGATACAAAATATGAAGATAATAAGTGCTGATCATTTTTGGAGGGCTCCCAAGCTTCACCACTGCAGGCCTGTGTCTGGTGACGCTTAATTGAGCTGCCTGCTGTCTTAACCAATCTGAGCTATTTATAAAAAATGGCATTAAAAATAAAACCAAATGGCATAATTAAATTGAATTGAATTGAACTGAATAATAAACTGAATAAAAAAAAAAGTTTTCAATGATAAATATTTGGTCATTTCTTTTCTTTTTATTTGGATTTGGTTTGTTATAGCCTCCTATAGATTCACTACAGATGTTCAAATTGTAATATAATGATATTGGTTCTTAACAGTTGATAGGGTTTGAGGTAGAACTTAGAACCAGGGTGAGGGCTTTAGGTTAGGCTTAGGTTTGGAGCAATTAAGGTTTATTCTGTAACCTTTATTTTAAAACCTTTTATTTATTAGTTCCCCTAAAATGAACTATCCGAATAAAATGTCACTGAAGATTCCTTTAAAAGAACATTTTAAGACACTTGGTTGCATCATTTTAGTCACAAGTTACTTAAAGTGAGCACAAAAGAGCTTTACATGTTCCCCTTGATTGTCTACATAATGACTGTACATGTACTTGATTGTATATGTAAATATGATTGCATTAATATTAAAATGTGGCAATAATGCATGCTATCATTTTTGTAAGGTTGCATCATTTACATCATGCAAACCAAAGCAAGAGACTAATACGCCCACACCCAACATAAGTGACCTTCTGTATGTGCTCTCCACCTGGTTACCCTGGTTAGAACTGGTTGTGCTACCAGCACAAGCCTACAATAGAGTAAGAAAAAATTAAGTCTGCATGTAGACACATACATTTCATACACACAGGAATACACTGATATAATACCAAATAACAGCAGCACCATGGTGACTGTTTAGCTTGGAGTTCGAAATAAAACAGAGACAGACCATAAGTCCAGCTTGGGAAACTTTTAAATATTAAAGTGGTTATTAATGTCATTTTTCTCTGTCAGATGTAGTGCATTTTAGATCACAGGCAAGAGCATGAGGTCACTGAAGCTCGATCGCTGCATTGATCACGGTCTGATGAATTTTTAATACCGCCTATTAAACAGACCTGCCAATCCCTGGTAAGGCCAAGGTCTTTTGGGGCAGTCAAGACAGGTGCTGTACCAAATCAATTCTCATGTAATCTGGGCCTTTTTTTTGTTTCCCCTTGTGTCTGCGGCCTTGGAAGGTGAAATTGGTGTATAAGAGGTGTGAAAACCACTTTATAGAGGCTCTTTACAGAGCTCTATTGACTAATATTTCAATAGCAGAATTCTTAGCAGCAGAAAAGAAAGTCATCATGAGGAAATTCACTGAAACAGGTTCTAGACTCCTAAGGCACAGCCTGAAACATAAGGATCCTAATACGATATTATTTCATTAATTTCTCTGGTATTGCCTTTTATAAACAAAGACTGGTGTCAGATTTTCACTGCAGCCAGATAAGTCTGCTGTTAGTAAGAAGTAATTATAAACTCTGTCAGACACATTGAGCATGTTAGTCAAATGAATAAATCAAGGCAAATGCTATTGCAGGACGACATGCTGTTAAGTCTTGTGTAACGAGCTCACTGCTTCTTCCCTGAGCTCTGTTACTCTTGTACCTCTTGTACCTTGGTTTAGAAGTTTCCTGTCCTGAAAATGCCATGAAATATCATTATCACTGGATAAAGTATATGTTTTTTTGTGAGGAAGAACATTAGAAAAGTCCTTACAACTTGAGTCAGACACCAATTGGCCTCAACACTCAAATCAGTTCCACACTTTAGTCTCCAGTTCTTTACTGTTAGCTCAAAAGGCCTTTAATTTTTCCCCCTTGATTGTCTCAAAATGGCAGAAATGCTTTGTGTCAGATGTGCTAAAGACACATCTCTCTCTCATAGCTGTCTGACAAAAGAGAGAGAGAAAAAAAGAGCTGGATGGCTTGAATCTTTGAGCTCCATCTGAGCAAATTCGTATTATAAGACTTCCATTTTCACCATTACAAAGAGTGCTGATTGAAATCAATCTGAAAATCAGCCAGCATTGATCTCCCTCTGACTCTGTCATCTCAAAGCTCCAGATGAAATAACATCTTAAAGTTTAAGGAGCCAGGGAGAGCCGTGATATCGTTTTAAAGCTTTTGATCTAAATGCCACGACTTTCTGAGAAACATTTATGTATTTTAACAAATACAGGTTACAATACCGATCCGCCACGTCTGCCATTCACGTGCTGGCTAACTTTGTTCAAAAGACTTGGCAGCATCTGGACGGGATTTTTCCAAGGCAGACTCTGTCTTCAAAGAAGCCTTTTCATATAATAGGTAACTGGTGAGGACATCAAGTGCTGGTTCTTAAAAATCCACATATCCATGGTACAATGTAGCAGCATATTGATATTAGAGACAGAAATACACATCTGTGAGCCTTTTAATAAATGGTAGGGCTCCTCAATTTGCAGAATGAACTGCTAGAACACTGAGGCTGAATAAAGAAGTTTGTGAATGAAAGATCAGACTTGCTTTGGGAAAAAAGCAAAAGAGAATGAATCATCGCTGTCAAAAACATGAAAAAGGAGGGTCATAAATAATAAAGACTTATTTTGAGTTTTGATTTTGTGGACTTATATAAGTGTATTGATATGTCAATATGCTCACGGCACATAATAAAAATGTGGGATTTCTTGGTTACTCATTTTCACATTACAGTCGTCCGTCATAACAGAATTGTAAAGGCCAATATCACAATAATGATTAAACTCCAGTTGTTTTTGGTCCTCTGCACAATCCTTAAGTAATCACAGACATCTAGACGGGTTTGATGTGAATGGTGGCCCATTCGAAAGATGCTTACAGAGTCAGAATTGTTGCTGGTGGTAGTGACAGGAACCATCAGTTTAATGCCTCTAAAAACTCCCCTCACACAGTTATGACATGAAGCAGCTATGAACCCACCGATATTGTGATGAGCCTTTTGGCCTAAAATACATACTACAGAGTAGAGCACATTTTCCACAGGGTGCTGCAAGGCACAACAGCCCCAAAGAAAACCACCATCATCAGATTGTACCATCATCAATATCACAATTAAAAACCCTGTTATTTTATTAACTTAATCACTTATCTATTAACTAATGAAATAAAACATGGTCATATATAGGCCAACATTGTGACCTTGTGTTCCTATCACCAGCAAGTTCTTGACAACAAACTGTTCTACCTCAAGACATGCAAAATGATTCGGTTCATATATATTGGAGTATATAATATAACTTCATTATGCAGACATTTGAAAAATTGTGGAATTCTCTTTACAAAGTACATAACCCTAACCCACTCCTGTATCCCGTGGAAGAACGAGTGAATACAATTACACGAAACTGAAACTGCAGGTTCAGCTTGATCAATAGGGCAAATGCATCACACAACAGCTAATCCATCAAAGAAACAGAGGAATCATGAAAGGGTAGAATAGGTGGAGAATGCACCTTTTCCATCACAGCCCGGGCAAGGCTAACAGGATTGGCAATGTTTCTAACTGAGGAAACAGCTCCGGCAGCCAGTGTTTCTCCCTCCATGATGATGGCGTCCAGCTCCACTTCTCCATCAGTATTCAGCACGGCTCCGTGACCTGCAGCAAGACAGCGGCGCCGCCGCAGGAGCCTCTTACAGTATCAGTCTGAAGAGAATGACTGTTCTCCCCCCCAACGCCCCTCCCCTCACCCACAGTATCTCGCATCCCTCTCTACACACATATTTTCTCACAGGGGGAAGAAAAAGAAGGAAAATTAAGCTCGACCTTTAGCCTCGCTAAGGGGCTCCACTCTGCAACTTCTCGACATCACTTGACACAAGAGTGGACATCTTCGGTCAATGGAAGCACGCTGGGAGAAATCAGTCTAACTACTATCATCTGGGCGGAATCTGGCAGCATCGTCCGCCTCGTGCCTGTAGACCCCCTGTTAGGAGCTTGGTCAACTTACTGCGGCAAAAGAGCATTCCTACAGAAATGATGAAGGAGGGAGAAGTGCACAAAAGTGGTGTGTATGGAATGACAGAAGTGTGAAATGGATGGTTCAGGAACACTACTGTGGCTTGAACTCACTGAAAGCCCCAACTGGGAGCACTGAAGCTCAAAGGCTGATCTAGCATAAAACCTGCACTATGCTATAAAATGCCTAATTGTGTCTATACTGGCGCATATTGTTAGTGCATAGTGCAATTAGGGGTGGGCGATATGGCAAAAATATTATGTCATGATAATACAAGACATTTTAAAATATCGCAAGATTTTGTTTTTCTAGTATCTATTAAGTTGAAACAGACTAAATAGGAACAGTAGTGCCACATTTAAGCATACAGTAATAATACTAATATTAACACAAATACTACTACTACTACTACTACTAATAATAATAATAATAATAATAATAGCAATAATAATAATAATAATAATAATAACAACAACAATAATAATAATGATATTAAATCTACAGTGATTGTATTTTATTGATATTAGTTTAGTTTTACAAACTGCACTAAATCCAAAAGTATACAACAACAAGCATAATCATGCTAAATCTGCAATAAAACATGTAGTTAGACTGTGTTCTCTTAATACTGACGATATCCATGATATGTTGAAAATATTGTCATATTGCCCACTCCTAACCGAGATATACCATACAATGTATTTAAACTATGCTGGTGAGCCATTAATGTAAAGTTTTATGGAAGCATGTATATGGAATACAAATATGTTAATAATTGGAAACAGCCAAGATCAGAATCAGCAGACTTTTGTTCAAAACATCAAATCAGAGAGTGTATCATGTTTATTCTTGTAATTGTATGACAGAAATATTGTAAAGCAGGTGTATGAATGGTGTTACACATAAATCATAATCATGCATGATTCAATGTGATTTCAGGTGACTTAAATCTGACAACTCATTAAGGAGCAAATACCATTTTTATTGCACGCTTGGCTAAAAGACAATACAGGAAAAGTGCTAGTTCACATGTTTATTAAGTGTTTGCAAATAGAGGTGTGGTTAAAAAAAGCTTGGAAAAATTTAAAGTATGAAAGTAAAGTAAAAATGAAAGTCTGTTTATTTATCATTTCATTGAGAACATTAAGGCATCTGTTTGTGTTTGCATAGACCAACATAGCTTCAGCATAATGGGGCCGGGCTCCTGAATTAAGTAACTGAATAAGATGAGAGGGGAAGAGCTGTTTTTATTTAGAGCAGTATGTAACTGACTCTATAGAGAACATTTGGGGTCTTGACAAAAAAAACCTTGTGGGATAACTATGCAACAAAATTCCAAAATTACCACTGCAAAAGCCAGTATTGTGATAAATACGAACAAATGATATTTTGTGCAGCCCTATTTTGCATATCGCAGCAAAAGGATCTTTCGAGCAAAAGCATCTCTACAATACATGTCCACTGGCCACGGACATTAAGAGCAAAACCAGAGCGACACCTGAGGCGACTGAGACAGCAAACACAAACAGCTGAAGAATAATAAGATACCCATTCAGACACCAGAACACTCTCATAGTCATCTCTTTTACTGAGTGAGAAGCATCTTATTTCCCCAGCATGCACGCCACTCATTCACACCTAGCCGTGCCTGTCTCCTCTCTAAGTAGCACTGCATTAGTCAGCTATTGATCAGTCTGTGCTCCTGGCTACTCCAGTGTATAAAATGATCCCCCCCTTGATGAAGTGCTGATTCTGCTGCTCTTCTATGAAGACGATCTGCCATTTCACCTATGGTGGCAGTTAGCCATCACAAATGAGATAGACCCTGACGGGCGGCTTGTGTTAATGAAGTGTCTCGTTCGCTCCCTGCTGGCTCGCTGTAATCTGATGAATACTCAAGAACCTCTCACCTTGCTCTGGGGATAATCATTAACAACAAAGTGTAAAGGGTGTACAGTGAAACACAGTCCACGCTCCAGCTCCAGAGGAAGTCCCTGACGACACACTATGCTGAGTAGTTTTAAAGGTTACTTTGTTACTTGAGAGAAAAAACTAGACACTGACAGTTTTGGTCTTGGAAAAACAGCATGAACCAAAAGTGGTTTACACACTGATAAAATGGTTTCTGATTGGTTCCTGGTTTGAATGTTTAGTTTTATGAAAAAAAATAAATATAACCTTTCTTGTATGTCCCGTATCTTACGTGAGTTATTTTTAGATTTCTCATTTACAAAAAAAATAGTTTATAGTTAAATTAGTTTACTATTTTAAAAAAGTAGGTAAAAAACTTGATTCTGTATAGAACCGTATTACTACCCAGTTTAAGAGGAAAAACTAGAGAAGTGCCAGCATATCTCAAAAGCTAAGCAGTGTTGATTAAATGCTATACACAGATGCAGAGTTTCTAGCAATCAATAAGAACTCAATGACACCTTTATTATTAAGAATGTGATCAAATTGGAGGGCAGAGCATTCCTCTGATTCGTAAATCCAGACATTAGACACATGTTAGCATCTCTATTTTACTGAAACAGAAAAAAATTCTGATTCGGATTCTTACCAAAAATATAATTGTATAGGTACAGCACGGTTGCCTAATCTTGGTCCTGAAGATCTACCACCTTGACTTCAGATCAAACACACCTGACGGTAATATTTAGATATGCTTTGGCCTATCACAATTATTGCGTAACCACCTCATGGCCATTATTTAAGATGATAGCTGACAGGAATAATTTCCCCGCATTGTTGGATTTCACAGCTATATTAGGCTGCAACAAACAAAATAATAATAAACTTTATATCTGTTGGCATAATAATAATGCATAAAATTGTGCAGGGTTTTTTTGCTTATATTTTCACTTATGTGAAGAGCATGCAACTTTTACTTGACTAATAATCCTGCTCTTTTGTGTAAGTAAAGTGATTCAACAGTGTTAGCACCTAGATATCAAGCAAGAATAGTAACCAGCCAATATGGCAACTTGCACCTTCAGTGTCTGGATCAGGTGTGTTAGATTTGGGTTGGATCTAAACGCTCTAGGATCTAAATAGGGCACCCCAGAGGTACAGAATATATCTGGATTTTATACAAGGACATGCTATCGTTCGACAATTCAGTATTTTAAATACTAATTTTAAAAAGCTGGAACACCAAGATTGCTACACTGACCAGCATCAAAAACAGGATCATCCTCCATCGTCCTCACAGCATCTTCAACAGCATCCAGAGCTTTGCCCCCTCTCTTCAGAACCACACTCCCTGCCAGAGCAGCAGCCTTCACCCCAGCCACAGAGGCCTCAGCTAACGCATCCGGTATGGCCCATGCTCCTCCATGCACCACAATCACAGGCTTCATCCTCAGGTTTCAGCAGGAAGCAGATAAACAAACAGCCCACACTGTCAGGGGAAGAAAAATTACCGCCAGGTTACACTTTTTCAGGCACTGCCCTTGGACTGTACCGTGATATGTAATATATTATTCAGATGAGCACTGACAGAACAGGTTAATGTAACTCTCACAGCTCATCTCAGCGGAAAGGCCTGTTTACAGGACGCTGGCTGTCAGCCTGCTGTCATGTTTATGCCTGCTCCATTAAGGTGAGGACCTGTTCCTTTGGCCCTGCCCAGTCTGCTCTCCATCCACACAGATACTACGGAATCACTAAACAAATTTATTTTACTTTTATTAACCTTATTGTGTTTATGCAGTTATGCAGGCTCATTTAACTATATGTCCAAAGGTTTGCAGACACCTGCTCATCCAATTGTCACTCAAAATCAGAAGAACTATTAGGGAGTTTGTAGGTAGTTTGCTGCAGTAACAGCTCCTCTGGGAGGGCTTAGATGATGGAATACTGCTGAGAGGATTTGGATGCATTCAGCCATTACAGTATTAGTGAGATCAGGTACCGATATTGGGTGATTAGTTCTGGATGACAAATAGCTCTTTAACCCATCCCATATGTGTTCGATGGAGCTCCACACTTCACCACAGCCCAATGCTGGGGAGCTTTACACCTCTCTCGCCACTTACCATTGGTCGTGGGTGACCTTAATCTCATGTGCAGCTGCTACAGAGCATCTCATTCTATTGGATACTTCCTTGGATATCTCAGCATGTGTGCAGCTGTCTCAGAATAAATACAACCCTGTTTCCAAAATGTTGGGATGCTGTGCAAAATGTAAAACAGAATGTACTCATGTGTGTATCGTTTAAACTCTATCAAATTAAGTATTCTTGTAAAAAGCAAAATGCTCATTTTGAATTTGATGCAACATGTTTAAAAAAATGTAGGGGGAAAAAACGTTGTGCAATTCTTTATAAACGCCTGGTGAAACATCTCTTTTGAGTGATTTAAGTTAACTCACAACAGCTTAGTAACATGACTGGGTACAACAAAGGGCATCTTAGATTAGCTTTTTAGAATTAAAAATCTTAAGCACTCTGCAGAGTTAAAGACTCTGGTATATAGTGCAACAATTCAAGAAAAGCGTTCTTAATATAAAAGAGCAAAGAACTTAAGAGTTAATCCTCTGCACCACATATCAAGAAAAGATTCTGAGGATCTAGAGAAATCGCGGTATGCATGGGACAAGGTCCAAAACCAGTACTGAATGGCTGTGATCTTCAGGCCTTTTGGCAGCATTGCATTGAAAACAGACACAATTCTGTAGTGGAAGCACTGCATGTGCTCATTTCCCAAAACCATGAACCGTGAACACAGTTCATCACTGCACTACGCGACCTAAAAATCTACCATGCTAAAAAGAAACCAAATGCATATGAACAGGATCCAGAACTGTTGCCTCCTTCTCTGGGCCTGGGCTCATTTAAAATGGACTGAGGCGAAGTGAAACAGTGGCCAGTAGCCAAACCAACATCTCAAATTATTGTGTTGTTAAAGGAAGAGATGGTGAACACAGTGGCAAACATGAACTTGTCCCAACTTTTTTTAAACGTCTAATTCAAATTCATAATGGGCAGAATTTTTCAAATCACAATAAAACTTCTGATTTGTAGTATTTGCACTATTTCAATTAAATAAAGGGTTTAAATGATTTGTACATCAATGCATTCTGTTTTCTATGTAGATTCTGTTTAGGAAATGGGTCTGTAATATTACGTCACGCGAAATGTGTTGCGTAAGGCATTCATTGCGAATTAGGACCATTCATCGTGATCATGCATTGTTATAAAAGCCTAAGTTTGATAGAAATACCAACAACCAGCATGACTAATACACCATTACTGGTGGCTTTAGACGCCTAACTACAAGCTAGTATCGTTGGCTTGCTGCTTGTTAGTTTCGGTTTCCTCGTGTTCCGGGTTCTGTGTTAGCGCGTGTACTGAGTTGACGTGTCTTACGCTGCTCTGCCTTTCTGGTATGAGACGTGCAGACCTGACCACTCTCTGTCATTCTGACGCTCTGCTCTTGTTCACGTGACTGGTAAGCGAGAACGAACTTAACCTTTCTTTACCTCCTTTTTGCAGTTTTCTCAAAACTAGACTTTCCCCGGTGCGGAGACTCACGGACACTCGACCCCAGCCGTGCAGTACAGTGTAGCTCCGAGAACACGCCCCCGGCTGCTCTTGCAGTTCACGAAACCTGTGCTTAACCGACCAATAGACTGGCTCTGAACTCCTCGCGCAAATTCTTCTCCAGCCAATGAGATTCTCTAAATTTGCATACGGCGCAATTCCCGATCGTTGATTGGTGCAAAAGTAATAGGAAGCACTACTTACTCCTTTCATTTAAAAGGATTATATATATATATATATATATATATATATATATATATATATATATATATATATATATGTAGTTGTAATGTCAGAGATGTAAGCTCATCAGTTGCTGCACAGTTTGTGCTAATCATTCTCACTAGTGTTTCATCAGGATGCTGTTGGCTAAATAGTGTTGGATGATGCACTATTCTCAGTCCAGCAGTTACACTGAGGTGTGTAAAAACTACACTTGCACTGCTGTGTCTGATCCACTCACAGCAGCACAACATACACTAACACACCGTCATCATGTCCGTGTTACTGCAGTGCTGAGAATGATCCACTATCCAATTAATACCTGTACCCTGTGGGGGTCCTGACCTTTGAGAAACAAGGGAAAGTGAACTAAAGTTAGACCAGAAGGAAATGGACTGTCTATAATTGTAGAACTACTTATCATATAGAGGACCTATATGAGAGGTGGAGCTGATACAATGGGTGTAGAAATAAGGTAGATGTACCTAATAAGGTGCTCAGTGAGTGTATGTTGTCAGTACTAATGTTTGTATGGGGGGACAGATTTGAATTTGGCTAAGTGAAAAATCTAACATTATAAAATAATCCTCAGGGTAAAAGCTTAACCAGTTCACTGAGACATGTAGATATGTAGATAGACCCACTAGAGTCCTAATAAAGTCCTGCTCATGTTTGTAAACACAACACCTATGCCTGCCCAGTCCTACCATCCCCACCAACCACAGCTGTGTCTCAGTTGTCAAATCGATTGGAAGTGGAAACGCGAGTATGAATTCCTCACCCATTTCCTTCATGACCACTGAGATCAGTTCATAACCGAGAAGAGAAAGAGCCAGAACGGGAGAGAGGGTGTAAACCGAACAAGCCTACCTGATACAAGAGTATAGGGCAAGTAAATGTCTAATTACTGTACGTTCTACTTCTCCAAAGATCATTCATTTATTCATACTGTAGTGTGTTCCAACGGTCACACGTAGGCAGTTTATCTCAGGAGCAGTTTTATCAGAACTGTATAATTAAAAAATATTTTTATTTTCAAGAACACTTTGCAGAGTTGTATGGTAGCTAGTTACAGATGTATTTCCAAAAATGTTGGGGATATGTGCTAAAAAAACAGAAATCAATAATTAAGGGATTTGACCTGTATTACACTGAGAATGGTACAAAACAATATTTTATGTTTTACCTGATGAACTTTTTTACTGTCTACTGTTTCCTTATATCTACACACATCAAAAAAGATGCACCTAGAAGGAATCAGTCGACAGGAATGAAGTTTGGTGGGTAAGTTTGACATCATGAGACATGTGAATACTTCAAGTTTTACGCTTGACCACACATGCGACATAAGCGAGGACGAGCTTTATTGCTGTACCTGACAGACTATATAAGGTCGTCTTGTTGCCTGTGCCTTCCATTCTGACTGTTGTGTTGGTGGCATCCTTTGCAAATGAAGTGTGCCACGGAGATCAGTTGGAAAGCAATTTGAGCAGTTGGAAGAGTTGGAAAGTCGTGTGAATGCTACCATGGCATGCTGTTGGCACCAGTGGATAGAAGAAGGCACACACCAGAGACGTGAAGGGTCTGGGAGACCTACACAAACCACAGAGAGAGAGAATCAATGAATAGTCAGACATGCGCAGTGACCCAGTAGCGACAAAAGCAGTGATACTCTCCATGAGTCATCTTTAATAAGGTCAGCACCACTGGCAGATAGCTGCACTATGCATGGCTACATGCACACAGATTGTTACAATGACTGCCCTTAACACCACATCAACATCGCCACAAGGACTGCCACTGGGTGATTGCCAATGGCAGCAAGTCATCTTCAGTGACAAGTCCTGCTTTTGTCCTGGTGGAGATGACCAGTGAATCCACGCGTGACGCCACCATGGTCAGCGGCAAGATGATTGGTTTGTTGTCATGCGTCATGTCCAGAAGATCTGGTATCACTCCACCTCTACCCCTATTCCTTTTGTCTTCCTTCCAAATAGCATTGCAAACAGATACTTAGTTCTGGGTGCAACTATTCGTTTGATGACGAGGGCATGTAGGATCATTTTAATTTGATGTTCACATTCCAACGTTCGGACAGTACCATTGGGACACCAGCGCTGGGACAACATTGGGACTGTGCTACTGCTTTGCGTCACCCTTCCTTTTGACAGTGTTTAATAATTGTTTGTGGACCGAAGGCACAGACTGATCCAGTTCCAGTATAGTTTTGCCATTCTCCTGTTGCACTCGTCTTTAGCTGTACAACCATACAGGTCCTTTTGTGTATTTTGAACTTGATAATGCTACGTGTTTTAGTGGGAGACAGGTCAGGTCTGCAGGCAGGCCAGTCTATCACAAGCATTCTCTAATTACACACCCATGCTGTTGTAACATGTGCATTGTCGCTTTGTATTGTGGAATTCTGAAAATGCTGCTCTGTAATCTGTTCTGCCTTAATGAGGCTTTCACAGATGTGCAGGTTACTCACTTTTTATCCCCACACTGTGACAGACCCTGCCTTTTGGGCTTTACGCTGGTAGCAATAAGGATAACACTTTTTCCCTTGGCCCAGAAAAATACAACATCTATTATTTCCATAAATTCCAAAAACAATCTGAAAGGTAGACTCTAAAAAATCTTGTCTGATTCCTGGGTCATCTGCACCAGATGTGGGTAGAATTGCAACCCCTTTTTGGACCTAGAGAGCAGCCTTGTGTCTGCAGAATAGACTTTATTTGTGTGCACGGTTCACAGACATACAGCTCGAGACTGGAAAGGGCTGTGTTTATATAGGCCAGCTCATGTACTTTGTTGTTTGGACCATTTCCAATAAATAAAAAGCAACAGGTGTGACAGAAGTGACCATATACGGATAAGACAAGATAACTGAACACAATGTCACCCCAGAATGTCCTTGTATTGTTTAGTATATAAAACAAACACAGAGCCCCAGGACAAAACATAATACTGTGTACTGTTACATATAAAGCAACACTGCAAAGTCCTTCAGCCTGTCAGACCACAGTACACATTTCCATTGTGCATCAGTCCATTTCAGATGAGTTTGAGTCCAGAGCCAGCAACGTGTCACACGTTGTTGACATATGAATTCCGCTGTGCACAGTGCAGTCTTAACTTGTTTAATGTGTTGATGCAGAAATGCACTGTGTTTATTAAAAACCGTGTGTTGCAGTATTCCTAAACCCATGTGTGATATCCACATCACAGAAGAATGTCTGTCCTAATGCATGGCCATCAGAGGGGTCAGAGGTCATGGGCATTCAGTTGTGGTTTTCTGTCTTTTCCTTTATGCACACAGATTTCTCTGGATACCTTGGATATTTTGCTGTTTGCTGCAGTATAGAGGGTAAATCCATGCCATCGCTCACTGAGGAACGTAGATAGCTGGATCTTTTGCTGATGCGTGCCACGGAGATCAGTTGGAAAGCAATTTGAGCAGTTGGAGGTGTTGGAAAGTCTTTAGTGTCTGCACCACTGGCAGATAGCTGCACTATGCAGGACTACATGCACGCAGATTGTTACAATGACTGCCACTGGGTGATTGCCAATGGCAGCAAGTCATCTTCAGTGACAAGTCCTGCTTTTGTCTTGGTGGAGATGACCAGTGAATCCACGCGTGAGGCCATCGTGGTCAGCGGCAAGATATTTGGTTTGTTGTCATTAATTATTTATTATTTACTCAGTTAGATGTCCTTGTATACATTTTTGAAGCTGCTGTATATTTAATAACAAATCACATTTAAGTAAAAGCTTTATTTTTAATCATAATAAGTTAACTTTTTCGCTAATAATGCTTATTCAGCCTAAGGACCATGTTTACCTTTAGGTGGACCTTTTGGTCCCCTTGGGGCACTAAAATGAATTCTGACAGTATAGCAGATTTATCAGTTTATCAGTTATCATGACTGCCCTACTTTTAGACAAACAAACTAAACTTTTGGCCTTAGCATTAATTACAATGTAGATTTTGTATTTTGTTTCAGACATGCAGATATACAGAAGATTTGCTTCATATGATCTTATCACTGATCATTCCAATATCTATTTATACACAGAAAGCTTTGTTGAGTTGGATCTCGGCTCATCAAAGTCCCAGAGATGAGGACAAGGTGCTTGGAGTGAAGGGAAAGTGCAAGCAAAGGCACTCTAAGAGTCAAGTGTCCAGAGGATACTCACTAACACAATATCGGTGGACTAATGATGAATTAAAGCATCGTGTTTCTCTTGGTGGGCCTTATTCATTGATCTGCATATTCCTTGTGCATTTAAGAGGGCAACTGGGGGATCAAACACTTAAGCTATGGATTCTTTATTTAGATGTGGTTTGCGACTAATGAGTTGGGTAACACAAGCTGCTGTTTGTCCCTGTAAGTGACGCTGAACTCATTTCCTCTGCAGTGCAGTAGACCCTCCCAGCCACTCGCTGCATCCCAACACCGAGTGATGTATGGAGAGGTATAGCCAGTGATGTATGAGGAGGTATATACGCTGTGATGTATTGCTCTGCTCTAACCGACTCATTTGCACCCCAGAATCATTTGTTCCACGGGATCAATGGCACATATTCCAACAAACATTGTGTATGTTGTGCATTTGTGGCAATTAAATTTATCGGGCCCCCTCCCTCTCTGCAATAGAAGGAGAAAAATGGCCAACTATAACGGTGAATAGGGTCCAGTCATAGCATTGATTTAAGCAGAGGGTATTCTCTTATTGCCATCTTATTGATCACGACCATCTATCATTTTTCAGTCTCTGCATTAATCACAATTGCAGAAGAGTTTTGAATAAACCCTTGCTGTGCATGGATACAAAGCTGGCAAAAATGAAAATGGTAGGGCCCAGTATGAAACCATGATGTATGCCATAGTTTAGTAGCAATTTTAGCAGGAATGGAAGATTTGTGCAGTCATTAGGAGCTGCCTTGCATGCAAATGAACATATACCACACTTTCTTATTTTGAAATGTTAAAAAACACATTAGCAGAATTTAAGCATATATGACAGATGGAAGTCTTGACCATGTTATGTCCACTCAGACCATTGTGCTCCATATAAAAGTAGTACATTCTGGCTTGCAGGGGAAAAATGCTCTTTGCAGGGTTTTACTCAGGAAACTGTATCAGTGCAGCTATTTTACAGCCATCTCAGAAAGTGGAGACATACAAATAGCTTGTCTAGATGCATAAATCCTATCAGGCAAAAAAGAGAGAGAAGCAAAATACAAAACCTGATGTGAGCTATAGTACTTACTCTAAACGGAGCTCGGGAAAAAAGATATTGATGCCCTACATACCGCAGTCTGTCAGTGGGGTTTGACAAACCACTGCATTCTTTTCCATTATGATGGTATTGTGAGAAACTCCAAGCAGATCATAAATTACAGGAAATAAAGCAGTCTGATATATTTCCTTGCCTATAGACATAATCGCTTTTTATTAGCATGGAACAAGTGCCTGGAGCAATGTGCCTCTCTCCATTTAAATAACACTATGAATAAACTACTGAATTATGACATTTAATTTGTTAATAATGCTTTGAAATGCAGTATCTCATGCACGCGTCTTCTGTAGGAGAAATAGAATAAGGTTTGCTTTATTCAATTCAGATTTTGTTATGCGCATAATTTTTCATGTCTAGATATTCATTCCAGTGTACTTGTCCTCTAAATTGAGAGATGGTTCAAATGCTCACATACAAGCGGAAGGGAAAATTCTGACATTCACTATGAAACAACTTCTTGTATAAAAGATTTGATGTTAATGGGGAATGGGGATTCTCTGTGGAGCAGGCTTTACTTCTGTCCAGAGAAACAGACCATTATATTTATGCATCTTTTGACCTCCAGCACCAAGCGAACCCGGGCTTTGATTGTGCCAAATTTGCAAAGCAAATTATTCATTCAATCCTCTGGATGAAATGACTTGGTGTTCCTGTTTCAGTTGAGTCCGTGCTGCCCTTAAAAGACAAGACACTATCAGCATAACATTTAGGTACCCTGAGGGCATAAAAAAAAGCATTAACTTAATTTGACATGGGGAGGTTCTCTCAATAGAGCAGGCTGGACTGTAATAATTGCCGGTATTCAAAGCCCCGAAGATTCCAAAAATAGCTGTTTTCAATTTGCAGTGTATGGTCTATTATATTCATATTTTTCTATCTTACCAGAGGCAGTTATTAAACTTTCTTCTACTGCGGAGCTCACTGTGGAAATTATTGCGGGTGACAAAGGGTATTGGCTTGTCAGAATACTGCGAGCCCACGCTTGAACTGAGCGGGTTGCTTGGACAATTTTGGCCAGGAGCAATGGCAAGCCTTATCCACCCAGGCCTTCACCACAGCAGCTTTAATTTAGATGCTGTGGCCTAATATTGCCACAGAGTATTTATCCTCTTTGGTACCTCGGCAGAAACATTTAAGCCAATACGTAGGCATTAAAGCTGCCCCATGTAAGATTTATTAAAGTTAAAATAGAAAGAAGCAGCATGACTGAGACAGGACAAGAAAAACATGTGGTGCGGGTGCACTGCTCTGAGTCACCCTGTAAAGCTCGAAATAACCATTTAGTTCAATTACATGTAAGCCATAGGCGTCAAGTCAGATTTGGCAGCAGATATTCAGATCATGTTATACGTCTTTATGTATTAAAGTCACACAAGTCAAAAAGCTGAGAAGGTCTGGCTCAGGTTCAGGTTCAGTCCAGGGCAACTGAGCTGGTGCAAAAAGGTGAGATGAGAAACACTGCAGACTTCTGGTTGATCAGAGAGAATATCACATCAGCCTTAATAAGTATACGTATACCTTAAACACTGGCTACCAGTTTAATGTGCCTTCTTGCATCAAGTAGTTCTAAAAATTTGTCCCAACGGTTTCATGCAGTATCTATGATGACCTGTTTCATTGCACTATGTCTGCAATAAAAAGGCAAAATAGAGTCGAGTCATCTCAAGTCATTTCATGAGGCTGAAAAGTGCCATTTGAATACTTGTCCAAGGCACAATTGCACAATTATCTGATTTGTCTAAAGCACAGCTGACATTACAAAATGTTCTTTGGTCTGTTGGACATCTTTTCCACCAGAGAGGTCCCCAAATCGCCAAAACTTAGATTTAGATCTGCAGATTATAAATAAATAAATATATTATCATATAATATATACATTATCATTATATTACTATTATCAAAAAGGCCAAAGATTTATGAAGGAATTTTGCTTGAGTGATCAATTAGTAGTTTTCTATTAGTTAAATGAATGACTTGATCTACAGTCAGTAGATTCGTTCAGCAATGACAGAAGTCTAACAGAAGCCTGCTGTTTCTGTAATGCTGGAGGGAGAGTTGCAAAGCCCTGGCGGCTGCTTCAGTTTGGCAGAGTGTGGAAAAACATTTTTCTTCTTTAAACTAGAGCACAAACTTTTCCCTCTCCATTTTTAAAATGAAGCTGTTTGCAGATCTTTGCTGGTATAAGCAGCACAGGAACAGTCAGCATGACCTTGTTTTGGGAGTGCCTTCCTACCAGCTTCTGTTCAAACAGGGCAAATGTGAGCCTGACGCAATGAGTGATCATCCCGCTTCTTCTCCTACACTCTTGCTTACATTGATGACTCAGTGGAGATCTTTGTCTGGCCCCAGGGAATTCCTCTTTCGGCAGCATCAGTGGAGGCTCAAGTATGGCTATACTGTTATCATTTGTCTCTCAGCACCAGATATCTGGATAGAACTCTTTGATGTACTTGACATCAGGGCCATGACTATTGATTATATTATTATGTTATTAATTAATTAATTAATTAATTAATTAATTAATTAAGTTATTAATTTAATAATTCATTT